>CM073776.1:2030483-2292541 GCA_037158775.1 Hetaerina titia | reverse complement strand
TAAAATCGGTTAGCTTTGCTGATGACCAAGCATTAGTTGCTCAGTCAGTCAAGGGGTTGCAAGCATTGCTGAGTGAATTGGAGGTTCAGTGCGATAAATATGGGATGAGAATCAATATTAATAAAACAAAGGTTATCCGATTTTTCACAAAGAAAAAGGCTAAGCTAAATATTAAAATAGGCGGGGAAAAAATAGAGCAGGTAGAGGAGTTTACATATCTCGGATATGTTTTGGACCAATACGGTCAAAGTGGTAGGGACGTAAGGAGAAGAATTGCGCTAGACAAGGAGGCTTTCTCAAGGAGGAGAGAGTTGATGACGGGGACGTTGAGTAGGGAGGTTAAGAAAAGACTCGTCAAAACTCTGATATGGAGCGTAGCTATGTATGAAGCGGAAACGTGGTCGCTGAAGCAGGAGGATAGACGTAGATTGGAGGCTTTTGAAATGTGGGTGTGGAGAAGAATGGAGAAGGTGAAATGGACCGAAAGGAAAACAAACGAGGAAGTACTAGAAATAGTGGGGGAGGAGAGGGGTTTGTTGAGAGAAATCCTATGGAGGCAGGAAACATGGATGAAAGGCGTTTTGAGCGGTAGTGGAAAGTTGAAGAGGGTAATAGAGGGGACAATGTTGGGCAAGCGAGGTAAGGGCAGGAACAGGATAGGGATGTTTGACGGGATGAAGGGAGGAAAGAAGTACACCGAGATTAAAAGGGACCTGATATAGATTAGTTTGCTAGTTGGGATGCCAAAAAATGTTTATTTGATAGTTGTGTCCATCCAAAAACCTATCTTTACCGGTAGATTACCTAATAATAATAATATATATATACACACATGTATCAACACGCAGTCCCTAACACTACGTACGTTAATACTTATTGTAATGAATTGACATCTTTAAATGTTTTTAATAAGTTTAATCTATATTGTAAAAGCTGCTGCGTAAGAGAATCCCAACCTAAATTGTCTAGCAAAGCGGATACGCTGCTACGTTGGTCATAACAATGTTTGACAAAATCTAGCCCCCTTCCGCTGAACACGATCTAATTCCGAAACCAAATTTATATTTTGAGGATCCCATATACTGGCAGCATACTCTAGGTGGGGCCTGACCAAGGCAAGGAAACATCGTTCCTTCACTTTTTCGTCGCATTTTCTCCAGCACTCTTTTCACACATCCCAATTTTTTATTACCACGACTGCATATTTCTCGAATGTGTTTTCCCCAGGACAGATCGTGAGTAATTGTTACACCCAAGTATTTAAAGGAATCTACCCTCGCGATATTGGTTTGTTTCACTTTATAACTATAAGGGAGGGAATTACTCTTTTCCCAAAAATGTATTACTACGCATTTTTTTTTATTTAATTCCAATTGGCATATATCGCACCAATTTTGAATTGCATCTAGGTCGTTGGCTAACACGACACTGTCTTCGTGACTTCGAATGTCCCCATAAATTACTGCATCATCGGCGAAAAAACGGAGCTTGCTCCTAAGTACGGTACTGAGGTCATTTATGTAAGTAAGAAATAGGAGGGGGCCAATGACACTTCCTTGTGGTACACCCGACGTGACCTTGACTGTAAGAATTGTTTAATCCAGTTAATAATACTCTCGTGTATTCCATAGGTTTCCAATTTAGCGAGTAATTTGCAATGAGGGACTTTATAGAAACTTTCTTAAAATCTAGGAATATCGCATCAACTGGAATATTACTTTCACCGGAGTTCAATACATCATGCACAAAAAGTGCGAGTTGAGTTTCGTAGGATCTAACCTTACGGAAGGCGTGTTGGTTATTAATCAATAAATCTTGAGATACCTCATTATGGAACTAACAATAATGTGTTCAGGAATCTTACATGAAATGTAAGTCAGCGATATTGGCCTATAATTGCTGTGGTCCTCCCTGTCTCCGTTTTTAAATATGGGTGTTACAGAAGCTACCTTCCAGCCCTTTGGTACGCTTTCTTCTGCTAATGATTTCTTAAATATTATAATAAGATAAGGGGCAATTTCAGACGACAGTTGTTTATACACGCGCGCCGATATCTCATCAGGCCCCGGAGATTTGTTGGAGTCGATGTTTTAAGGAGTAATTCTATTCCGTGGGTGCAAAAATCGATTGCTTGCATAGATTGCTGAAATGTTTTCGTAAGATTCTCGGGCATACTCCGTGAGCATATGTTCAAAACACTCTGAAAGAATGAGTTTAATATGTTGGCTTTATCTAAACTACTCGTTACTTTATCCCCCTTTTCGGCATTCAATGAGTTTACGGTGGACTTTTTTCCCTGAACTTCCCTGACGTAGGACCAAAACATCTTTGGGTTATCGTTCAAATGTTCGCCTAATTTTTTCCTTTTGTATTCCGCTTGCGCCTTCCGGAGGGACTTTTTGGCAGTGGACCTAGATGCTCTGTTGTCCTGTTTGGTTTCGTTGATTTTATCAGGGGAGGAATCATTAACTGCGTTTTTCATTCTGGCATGGCACACCTTTTGCCGCCTAAGAGATTTCCGTACTTCAGAGTTGTACCATCGGGGTTCCTTATTCTCTTTCATAAATTTACCTGGCATAAATCTCTGTATTGCTAAACGTGTTATCGTAAGAAAATGATTCCAAGTATCCTCGACACTACTAGTGTTGCTTAATTCGTCAAATATAAAAAAGAACGTTTTAATTCACATTTTAAGCCATCATAGTCAGCTTTATTGAACAAATAAACCTTTCTCTTAGGTTTGTTAACTTTATCTACGCTTTGAGAAAATTTAGCGTTTACAGCCCTTTGATTACTGATTCTGTCAACAACTTCTATATTTAAGAATGGTCTTTCACCTTGTTGTTGAAGTGACCAATTGTTGTAGGGAATTTAAGGCGAACGTAAATAAGTGGAACTCGCATAGATCCTTGTCTTTACCTCCATTTATAAAACTGTACTAATCCCAATCTATTGTGGGAACATTAAAATCGCCTCCGATAATTAGGCTAAGCTCATTGTTGTGGGATGTAAAGCTTTGTATCTGTCTTTCTAGATCTAATATTGAGTTAATTGGGTGGTCTATAATACACATGTACTGTATGCATATTCTTTTCGCTCTGGGTGTTTCCATTGAGCACCAAACACTTTATATAGAGCTATCAGGAAATAACTCGGCTCTACTGACGCTAGAGTTTTTAATCGCAATAAACACTCCTCCTCTGGATCTTTTCAGTCTGTCTTTTGTATAACCTGTGAAGGACTTGGGATGCTGCCTGCAATGTCATCTGTTAACCAACTTTCAGTTCCTATAATAATATCCGACTTTGTGCTATGAATGAGATGGTGACATTCCGGTATTTTATTTTTTAAACTTCGGCAGTTAAATACTACTACAGAAATTATTTCCTCATCTAAAACGTTCATTGCGGGCGTTGCGGTCTGCTTTCTGGGGATGTTATTTAGTCTTTTAGGTGTCTTAATATTCGATCGGTCTATCATCTGATAAGTAATTCTTTCGTTTGTCTCATTAGTAGGGTAAGTACTTGCAAAAATCTCTTGTGGCAACCTAGTATTGTTAGACCCATAATTGACCTACACCTTACAATGTAGTTATTTTGGCAATCTACTCCACTACCTAACCTATGCATTACTTAGTAGCGTATCCAAAATATTAGAACGACCAGGCGGGAAATCGCCAACGGAGCCAGGGTTACATTAGATATTAATTTTTTTTAATGAATTAGAAGGGTATCTCTTTAGCGATGATCATAAAAATGTATTATTACCCCTATCGTACTATGGTAGAAGAGATCATGTAATTAAAATCAGACAGATTAAGTACCGAACAGAGGCACTTTCTGCATTAATGGCGGCGCACCACGTGGTAGCCACCACCCCACCAAACACCGATGTAATTGTATACACTGACAATATGTCCGTTATATAATCTCTAACCAAAGGAAAGGGCCTGCTCGTTTTAGTAGTACAGCGGAGGAAGGGCCTGATTATGTATATTGAGGAGGTGAAGACGTTATTTATGGAATTAATAAAAGAACAGCTAAGAAACGTAGCCTGGAGGTACGTCTCCACGCTGGATAATCCGGCCGACCGCCCGTCTCGGACCGTACCTCCCTATGTCATGTCAGCCTGTGATTCGCCAGCGTCCGGCATGGTATATAGGTGGGACGAAGCCTGAGTCGGCAGTCGTTCGAGATTATTTGAAGTGAGCGGACCTGCCTCCAGATCTCTCTCTCTCTCTTGGACTCGGTGCCCAGTCACCGCATTTGCAAAAACAATGTACATTTATAGACTAATAAAATTAATAATTTGGCATGACATCATCCACATAAATCCAAGAGAGCGTAATAAAGGGATTCACTGTTGACCGAAGTTCTTTTTTCCGAAGGTCGCGCACTTATTGTGTTCCCAACGAACAACAATTCCAACTCTTACTCGTCGAGAGCAGGCTTAATTTAGATTAACCTCTCCTGTCACCTGCACCGGAGAAAAAGGGGAATCCCAGCGTCTCGTAAGTGTTCGCCATTACGTGAGCTTGAAAAAAAGTGGCCGGCCGCAATTCCACTTCAAACTACTGCGACTCGAGTGATAACACTGCCGAGGACGGAGACATAGCGAAATGTCCGCGTCAAGCATTTTCGCCCACATTATCTCACCAGCGATATTTTTTACGTCGACTTATGAATGGGTACGCCCTAATAGTTGTATGATAAACAAAACGCTGAATGTTGCCCTAATTCGTTTTACAGATAAAATTGACGCACCGAAAAAAATATGCAAAATGACATGCCTGTTATATTACTGAATAATGATATCTTCATTTTTGAAGACTATTTCTAACATACTATCATTTGGATCCCATTACATGCAGCTTGGTTCAGCCATATTAGGGAAGTATTAATTGATTAGGAGAAATTCGATATCTTGATTAATCGATTATTTTTCCTTTTTCAGTATTTTCGTTGACAGCTTTCGATATATCTTTATAAATATGCTCCCAATTTTCTTCTTTTGTAACATCCTCCTTCTTAACGCAGTATTATTTCTCAACAGCAAGAAGGTGATTTTTTCTATTTATGATGGCCGATGGATCTACACTCCATTTGCCCTACTCTTTTGTCTAGTCTTTTTTACGGAATATGAACAATTTCAACCTATTGTGTACACAGTCCTCCCTATGGGCTAAACCCTTGACATGGTGGATTGTCGCATGTACAAGTTAGTATGTTTTAGGGCTCTGCAAGGTAGATGAAAGAGTACGGGGATTACTGGAGTGATATTTAGAGTAATTTACAATGGAGAAAAGATAGCCAGCGAGGGGCGGCAGTGGGAATTGAACAAATAGGTAGGAATGGTAACAAAGAATAGCAGAGGAGTGTTAAACATAGAGTAAGCGACTGACAGAATATTATTATTAAAAATAAAAGCTGAACTAACGAACATCATCATTACTTAGGTCCGCATACAAAACCAAGCAATCAAAAGAAGGAAGAAGTTGATAGGGTGCACGATCAACTACAGGGCATCACCGTGGATGTTCCTGGAGAGAAAAATTTGACAGTACTGGGGGATTGGAATGCGACGTTAGGCGAAGGAATAGATTGTGATGAGGTGGGGGACTACGGTTCAGGTACGAGAAAAGACCGTGGGGAGAAAGTTAGGGAGATCTGCAGGAGATAGGGATTAATCATTACCAACACTTTGTTTGGATACCACAAGAGATGTAGGTCTGCCTTGAAAATTCCGAAGAAAACCAGCAAAAAATACAATAAACAATATTATGGCAAGGAACAGATTTGGGAACAGCATGATCGATTCACTGAGCTTCCCGGGAACGGATGCGGACTTGGATTACAATTTAACAATTACGAAGTGCATCGTTTTTTTATACTATTTTATATAGATACAAATGTATATATCCTACGAACCGACCGAGACAATTTCTCTTCCGCAACCGATAGAAGTGGCATCAGCTCTCTCTCTTCAATTACCGATAAGAGTGGCATCAACCCAAGGGTGAAAAAACTCGTTCTGAAAGATCGCTTGACATTCGAGCCAGCTGATCAAAGCACCGAAATGTCAAACCATTCGGCATTGTGCTTCTCCATTACTTAATGGAAGATCCCATCACTCATATCCGTTCGGAAAAGGTCGCCGGCCTTTTCCTGTCGAATTTTTTAAACCGATTTTTCATATTACGAGGATGGTCCCAGAAGTACCCGGCCTGATCTAGAGAGAGCGGTAGTTGTTTTAAAAAATATCACTGTATTAGATAGTACGCAATGTATAAAGCATACGTTTCAAGTTTGAAGACGCTACGTTGTTTAGTATTTGTTTATCATTCATTAATAGTGAGGATTTACAGTGAACTTGTGAAAATCGAGAAAATTGGTCATCGTTATATGATACAAAAATTTTACTTGAAAAGCCTCAGTCCTACCAATATAAAAGCAGCACTGAATTATACTCTGGGTGAGTCTGCTCTTCCGTTGTTGCAATGGCCAAAATCCATGAATCAAAGTTTAAATTGCTGCCTCGTGTACTAAGGCAGGCAGGCATTCGCCACATTCAGCCCCCTCGGATTATTTTCTGTTCGCAAACTCTAAGAAATGGCTGGGTGGTCAAAGATTTTCCAACCGTGGAGAAGTGATGCCGGCAGCTAATGGCTCTTTTGAGGAGCAAGGAGGTTCTCATTATAAAAAGGGTATTGAACAGATTGAATATCGCTGGAAAAAAAGAATAGAGCTGAAAGGAAATTATGTTGAAAAATAAATTTATCTTTTTTTCCAAAATTTTCGTTTCCCTTCTGGCGTCGGGTACTTCTGGGATTACCCTCGTGCATAGTTCTCGTTTCTTTTTGGGTTTAATTTGCTGTTGAAATAGTTCTTATTTGATAACTAGAGAGCCACGAGACATCATTAACTTTCGAGATTTTCGTGGGTATGAATCGGTTTCCAGAATGTCAAACAATAGTTAATATCAAATGTTTCTCGCCGTCCCGGGTTGGCTTTGCAGTTGCGCTATGTGGGCTATTAATCGATCGATTTCTAACAAAACCTTCACTTGAACTGAATCTAGAAAGCGGTTCTGAATTACTAGTAAAAATCACACAGCCTAACACAATGCATAGTAAGCCGACGCAAAGGCGTGTGGTGGGGGGTGTTAGGCCAGGCTTCCATACATCCAACAATTATCCATACTAAAAAGAAAGACTTGTACTTTTCCACAGATTTTAAAATTCTTTTGATTAAAATTTTTTTTAATCAATTTTTTTTAAATTTTCTAAAATCTGTGGAAAAGTACAAGTATTTCTTTTCAATAAGGATATTAAATACTTCCACGAAGTGAA
Source organism: Hetaerina titia (assembly GCA_037158775.1). Lineage (NCBI taxonomy): Eukaryota > Metazoa > Arthropoda > Insecta > Odonata > Calopterygidae > Hetaerina > Hetaerina titia. The sequence goes on along the minus strand of CM073776.1, from coordinate 2,285,193 downwards.
GCCTGAAACAGTAGAATATATCCAACAATTAGTTCACTCATACAGGTCGCAAGAAGTGTATTTCGTATTGCTTCTTCCTGTGCCCAACCACGTATCCTGTCTTTAGGCCACCAGAGTATGTTTTCAAGTATTGCGTATTGCATTTCGAGTATGCAATTTTTATTTAAGTATTTCGCCGCCGATAAAATAAGGCCAAATGTAATTGTAATATAATGAATGGTATTTGATCATTTTGAAATAAGTGGGAAGTAGAATTCTTCTCTCCACCACTTTCATCACTAAGACATTCCTTTGCTTTCCTTTCTGTCAACTTCACCTTCTCCACCCTTCTCCACACCCACATCTCAATAAATACCATTCTACGCCTATTATCCTGCTTCGGTGACCATGTTTCCGCGCCGTACATAACCACGCTCCATATCCAAGTTTTCTCCGAGTATTTTACGAACAACCTTAATCAACGTCTCACCCCTCTCATGAATTCCCTCTTTTTTGCGTGAAGGCTTCTTTGCCTAATGGAAGCCTTCATCATACTAATTTGCCCCTTCTGCTGATTAAAGCAGTAATAACCATAAATAAATGAGTTTAAGGGGAAAAGGTATTCCTGTTATATCTTAGCGCGTAACTGAACCAGTGTCATACAGATTAAATGTTAATTAAATATTAGGAAAACAAAGGGTCTCAAGATAAAATGAAGGCTAAGTTAAACACGAAAGTAAGTTTTCATTCTTCGGTTTCGATGGTGAATATTCAAATAAATCTAAAATCAATTAAATATTGGGATTAAATGATACGCTCTGGTTTGAACCATCAAATCCATTTCTGTTTTGAATAAAGGATTATTTTGAATCCATTATATGATCGTCAATAATCATCTTCTTTAGCACACTTAACCCACTTAGAAAGAGGAATAAACATATGGGATTTGTTAGCAACAAAAACTTTGTAACACTTTTCCGAAGACGCAGGAAGTGTCCGCTAATAATAGAAAAAGCCAAAAATGAGGATATTTTTATTATTATTGATAGACCTTGGCCGTGTTTTGAAAGAAAATGGGCGTATTATCGAGTAATTTAGACGAAAAATATCATTACTAAAGGGACTACGATGATGAAGAGGTGCGACAAGGGCAGAACGTAGCGAAGAATTTTAAAGCGATTACTTGAGGTTTTGACCTGAAGCGTTGCGTTTTAAATTCCCGAATTACGGTGTCTGGTGGAAAGAGGCTCGGGGTAGTTGGAAGGATTTCCTGATGCAGGTGTGGAGAAAATGAGATGAAGAGGGTGGATGAAGAACGGGGAGGGGGAAAGCTGAGGGTTGAGAGGGGCGAGGTGAATGAGGGAGGGGAGGGGGGCGTTGAGGGCGACGAGAGGGAGGATTCTCTCCAGATGGAGAGTGAGGAGGGAATGGCGATTCAGGGATGGATGGAGAAGGATGGAGAGCATGACGAGCTGAACGAGGAAATAAAGCTGAGGGTAATTTAATTCAACATGGAAGGAACTGCTCGAGAAATCAACGAAAACCCACGGAGGGTGTCAATTTTCCAAACCCTGAAAAAGGGTTTCTTATCGGTCAATACTGATGGTTTACTGAAATAAAAGGAAATGAGTAAATGTCTCAGCGGACCACATCCATCTCTTTCCGCCAAAGATCATTCAATCTCTTACATTAAATTGTGTTCCATGGGATCATGGCTTCTTCTTAACTCTGTCATTAGCAAGTTCTTAGGGCACATTTAAATAGATTTGGCATTTATTTAATCCAGCTTATGGTTAGGTTTCGAAGATAATTCAACGGTACTCCACGGAAGTAAATTCCAATGCAGGAAAACCAGTGAACGAAAATCAGTCTTTGAAGAACTTTCAGTTATAAGTGCTTCAAGATATTAAATTTCTTATTTTATCGATGCTTCTTAACCGACTAATCTAAATTGTTGAATTAATTATTTGTCAACTATGATCTATTCGCTGACCGCCATGAGCGAAGTAAAGCTTCAAATATTGCGGGTGTACTTCACTTACCTAACACACGGGTAGTGTTTCCGCATGTGACAGTGCCCCGATTTGATCGTACCTATTGTGCACTCGGCCCTTCCTGCTACCTCGCGTGAAAAAGTGCCCACAGTAATTCAGTTTGTACGGAGTCAGTTTATTATAACTGACTGAGAAAATGAATAGTTGCTCCAATGGAAAAATTGAGTTGCCATTTAGCCTGCACCAAATAAGTTCTCAGTACCTTCAAAAGCGGAGTGGCAGGGTACTTCAGTGCACCCTAGCACTGGACGTCCTGTTAAGGGGTGCTGCCTTTGGTGGCGAAAAGGTGACCACTGGCCCTCCATTTACTTTCCCCCAGTGGATCAATTTAAGCAAGCTATTCCACCAATTAACTTAGGAACTCTTAGGGTCTCCTAATCTATTCACCCTGAAAAATAACCCATTTTATTACCCAATATTCCTACATCTTTACTCTTCTGTTTACATTGAAAACTTCACTTCCTCGTGCGCATTAAGAAGTCTCTTATATATATATATATATATATATATATATATATACATACATACATACATACATATACATATATAACCAAGAGGTCTATAATTCTCAATTCACTTATAAAAAACAAAATACTTTTCCATTTTTCCTTGCGTTTTTCGTGTCCTTGCTGCGTACATCGTTATCGCTATGGTAAATAACATTCGGTACGGCATGGTATATTGCGACCGCCCGGTCCCACCACAAAACGCTCTTTTTAGATACAATTCCTCTGGGATTAACTTTAGGTAGTGAAGTTTCCCTTTCATTTTCAGGGCGCACTGCGCTAAATATGTGCAATGAAGTCGAAATAAGTGACATTTCTTTTCGCCCAAATACTCATTTACGCGTGAATGCTACTTGTGAAATTACGCATTTCCTATTTCTATATTGCATCATATGTACCACAAATTGCTTCTTGCCACAATGCCACCCTTTAAAACTTTGAATTAACAAACTCTAATTTGCTATATAACAGCCATGTTTTAATCAAAGTGAGTTGTGAGAAAAGAATGAATGCTAAAGTGGACCTCGAATCATTTAAAGCAGAGGAAAGGAGGCCAATAACGTGATAATAAGACAAGCGAAATTCATTGAGAATAATACTTCCGATTGTAACTACGTCCAGACTTCTTCTGGCGTGTTGGTGGTTGGTCTTGGCGTGGGGGCTTCTTCAAAATTAGACCGGTTTTCCCGGGGATGCATTCACGGATGATAACTTTTAGACTCTGAACTTCTGCCTTCCCCTCGCCCTTACTTCTCTTTCATTCCTTAGGGAACTACTCACCCAAAATTTGGATATACTGCCTAATTCTGGGTTTTAAAAAGGCTGCGAATAGCGCACGCCACTAAGGATTCGTGGAAATTCACCTCCGAGTTTATTAATGCTATTGTGTCAGTCGTTCCCTTCCACCCTCCCGGGGGAGCCTACCCCGTGGATGACTTCGAGATTCCCCCGGGGGAAAGAGCCCCGGGCCTTCCGAGCGGTCCGGGAGTCGCACTGGAAAGGCATCGATTTTCACCCCGAGGCTCGCGTCGTCTTCGCTCTGGACGGCGACCGCGACGGCCTCGCGGTAAATTAAGAGTCCGTTGCCCAGGAGCAAAATCAACGCCTCTCGGGCACAATACTAAAGAAGTCCCAAAAAAATTGCTCAGATCATATTTGGACGCATAGGCTAGGAATCCTCTTTTCGAAAACTCTCCTATCAATTAAAGAGAAAGATAATTTATTAGTTTAATTCAGCATTTTAAAACCATAGAAGAAAAATATTGGTTTCCCAATTTCAAAAGAATGTTGGGTGCTCCCGATTTGTAAAATATATATATATATATATATATATATATATATATATATATATACATTTGTGTTAATTGGGAAAAATTGGGAAAAATTAATGCGTGTATTGCAGAAAATAGGAATGGATTGGAGGGACAGGAGACTGATCCGAAACCTGTACATGTCTCAGACTGCTCAGGTGCGAGTGGGGAACGGAGAGTCCGGATGGGTAGTGTTAGGAAGAGGTGTAAGGCAGGGTTGCCCTTTGTCACCGGTGCTGTTCAACGTATATGTAGAGGAAATGATTAAAGAGGCATGGGAAGAACTGGAGGTAGGAATGAAAGTCGGAGGGGAATTCGTAAAATCGGTTAGGTTTGCTGATGACCAAGCAGTAGTTGCTCAGTCAGCCAAGGGGTTGCAAGCATTTTTGAGTGAATTGGAGGTTCAGTGCGATAAATATGGGATGAGAATCAATATTAGTAAAACAAAGGTTATGCGATTTTCCAGAAAGAAAAAGGCTAAGCTAAATATTAAAGTAGGGGGGGAAAAAATAGAGCAGGTAGAACAGTTTACATATCTCGGAAGTGTTTTGGACCAACACGGTCAAAGTGGTAGGGACGTAAGGAGAAGAATTGCGCTAGGCAAGGAGGCTTTCTCAAGGAGGAGGGAGTTGATTACGGGGACGTTGAGTAGGGATGTTAAGACAAGACTCGTAAAAACTCTGATATGAAGCGTGGCTATGTACGGCGCGGAAACGTGGTCGCTGAAGCAGGAGGATAGACGTAGATTGGAGGCTTTTGAAATGTGGGTGTGGAGAAGAATGGAGAAGGTGAAGTGGACCGAAAGGAAAACAAATGAGGAAGTACTAGAGATGGTAGGTGAGGAGAGGTGTTTGTTGAGAGAAATCCTATGGAGGCAGGAAAAATGGATGAAAGGCGTATTGAGTGGTAGTGGAATGTTGAAGAAGGTAATAGAGGGGAGAATGTTGGGCAAGCGAGGTAAGGGCAGGAACAGGATAGGGATGTTGGACGGGATGAAGGGAGGAAAGAAGTACACAGAGATGAAGAGGGACCTGATATAGATTAGTTTGCTAGGTGGGGAGTCACAAAATGTTTATTTGATAGTTGTGTCCATCCAAAAACCTACCTTAACCGGTAGATTACCTAATAATAATAAAATATATATATGTATATCTGTTTGTGTGTGTAGGTGAGTTCTTCGAAGCAACACGGTGTGAATAAAAAACCTAGACAGCAACACACAACATGAGAATACAAAAGGAATACTCACACGTAATATGTTGATCATTTCGACTTGTGTTGCTGTCTAAACTTTGTGCGTGTGTGTGTGTATATATATATATATATACACACACACACACGAGGAGTATTCCAAAAGTGAGTACCGTTTGCTTATATTTACATATTGGCGCTTCAGAACACAGTTTTGATCCTGCAGCGCCTTCTAATGATTCATTGAGAAGCTATAACAGCATTTGTTTTGTTTCAGAAGTCGTTTGCTTGTCCGTGCATGCAAGCAACAATGTCCGCGACAATCGTTGATCCCGCCAGCTGTATGTGCGTTCTGTCATACGATTCTTGTATGCAAAAGGATTGTCGGCTGCTGAAATTCATCGGGAATTATGCCTAGTTTAAAAACCTAAACTTATGAGTGAAGGAAAGGTTAGACAATGGTTCTGTGACTTTAAAAATGGACGAACAAATGTCCATGACGAAGAGCGAAGTGGTAGGCTCAGTATTCTGACTGATGAAACTGTTTCGCAAGTGGAACAAAAACTGCGATGTGATCGTCGATTGACAATTAATGGCCTGGCTGAACAATTTCCTCAACTTGGACGCACTACTGTCTACAACATTGTTACGGAAAACCTCGGATACCACACATCGCGTGCAAGGTGGGTACCGAAAATGCTCACCGACCACCACAAAGAGCAAAGAATGTCCAGTGGACGAGAGTTTTTGGGTTGTTGGGAGCTCTTTGAACCACCCACCGTACAGTCCTGACCTTACACACAGCGACTACTTCCTCTTCTTGCACTTGAAACAGTAGGTCGGTGGAGAACGTTTCGAAACCGAAGAGGAACTCAAGAATGGCGTTGTCGATTGGTTCAACCGTCAGGCGGCGAGTTTCTATGCAGAGGGGTTAAAGAAGTTGGTGCAGCGGTACGAAAAATGCTTAGAAGTGAACGGCGATTATGTAGATAAATGAAGTAGGTTTATAGCTAACTAAAAGTGCCAATAAAATGTGTTTCATATGAGTATATTTTTTCCTCTGACCAAACGGGCCTTACTTAATGAAAACGCCTCGTATGTATATATATATATATATATATATATATATATATATATATATATATATATATATATATATATATATATATACACATCATATAGAGTTCTGTTCCTAATTCCTCTTGAGAAAGGTGGTTGCACCACCGAAAATTCGAGTGAGTTCCTCTTTTATATGTTTTAGTTTCTGTGTTTACTATGACTATTTAGTGAATTTTATTGTGCACGTTAGTGGGTTTTCCAAGAAAGTGACTATATATATATATACATATATATATATATATGTATATATATATATATATATATATATATATATATATATATATATATATATATATATATATATATATATATATATATATATATATATATATAGGATGTATGATGAGTTAGAGGATATCATCGCGAGTGTTCCTGCAGGGAAACATTTGATAGTGATGGGGGATTGGAATGCGACGGTAGGCGAAGGAAGAGATGGTGGTGAGGTGGGGGAATATGGGTTAGGCACGAGGAATGAACGCGGGGAGAAAGCAATTGAATTCTGCAGGAGACAGGGGTTAGTTATCACTAACACATGGTTTAGACACCACAAAAGGCGTAGGTACACATGGAAAATTCCAGGTGACTCAGAAAGGTATCAGTTAGATTTTATTATGGTTAGGCACAGGTTTAGGAACAGTGTGATAAATTCGCACAGGTTCCCAGGAGCAGATGCGGACTCTGACCACAATTTAGTTGTTATGAAATGTAATGTTCGTTTTAAAAAATTAAGGCAAGGGCGGCGGGTTAGGAAATAGAATTTAGAAGCAGTAAATGGATTCACGAGGAAGGAGTATCAGCAGGCTGTAGAGAAAATGATGGATGACGGTAAAGAACTGAGGACTATCGAAGAAAAATGGGAATGTATCAAGAAAGGGATATTGGAAGCCGCTAAAGACACTGTAGGAACCGTAAACGGGAAAAGGAGAAGAAAACCATGGGTAACGGATGAGATGATTGCAAAGATGGATGAGAGAAGAAGATGGAAAAATGTAAACACAGAGTTAAGCAAAATGAAGTACAAAGAGTTAAACAATAAATTGAGAAGGGCCACAAATAAAGCAAAAGAAGAATGGTGGAAAACGCAATGCGAGGATATGGAAAGTTTACAGAAGAAGGGTGAAATTGGTGCTCTATACAGCAAGGTTAAGTTATTATCGGGAAGTAAGAAGGCAAGATCTGTTCTAACAATTAAAGATAAATGGGGTAAGATAATAGTTAAACCAGGAAAAATCCAAGAGAGATGGAAGGAGTGTATAGAAACACTGTATGGTAAAGAACTTAGGCCGACAAGGTTAGACATAGAAAAGGAACATGAATTAGAAGAAGATAGGTCCAGGCATACTCGACGATGAAATAGAAAGGGCATTAAAGGAGATGAAAGCAAATAAGGCTGTGGGGGTGGACAATATTTCTGTAGAAATGTTGAAATGGTTAGGGAAAGGTGGGAAGAAGGCCATATATGGACTGATTCGTAGTATCTATGAGGAAGGAATCTGGCCGGAAGATTTTGTGAGATCGGTGTTAGTTCCTATTCCAAAAAAAGGAAAGGCTTCGTCATGTGAGGATTACAGAACAATAAGTTTGATATCCCACGCAGCTAAAGTTATTCTAAGGATCATCAACAAAAGGATAGAGAGTAAGGCAAATGATTACTTAGGGGATGATCAGTTTGGGCTTAGGAAGGGAAGCGGTGCGCGTGATGCCATTGCAGTAATGAGATCACTAGTCAAGAGGAATATAGAATACAATCAGGACGTTGTTGCCTGTTTTGTAGATTTCGAAAAAGCGTTTGATAGAGTGAATTGGGAAAAATTAATGCGTGTATTGCAGAAAATAGGAATGGATTGGTGGGACAGGAGACTGATTCGCAACCTGTACATGTCTCAGACTGCTCAGGTGCGAGTGGGGAACGGATGTTCCCCCCTCGCACTCGAGTCCGGATGGGCAGTGTTAGGAAGAGGTGTAAGGCAGGGTTGCCCATTGTCACCGGTACTGTTCAACGTATATGTAGAGGAAATGATTGAAGAGGCATGGGAAGAACTGGAGGTAGGAATGAAAGTCGGAGGGGAATTCGTAAAATCGGTTAGGTTTGCTGATGACCAAGCTTTAGTTGCTCAGTCATCGAAGGGGTTGCAAGCATTGTTGAGTGAATTGGAGGTTCAGTGCGATAAATATGGGATGAGAATCAATATTAATAAAACAAAGGTTATGCGATTTTCCAGAAAGAAAAAAGCTAAGCTAAATATTAAAATAGGCGGGGAAAAAATAGAGCAGGTAGAACAGTTTACATATCTCGGAAGTGTTTTGGACAAATACGGTCAGAGTGGTAGGGACGTAAGGAGAAGAATTGCGCTAGGCAAGGAGGCTTTCTCAAGGAGGAGGGAGTTGATGACGGGGACGTTGAGTAGGGATGTTAAGACAAGACTCGTAAAAACTCTGATATGGAGCGTAGCTATGTACGGAGCGGAAACGTGGTCGCTGAAGCAGGAGGATAGACGTAGATTGGAGGCATTTGAAATGTGGGTGTGGAAAAGAATGGAGAAGGTGAAATGGACCGAAAGGAAAACAAATGAGGAAGTACTAGAAATGGTGGGGGAGGAGAGGGGTTTGTTGAGAGAAATCCTATGGATCCAGAAAAAATGGATGAAAGGCGTATTGAGCGGTAGTGGAATGTTGAAGAGGGTAATAGAGGGGAGAATGTTGGGCAAGCGAGGTAAGGGTAGGAACAGGATAGGGATGTTGGACGGGATGAAGGGAGGAAAGAAGTACACCGAGATGAAAAGGGACCTGATATAGATTAATTTGCTAGGTGGGGGGTCACAAAATGTTTACTTGATAGTTGTGCCCATCCAAAAAAAACCTACCTTAACCGGTAGATTAGCTAATAATGATAATATATATATATATATATATATATATATATATATATATATATATATATATATATATATATATATATACATATATATATATAAGTATAACTGGCCCCCCTACCCAGAAGTGTGAATATTCACACGCCGTCGGGCTTGGTACATGGGTTAGCTCTACCATCACCTACTACACCGACCTTCGGGTTGATTACTGTGTTTATGGTTTATACATATATATATATATATATATATAAATATATATATATTATATTTTCGCACATAGAAATAGACATGTAAGGAAATGGGATAGGAAAACACATAAAAGACCAACACAGGAAAGGTGGGACAGGCGGCTTTGAGCAGATCACAAATGTAAAAATATTTCTCATTACCTCAACTGATAGAGCATCCGCTCGAAAATTTGAAGGTCCGTGGTTCAAATCCCGGATAAGGAAATATTTTTACATTTGTGATCTGCTCAAAACCGCCTTCCCCACCTTTCGTGTGTTGGTCTTTTATGTGTTTTCCTATCCCCTTTCCTTTTATGTCTATTTCTATGTGCGAAAATAATATTTGTTCGCCGTATGACACGTATATATATACATACATACATACACACACACACCAGCTTAACCGTTCCCTTCTTTCAGGACCTTCAATATCCCACTATCTTTCAATATATCCTTCAAATACTTTCTCCTAGAGTAATTTACTCCCTTTGTCCACTATCACTGAAAAAAATTCACTGATCCCAAAGTATTCTGTCACCTAAACCAATGCAAGTTTAACGCACAGAAAACTTTTCTTTTCAAATACTTTCCAGTATCAATTCAAATCTCAATTTCTCCACGCTCTATTCCACTTACAAATGGCCATATAGATGACATTTCATGTAGGAGCTTAATTTTCCTCTCAAAAATATTAGTTTATATAATATTTCATTTCCCGGAGATCTTCACCGCATGTTAATGTAAGAATGGTAATTTATTCGAACGTGAAAACCATTGGCTTTTGATTTGTTCTTTTGTTAATCGATGAACATTTAGATGTAAAACAAACTGAATTTTTCTCGTAGATGGATACCATATTAATATTTTCTACAGTTTTCAATTAAGTAATAATATTAACAAATAAAAACGCTTAAATCGGTAGTACAATGTTTTTATTTCAGCAATAAACCCGGACAAGTTGTGCCTTCGTCGTGAATATTCCCAAATTCCACGAAACAGGAAGAGGCTGAGATTTTCAAAAATATTCGCAACACATCTGCCATCGAATGCCATGCGTCAAATATTCTTCAAGTAAAGAAAAATTATTGACAAAATTCGAAAACGGGTACTATTCATGGGAACCCAAGCACACGTAGAAATACCAAAAATATTATACGAAAATGCTTCAAATCCTAAGGCACTCATTTATGAGAAATTAATAATTGGCTTAGTTTGAAATATCTTGTGATAATCTCGAACTCTCACTTAATCGGGATCCGTTCGTTCGCTATTCAACTGCAAAGTCCACCCCGACCGTAAAATCCACCCCAACCGCTATCTCCCCCTCCGCGCCATTGCTCCCTCTCTTTCATCCTTCCACCCTAATGCCCTTCTCCTCCAAATAACCTATTTTTTTATAAAACTTTCCAGCGCTTTGGAGCGTCTCGTCCTTCGACGCTTCATCCACTCCCGACGGGTTTGCAACGCGTAATCCCACACTCTAAATCCTCGCCGACGAACACTTGAAACGCTCGTTCGACCACGACCCAATTTCAAAGAAAAAAAGGAAATTCCCACGCGCTATTATTTGCCATAATTTGAGAGCATGCACTTAGCACCCGCCATTTATGAGTGAGTCTGAGGACCCCATCCCCCATGAGGCCCCCCCCTCCCTCCCTGTCAACCCCAACCGCCCTGGGGGCATTCACAAATAACAAATACTCAGTCCAGAGTATCTTCCTTGGCGGAGCGATATTCATTTGCCAATATCGACCGCGGGCATAAAACAAATAGCGATATGACGACGAAATAAGCACATACCCATAATTATCGGATATAACGATACTGGACTACAGCTAGTATTAATATCTATTCAAAATTAAATGAAATACTTAACTTTGTAATTCCAGACAAATTTATTGAAAAAACACGACCCATGTTTCGATGTTGAACGTCATCATCAGGTCGTCATTTTGAAATGCGTCCGTTGCAAAGATTGCCAACAAAATTCAGGGATCCCTCCCAATCCCCACACCTAGAGATACTAGTCAACGATTGACATCGGAAAATATAATTCTCTTTTCTTTCCATCTACATTGTAACCTTTTACCCCTCCACCCTCCCTCTCTGACCAACCCCCCTCTCCCTTGATGAGAAGGTATATAATCAAGTGTCCTTCTTCAAGAGACCTGATCAGACCTGAGCAAACTGGTTTCCTTCGTCACCATTCCACGACCCAGCAAATTACAAGATTGGTTGAACAGCACTTTTGACCTCAACATTTACAAGCACACCCAAGTAGCCTTTTTTGATCTCCAAAGAGCCTTTAACAAGGTCTGGCACGCTGGCCTGATACATAAACTGCTCAAAACCGACATATCAATATAGATAACTAATATCGTCCACTCTTTTCTTTCTAACCGCACGTTCTTTGTATCCGTTAACAATGCCAGATCAACTACCCGATCCATCACAGCAGGCGTCCCTCAAGGAGCCATTCTATCACCCTTTCTTTTTAACTTCTCTATAAACGATCTCCCCTCACATCCTAATACTGAAAATTTCCTCTATGCGGACGATACTGCTTTTGCGTTAACTTCCTTCGACCCAAATGATGCTGCAGAAAATATCCAAGAACACTTAGACAGCATAGAAGACTGGATGACCGACTGGAAACTTACCTTAAACCCAACAAAATGCGTCAACGTCAATTACGCTAGAAAATGGAAGAAACCTAACAACACCCCCATTTACTACGGCAAGGAAAAGATCCCCCAGGCATCATCGGCCAAATTTCTTGGTGTACAACTGGACCAGAAACTCACTTGGCAAGCACACACCCAATATGCACTTAACAAGGCCAACGCGGCCTTTTTCTCAATCTATCCCCTCATAAAGCGCACGAGTCCCCTCCGTCTTCTTACTAAGATACTTCATTTCAAATTCATGATACGAAATATCTTAACCTATGATTATCCAGCCTGGGGATCAGTAGGTGCAAAAAACCTGAACAAACTGACACGCTTTCAAAATAAAATTTTGCGAACACTTACTAACGCCCCTTGGTTCGTCCGAAACTCAGACATTCACAAGGACCTCAAAATACCGAACCTACCAACCTATCTATGAGACCTAGCCCTGTCATTTCAGCAAGCAATGGGAAATACTGGTAACCCTCTCATAGAACCTTTATGGGACTATTCTGATAATCCCCATATCATATACAAACGTGCAAAAACAAGTCTAAATGAATCCTGATAATCACCGAAAATAAAATTGACATCAGCTGCACTTACATATACTCGTTAGCTTAATTTCGCCCTTAAGCCACTTATATCACACAACCGTTTATCAGCATAGCTGGGTATCTGTATAAAATGCGCCAAACGGCGCAGTACTTGAGCGTCGGTCGGTCGGTCGAGGACTACCTGATGATGACGTTCAACGTTGAAACCTGGGTCGTGTTCTTTAAGTATTTTGTGTGGAATTACAAAGTTAAGTATTTCATTTCATTTTCATGAAAATTCCATAAAGTTACGCCTGAGACAACAAATTTCATGCATTCAAAACTCAGTGAAAAGCAGACATTTGCGGGAAATATAAGACAATGGGGTTGATTTCAGACGAAAAGAAGGTTTAAGGCAAGAGGTTAATTTAAAAAATTAACGTTAAATAAATCGCCATTTCTATCAAACTCAGTCATACGCTCTTTGTACGTTATAAACTAAAATTTGGTTTAATGTGCGGGGAGGAGGATATTTTTGCGTCATATACTCTGTTCATCTCTCCATGAATATTAAGTAATAGTGTGGGAAAAGGCACGTGCCCTCGTATTCCTTAAAGTCTTTATTTTTTTTAAATATATTGGCTGAATTTTATTATACTCATTTATATTTGATTTGTATGCATAAATGTACGAATTTATTGCAAAAATAGTCCCATCAGAGTTTTTCGTTAGAGGTTTACAAAATGAGGGAAATAAATGTTTCGTGAGATGAAGAAGGTGATGACATACCTGGACAAAGGTCATAATAAAAGAGTGGTGAAAATGCGACATGAAGCGTCTTTCAGTGCAGGTTGGACACTAGGTCGTTGTACCGACTGGGCAAGCGTCTGTTGTAGGATTTTGAGGCGTAGTACGGAAAATAATAAAATAAGTGAAATGGACTCTAGGTTAAACAAACGAATATTTATTCCCATTTTTGGCCATGCCTGAACGGATCAATTGGCGTACTTCATGCCTTAATTGCGAGTGACGGCATTAAAGTAAACAACATCAATTCAAGCGCATTTTGAAGGAACATGATTCAGAATACAGCAAATAAATTTAAGTCTCTCTCACGATAAGAAGTTCCCATTGATTTTTAATAATACGTGTATGTGAAGAACATTTGAGACTCTTTGCGACTCACCATTTTTTTAGCTTTGCAATTTGAGGAGTTTGTTCCTACAAATTAAGTTATTATTATTATGAGTTCATCTTCCGGTTAAGGTAGGGTTTTGGATGGACAAAACTGCCAAATAAAACAAATTAATTAATATCACATAAAAGGCATGTAAGTTTTGTACTATATTTGCACTTCAACGCCCCCTTCAGAATAATCGCACAATAAAGGATCAGTTTTACCTGAGAACGAAAATTATCTTGCATTTTCCATCCATAATTCTCCTATAAGTAGTCCTCTACTGCCATTATAGCATTCATAAAATATTGGCTTTTCAATGCCAAATGTCATGAAAAATATCATGATAAAATTTATCCTATCTTCTTTGTTTAATTGAGTTCACTAGCAGTCCATGCAGAGAAACTTTAACCAAATTGAAATTTATTTTTTAAATGTTTGCTTTATTTTTTTCGTACCATTAGAAATAAAACTAGATATGCCAGCAATCGGTAACGAGATAATTTGAACAGGTAGTTTATCTATTTTGTCAATTTTCCGATATGTTTTTTCCAGTACGTTATATTTTAATTTAATAGACCCCTATTTTTAATAGTTCTGCCGCTTCATTTGACCGTACGTATCCCGTTATTGAATATTGCTGCATGTAAGTGCCTTCTGTCGTGTGGTTAACGTTCTTCGAGTACATGATCAAACCTATATTTGTGTAGAGGTGACATGATTGGGATTGAGCATGCATGGTTAGGAACCTAACACCCCCCGCCACACGTCCCTGCGGCGGCTTTCTGGGTATCGAGTGGACGTAGGCAGATGCGGATATACGGGGTCTGTCCCAAATGTAAGTAAAACGAATTTTCCTGGAGAAGCAGACGACATTTGTGGCTGCAATAATGGTGAAGAGGTTATGGAAAACCAACACGGCCTACGTGAGGTGTCTGGGGGCCGTTATAGCATGCGGATCGCTGCCAAACTGAACCCCTATTCGAGGGTCACCTCTGGAATTCACCATTCAACTTCCCATGGAGCAAAGATTTGTGAGAAAATGGTGTGATCAACTCGGGAAATTGGGTTCGGAGACCACAGCGTGATGAAAATGTGCAAAAAGTGAGACACGTACTCAATTCTGATTGACCCCCAAGTGTCAGGATGTAAAAGCAGAAGGGTGGATTTCTCATAAAAACTCAGTGCATTGCATTCTTACAGAAGATTTAGCCATTAGAAAGGTCTGCCAAGATGGTCCCGAAGGTGCTGTCAGAAGACTGCTCGTATGACAATCTTACCCGGGACCTCTTGGACCACTGCGAGAGTGACCCGAATGTTTCAGAATAGGTAGATACTGTGAGAAAACATAGGTCCTTGATTACGACCAGAGTAGAACCCCTTTATGTACCATTATGGACCACTTGATTATGCCAAAGAGACCATGGCGAGGTACCTGAAGGAGGGTCCTGTTTATGTCTCACAGGAAGCATACCACTACTGACGGAGCCACTTATATTGGTGTAATGATGCACAAGGATGCTGGAAGAAAGTTTTAACAATTTTTACTTTGATCTGCCATTAAGTTTCCCCTGATTTATTCTACTTATTTTTTGGGACATACCCTGTATGTCTCAAAACTCGATGCAATCTCTATCGATCCAAATGTCATTTTTTGTAGGAGTCTACTTTCCATAATCTAGCGGCATAAACCTTCTCTTAGATAGGACGCGTCTCACGAACATTGGAGTGCATCTATCTCAATGCAACGCTGGCAGTCGATTCCAATAACTCCCAATTTCATCACTCAACTGTTTATTGCGCGGGATCGAACGACACCTGCGCAGCTCACTCATTCTCTCCCCTTGAAAGTCCGATTTCTTCCCGTAGATTTACTCTTCTCGGAATTTTAAATGTCTGTTGATTGAAAATTCCCCCAAATAGAGAAGAAACGCAAGTCTTTTCCTCGTGATAACTGCGGATGGAATCTGACGCGTCGACTACCAAGTACTCGTGTTTTTGTTCGAGCGCCAGGACTGAAGTTGAAAGAAAACAAAGAAAATCGTTTGCCCTTGCGCACTAATTGGAAGAGAAAAAGAGAGCTGGAGGCCCTCCATCCAGTGCAGTGGAAAGGAACCATCCACTCATGAAATCCGTGGCAGAGAATCAAATTCCCCGCATTCTTTGATGCTTTGATTTGGTCAGAGTTCGCCGTCGAACTCGATCTTAAAAAACCCTTTTCCAGATGCGTGCGCTGAATTCGGAATCAAAGGCCTATCCCACTGGTTGCTGACGAGGTTTCCCATGAGAGGGAGTGGGAGGCGTTCTGCCGTGACCTTCCGGAGAAGGGGCTAGGTCCTTTTGGTCGGACTCTACACCCCCCCCCCTCCCTTCGGGAGAACTGTGCGTTCGGAATATCATATTTGTACGGCGCGGAAACGTGGTCGCTGAAGCAGGAGGATAGACGTAGATTGGAGGTTTTCGATTTCTGGGCGAGGAGAAGAATAGAGACGGTGAAATGGACCGAAAGGAAAAAAATGAGGAAGTACTGGAGATGGTGGGTAAGGAGAGAGGTTTGTTGGGAGAAATCCTATGGAGGCAGGAAAAATGGATGAAGGGCGTATTGATCGGCAGTGGGATGTTGAAGACTGTTATAGAGGGGAGAAATTTAGGCAAGCGAGGAAAGGGCAGGAACAGGACAGGGATGTTGGACGGGATTAAGGGAGGAAGGAAGTACGCAGAGATGAAGAGGGACCTGATCTGTAGAGTAGGTTGCTGTATTGGGTTTTGTTTGGAGTTACAAAATATTTATGCTACTGGGGAGGAACCATTGATAAGGACAAGATATCGAAAGACCAAGCAAGCAATCTGAAACCACTTTGAATGGTTTCAATGAGTGTAGAATTTCTTAATTCTAATAACCATTAGTACGATTCATTAACCTAAAATTATTTAGACAATTATTTATCCGTAAATCATATTTCTCGAACCTGGCTCCCACTAAAAAGTCATCGTTTATCTCGGATGGATTAACTACCTTACTCTTGAAACGAAGGATAAATGGTAAGGCTATATGATATGTTTTCAGTCTTAGCTTTATGAAAATTCATTATCACTTGGTTAAAAAAATGTATTTACCATAATGTTTACTATGTACGACTAGTTTCAACGCATCAGCGTCATTCTCAGGTACAAAGCTACTTGTACCCGAGGTTGACGCTTATCCCTTAAAAATAGTCTTACCTAATATTTTTTTTAATTTCTTTATATAGTTATACAGTGACGTTGTTTTATAATACTTTTTGAAATTTTTAATTTCTCCATATATCCGGATTTCTTTTATCGAAATAAAGTTTTATTTCTTGAGACTGTCAGAAATGATAGCTTGTGGCAAGCAATTTTCATATTTTCTATGTACTACAAAATATATATGCAAATTAATAAATTTGCCTTAGACATCATTCACATACTATTTAGTAGCCGGCCAGCAAATTGAATGCCTTTAAAGGCACGCTTTAAATCCGTCCCGCAATTCAAATGTTACCTATCAGTCCAGATCAGTTTTCCAGTTCCAACGTCAATTCCTTACTTCTTTCCCATCACATTCCCCTGGCGATGGGGGTGGACATAACATGAGTGGAAGACAGAGCTGTCCATTGAAACAAAAAACACTTCGTTATGTTAGACAAAACTTAATTGGATGACCTGAGCTATTTCTATATGAACACATCGTCGTCAAATTCCCCATATTCCCTAGTCACTAGTTATTTACACATAGCAATGTAACCTCTTTTGATAATGACGCATAGTAATCGGAAAAAGTCACATCATTTTATGAAATTCCGTGAAATAATTTAAAGTGTTTATTTATTTAGTGGCATACTATTCCAAATAAGTACGACGTCTAATTCCTATTTTACGAAACAATTGATTACGCCCGTGGCTTCAGAATAAAAAATTCAGAAAGTATTTTCCACCGACGCACAGAGCGGTTGCATCGTTGAAAGAATGGGCAGGGATAGCGGCTAAACTTTTCGAAAGGAGAGCGGGCGTCTCTCTCTCTCTCTCTCTCTCTCTCAATTTTTAAAGACGCTTTTGAAAATGCACGACAGCAGAAAAATTAGAATCCATCATGGGTCTCTGAAATGGCACACTCATGAAAAAGAGAACGCAGGCTGAAAGTTGAAACGACGGAGAGTTTCAATTAATCCTTAGGCTTCCGCGACGTCTATCTGATGAAGGATCCATGCTGCTTTCGGGAATTACCGTCGCCACAAAGGAAAAGGATTTGACGGAAGACGGGATTCTGGCCAAGAAACAGAGCGAGGAGAAGCCTAGAAAAAGAACATTGACGACATATGCTACCATCCCGTACGTCGCTGGAATGGCAGAAAAGATAAGTAAGCCCTACGGAAACATAATGTAACAACTAGCTTCTCCACAGCAAGGAAATCAGCGACATCATCTCTAAGCCTATGGACCAAATCCCCGATGTCATGCACGAAGGTAGAGTGCTGATGTGTGAGGTCCTATATCGGGCAAGCAGGAAGGGCCATCAGCTGCAGGACCTAGGAGTACCAAAGGGTCACAGAGAAAAGACAGTTCCGACTCTCGGCAATTGCCGAACATGCGTGGTCGAAATCCGGACACATGATTAAGTTCGACCAAACTAGAATGCTAGCAAGAGAGAGGCATTATTTCCTGAGACTCGTTAGAGAAGCGGTAGAAATAAGGAAGAAACCAAACAATTTTAACCGTGAAGACGGCTACACCCTGACTTCAACATGGAAAAGGGTGATTCCCATTTGTTGCCAAGAAAGAGCCAATCAGAGAGCTC
Source organism: Hetaerina titia (assembly GCA_037158775.1). Lineage (NCBI taxonomy): Eukaryota > Metazoa > Arthropoda > Insecta > Odonata > Calopterygidae > Hetaerina > Hetaerina titia. The sequence goes on along the minus strand of CM073776.1, from coordinate 2,266,736 downwards.
AGGGACTGGGGGGCGACACAGTTATCCATCAACATAACTACGCGGCGATAATTCCCGGAAGCAGCATGGACCCCTCATCGACGGAGAGTTTCGTCCAATGAAAATCGTTCCTTAGTTAATATTAAGATGTTTACAGGTCCCTTCCTCGACTTTAATTATTTCTTCATCTTAATTCGAGAGAGGAAGGAAATGTCTCGAATATTAGCGAATCAAAATTGCTTGGGCTTAATTATAGGAGCAAGTGCAGAGAGAGATTTCATGGATGAATTAATCCTTAAGTAGCGAGAAAATTAGAGTTAGAAATGCGAATCCGCTCTTTTATAATATCCTTATAACTTTATAATATCCGCGGAAAGATCACGCGTTTGTATTGATTAAAAAATGAGATCGGACTAAACATTTGTCCCTGTACAATTGATTCATGCACTTTTTCTTTTTCCGAATACTTACTTATTTTCAAAATATTTTTTTGGGAATTTTTTTAAAAAGTACAACATAAGCTTTTTGGGTAATTTCTGATCGCTTAACGTTTTGGCTCAGTAGCTGGATAAAAGGTTACATTCATGTTGTGCATCAACACAAACGCACGGTCGTATACTTTTCAAACGCCTGGAATTTAGGTCGGTCGACTGCAATTTTCACGGTAATATTTAAGGTCTTAGCGCAATGAAAATCCTTCTTCGTAAAATTTAAACCAATAAAACACCAGAACTGACTCGTGTACACATTTTAGTTCTGTTGAATCTTTTCACTCGGTTACTGCTCAGAATACATCGGATGTGACCACTAATCTTCTCGGAAGGATTTTTTTAATCGTCAAGATTTGCGATTGGCTCCTTGGTGGATCGCAATTCCCGTCGACAATTCCATTTCCAGCTTCCGTTTATTCGAGAGCTGTCTAGAAAGTAACCTCCGTTTTCGTGTAGCGTGAGAAGTAGTGGAGGGAGCCGAATGGTCGCTGAATTGACCCACACAGTAGATCAGTGCGCCTCGAGCTGTAGTGGTTGGAATGTCGTGTCGTTTGTTTACAATAGTGATTCAAAATAAAAAACACAATTGAAATTTCTGCTAAATGTGAAGCCCGTCCAGCGATAAGGTTTCTACTGATAAAAAATTAAAATCTGCCGACGGAATTTCGTGCTCTGTGTGGACCAAATATGATGAGTGATAAGAGTTGTGCGTCAGTGTAGTCGTTCGTTTGAGAGTGAACGGACAAATGTCAATGATGATGATGACGGAAGTGCCCGCCGCCCGTCTGTGATGAACAATGAACTGCACCGGAAATTTAATGAAAAAGTTCGTGAAAACCGGGATTTTACGATAACTGAAATCTTTAGATTCCAATCCACAGATTTCCAAGACTGTTGCATGGAAACAGGACTACAAAGTTTGGCTAATTTTGTGCTCGTCTCGATGAGGAACTCGGAGATGCCGTCATTGGTTGTCTGCGATCTCAGGTGACAGAATTTTATGCTGAAGGAATTTGAAAACTAGTTCAGAGACATGGCGAATGTATATAACAACAGAAGAGATGTGCAGTTTTCAGATGAAAACAATTAAGTTTCAGTATCTATTGGCGTGTATTTTGAATAGCATAGCGGAGGTTACTTTCTGGGCACCACTCGCACTTCCTTAGTCCCTTGTTATCAATTTCTGCAGCAGTGACCACGTGTGGGTGGGGTCACTCCTTCAGCCCGAACCTTCCTCTGATTGAGAAACCGGCATGTGAATCGAGGGTGGTGAAATCAGTGCCTAGGCTAAACTCTTGCCAGTAAGACTATAGCTTTGCATGGATATGTTGATTTTGCATGTTCTTTAGTTCTCTTTTACAGGTGGTGCCCAAGCCACAAGCTGATGTAGATCTCTCTATCTCTCATGCAATGGCCATGTAAGTTTACAAGCGAATCAATTATTGATGCGACTTGCACGGCAATTCTGCTGGCCATTGCTCTTCATCAAACCACGTGGCACAGTTCAGCCGGAGGAAATTCAAAAAAACATATAACTCGTATGCCGCCAATGCCACCCGAGATAATACGAAATGAGTTGGTCTGGAAAGCCATGGATTGACTCAGTTTTACTTTTATTCCACAAATACCTCGCTACAGGTAGTTGTAGTTGTCTGATTGAATTCAGTAAACAAAGGCTCTGAAATCGAATACCAATAAACTCGTATTATTCAGTGTTGTTGCAGGATATTAATGAATAATAATATAATTTATGCCTATCAATAGGGCATTTTCGGGAAAGTATTACGGAATTAATTCATTCAAAGGAATCACAGCATCGTCACTATTAGAGTCAGTCTATTTACTAAAAATGTACCTTCCTCATTCCACGCAAAAAAGAATAAGAGTCTATCCCATAAATAATCATGCATACATATCGTATTCGTATAATATCATCTTTTTCGATACAAAAAACGTTAACCACAAAGAGTAGGAATCTAGGAGACACAGTGACCACTTAAGTTTTACGTCGAAGTCCTCGAAAGGCTACGGAAAAGCGAAGTACCTCGCTAAAAAGCGCGAGGTGGTAACGCTGCCGCGTTACATCCCCAATTTGCCGCTCCCGGACTTGTTTTGGCTCCCAAGAATAAAAAGGAACTTGCAAGGAAACAATTTCGGAACACTGGATAACGCCAAATAGGCCGTGACGAGGTGCCTGAACGAGATTCATCGGCTGTCACCGATGTGTCCGTGTGCACGGGTACTTTTTTGAACAATTTTAGTAATGATTATTCTGATCTGTAAAAATTTCTTCCCTAGATGTATTGCAGTTATTTTGGAGCAGACCCTGTATATTCATAGCTTACTAATAGCGCAAAACGTACACCATGAGACCACTTGCACATTGCCCGGCCAAACCCAAATCAAAAGAGAATTCATTTTGGTCAACAGGGCAGTCTTTCCTTTCCGCTTTCCTTAGAAGATGGCAGAGATGACAAATTCCATGTGAATTTAATTATTTCACATTAATTCGAAAACTGCGCTTTGACTTATGTTGCTTACACCAGTAGAAAACGTTTATAAATACCCAAACTCTAGATGGAGGAAAACTAGACGGGAATCGAACCCTCGAACTGCGGGTTGGCAGGCGATGACGTTATCACCCCGCTACCGAGGCCGAACGACCCGAGTAGGGAAAACGAAGCAAAATAGTGGGTCGCTCATTTCCAAGACGGGCGTGAGTGACAGTCTCATAAAGAAAGAACTCGGGCGTCGAGAGCGTCCACAAGCATTTATTTCTTCGCCGGTCACATCGCCGATCGTCATCTTTTGCCGCCCGAGGCTGTCTCGGTTCCACCAGCAGTCGCCGTGAACACGCGACTCCCCCATCACCCTACTTCTCTCCTCCCTCCCCCCCAGCACTCCCTCCCTCATCCTCCGAAACACTTACACCGCGTTTTACGGCAGGGGCGGTAATCACCCCTTGGGACACGGGGCGGGTATATCACTGGCATTAAAGGCAAACTTGGTCGGAAGAACACGGGGAGTATACGTATATCACTAGAGAAGGGCGAGGAGAGACGGGCAGCGGAGATAGGGGGGTGATGCACTGGGAAGAGATTGCGCCTCTCGTGTAACGAAACTTGAATGGCGCCCAGCGTTATGACCACGCCCTGCGGGGGGGGGTAACCACCCCCGGGTGCGCGATGGTCGAGTCTCATATGTAACCCGTTTACAGCTACAATGGTCGGGTGCAGCAGCGGAAGGATAAGAACAGGGGAGATTTAAAGTCGCAGTCGAGGCGGGGATTAAATGTGCTTAGATGGGAGCGGAGGAGGAAATAAACATCCCGCGGAGAACGCAGATCCCCATCAACAAATATCAAGGAAGTGCATCACTATGAGAGTATCAGTAGCGCATTTAACGATATCAGCGAGTATATTTAGTATCCGAAAGAGGTGCAATTAAGTTCTTAAGAGTGTACGTAGTTCTCGTGGCAGGGAGCACATACTTTATGTCGTGAATTGTGTTTCGTGCATACGCCAACGCTAGTAAAATATTTAAGACCACTGTGTCAGCCTCCACGCTTCGAGCTGTTAAATTCAGTTATGACATCCTTTCCCTTCAATTACCGCTAATAAAGTGCTCCTGGGCGCCGGTATGGAGTGCGAGAATTGATGCGTTCACTGACTCGTGTATCCACATTTACCTTCGTCCTTTGCTCGCTCCTGTTGGCGCCGGCGCCAGGCAGGTGCTTTGACGGAGAGGGACGCTTGCAATGAATGCAGTAGGGTTGCACCACCAAGGTTTGATTCTCAATGGATCCCGTGCGACCAAAACCAAAGTCATCCACCAAAACGCCAGCTAAATGTGATGCGTGCGAATGGAGCGCACTTTACGGCCAGGGAATCGCAAATAAGAGCCAGTGATTTGGTACTCCATGTTTGGTGAACATCTATAATTTTAATTAAAATGAATACGAGAAATAATCTGAATTAGATTACTGCGCTCAGGATTACGGTAAAATTTACTGATAAAATAACTTAAAAGATGCTAATTCGCTCACCGTGTTCTTCTCTGATTCCACAGAATCACAAAGTTATTATTTTTTAATTTCCAATTTGAATCGATTCCACAATTTTACACCTGAAACCATCAATTCTTCCACGGGGATCATAAAAATATTGTGTTCAAAGGTCATCTTCAAATGTTAACTTGTTTAAATATCGATTTCTAGATTTCTCCGTTTCATTTTATGCATAAATCTTTGAAGATTTTGAGTAATTATCCATCTCTTTAGAAAAAAAACGTTTTTACGAACAATAAATTAAACATTAAACTCATATTACGAGCCATGTTCTGTCTTCCAGGTATTCTACGAATAAATGAAGAGTAATGTACTGGGCGATTATTAGTTTTATACAGGTGTAAAGATAATGTAGAATTAAAAATGTACTACAATAACTATAGTAGCCTAATGCTATACGTTTACGGTAAACTTGCATGAAATTACATCAATGGAAGTAGGACAAAGCGATCTCATATTCAAATTGTATTTGAATATGAGATCACCGAGATAAAATACTCGTTGAATAAGGGGGAAATGGAATGAGAACGAGCATGGTAAGAGGACGAAAAACGAAGTTAGGAATCTTCAGGCGAAAAATTATTGACAATGATATTTGAGAAAATAAAATCCACAAGAAAATCCACTCCTCATGAAGGGCAGCCGTACAAACAGCAACAATTTCTCAAATGCATCCAGGAAGCAAGATTTACGAGCGAGTGAAGAGCGTTCTTTGATCTCCATTGTTCAAAATAGGTTCACAAAGGAAAATAAAATCTCCATATTTCAACGATGATGAAATTTCACGGCAAAGCGACACTTGTGGGTTGCGTCTGCCCGACGACCTGCCTTGCGAGCAAATTCTGACAATAAACTAGACTCGACCAAGGATTTGCTCTTTGAAGTCCACTCATCTTCCTGGCGGCCAAGTCGTTTAGTCTGCCGTTTGAAGGAGGGCCGGGTCGATGATTGGAGCGTGGAGGACGTCACCCCAGAGCGGAAGAGGAGGGCTCCAAGGAAGGGGCCTCGATGGTGCCCGGGCCCTCATTAGGGATGCCCGCCTTACAGAGCTGAATGCGGGGAATGAGAACTCAATGAACAGGAAATTCGGGTAAATTACGGAAGATAACCATCAAGACTAAACTAAATGGTTAGCCGCCGGACGCGCTCCATGTTATGAGGTAGTTTCACATTTAAATTCATATAAATCAATCTAAACGAACTAAAAGATGTAACTAAATTGACTCAAAGAGGACAACTAGAAAATTGATATTATCTTAACGTTTAAAAGCAATTTTAACATGCACATTATTAGCAATATTGTACCTGAATAGATGTGCATTGTGTGACAACACCGGAACTAAGGGTAATTATATCGCACCACTGAACTCCGCTAAGTACGACACTCTAAGAGTACTCGAACCACCAATAATGCAATAATCTATTCTTCAAATCCACTTCTATTTTAACCCTTCAATGAATCTAGCATATCTACCAATCCGCTTTCACCTCCCTCGCCGATCTGGTGTTTTCCCCTCCACAAATAACAGCCTTCAACATTCAGTTGCCTCTCGTTATAATGTACTCAGTATCCACTTTTCCTGCCTTCAAATTATTCCTAAAAGCCTCCTCTCTTAACATTCCTAGAACGTCTATGAAGACAGCTTTTCGAAAACATTTTTCAAATCAGAGATCGGGATAACTGCAAACGACAAAACCAGCGATAACTATATGTAGCTTGGCAGCCACGTACGTTGTCATTATTTCGTTATTTTTTTCTAGAAGATTTATTCACATATATTGAGAGGTATTTCAAACTTAAGACTACGTTGTGCATGTTTATATCGAAATATGCGTCTTCATAATTTGAATTATTCTCCCACACACTTTGCTATTTTGTAAGCAATCGTTAAATGTTGAATGCCTTGAGTGAAATAACCCCATGCCACAGCCCCTCGGGGTGACCAGCAGAGAACCACGTACATATACTTGCATGAAATGGTTATGTAAAAGATGTTGTGAACACGATGTAACCAATTGTAGAATACTTTCCCCTGTAAGCAAGCAAGTTTACTGATTAATCAATCGGATTCGACATTTTGGTGTTTTCTTCCTGGCGATGGTCAATGCTTCCCCCTCTCAATGACCCCCGCAGTATGGGGAGAAATCATCTTACATACACATCCCAGCCTGTCCTTTACTCATTATAATTGTCCTGTGCGATGGCTTCGACGAAGATCCTATCAATTAAACGTAATGCGACCTTGCAATAAAATCGTATTCTAGAGGAAGTGCGAAGCCTCAAACCGGGAAAAACCGGATGTCTAGGATTCCAATTCCCGGAGTCTCCAGGTGGAACCAGGAGGACTCTTACCCGGAGGAGCATTTATTCGGTCGAGAGAGAGGGCCCCAAAGGGACCCTTACGTCCCAGACCCCCGCCCTCTCCCAACGACCCTACATTCGCCCGGGCGACCACCGCACTTGGTCTCCGGGATCTGCGAACACCCCAAAACCCCAATTTGAGCGAGCCCCCCAATCTCATCCACACCCACTTCTGTTGAGTGCACTCACGCCTGCTTGCTTTAAGCTGCTGTGGCATTTCTCCAACCTATGGAAAAGTTCACTACCTGTCAATATTATTCCTAAAAACATTCTTATTAGAGGCGTTAGATGGCTGATCTCAAATTTAGAACTTTTAAACTTCTGGAATACTCACATTACACGTCACTATTATCTAAAAAGGCTAGCCTACCGACTAACATAGGATTTGGATGGGCACATTTACTCAAACAAACGCTGTCATTCTAATTGCAAGCCTCAACACGGCACAATGAGAAATATCTTAAATCACAATAAACCTCTTTTCGATTCCGCATTCTTCCTGCCTCCCTTCGTACCAGAGGACATGCCTCACCGAAACTCGGCTATCTAATGCCATCCCCTCAACCGTAATGTTCGGCATTCCACTGCGGATCAGTAATGCTCGACATTCACTTTGAATGCCACATTAAAATTTCATCAATAAATAATTGGCCCCACCTAGAGTATGCTGCAAGTATATGGCATCCTCAAAATATAAATTTCTTTTCGGAATTAGATCGAGTTCAGCGGAGGGGGGCTAGATTTGTCAAACATCGTTATAACCAACGCAGCAGCGTATCTACTTTGCTAGACAATTTAGGTTGGGCTGCGTTTACAAGATATATTAAAATTATTAAAAACATTTAAAAATGGGCCATTTTCCGATGACATCAAAAAAATAATACGAACCCCGACGTATTACGGTCGGAGGGTTCATGAATAAAAAATTAGAGAGATAGACTGCAAGACTGACAGCTTTACAATGTAATTTTTTCCAAGAGCGATAAGAGACTTATAGAAATGCTTGTAGCCGAAATCCCCCAGGAGTCAGTTCGACACAATAAGTATTGACATACAGGTTTGGCACTGTATGTGGATATATATATATATATATATATATATATATATATATATATATATATATATATATATATATATATATATAGTTAGTTAATTCGACACAATAAGTATTGACATACAAGTTAGGGACTGCGCGTGGATATACGGGGTGTGTTCAACAATTAACGGGATTTTTTTCATTTCGCGGGCTTGGAGTGTTCAATTGTCAAGCTTTTTTTTATTATGTTGGCATACATACCCCTGAAGTATGGTAAAACTTTCAGCTGTTTCCATTATGCACTTTGTCTGTGACAGCCACTAAGGTTAGACGTGTTTTATGAGCTAAACGGTTTTCGTTTTTTTTAAAACAAATGGATCAAACAATTTGTATCAAATTTTGCGTAAAAATGAAATAAAGTGTAACAAAGTGTGTGAAATGTTAACAATGGCCTATGGTGAGTCTGCTATGAGTAAAGAAAGAGTTTACGAGTGGTATAAGCGTTTCCAAAAAGGCCGTGAATACCTTGAAGATGACGAACGCCCTGGACACCCCAGCACATCAACAATCGATGAAAATGTGAAAAAAGTGAAATAAATGGTTATGAAGGAACGCCGAATCACAATTAGAGAGGTCGCTGATGATTTTGGCATATCGATTGGATTATGTAATGACATTTTTTCCAATTTTTTGGGTATGAAACGTGTGGCAGCAAAATTCGTTCCAAAATGGCTTGTGCACCACGGTAATGCACCAGCTCACACTTCATTGCATCGCAATACTCGCTTCATTGCTATAATTTACACGCATGCAAATATACATTCTATTAACTAACGCACACATGCACCTAATAATGTACCTTAGACCTACGCAGCGTTTAATCTTGATCTGACTTTAAATATCTTTACTATTGCCATAATGACTTTGATTTCTGACTAATATAATTCCTGATTGTCCGGGAAAAGATCGAGTATTTATATCGTATCTGTACTGGAGTCTATCTCCCTCACCATATCTTTGTGGTCTGTTCTAAGATAGATATAAACTAAACTCTTTTCTTATTTTCTCAATATTTTTCTCTCTTTTAAAGTGATTGTCTTTGCTATTACTATAATGATTTTGATTTCTTACTATTATGATTCCTGATTCTCTAGGGAAAGGACGAGTATTTGAAATTATCTGTACTGGAATCCATCTCCCTATTATCTTTGTGGACTGATTTACCGAAGTAGTGTGGGGCCATAATAATGCCTCAAGTGTTAAACTCTTTTGTGCTGAACTTTTCTAAAAGTCTAAATCTCTCTTGTTCTCTTTTCATCTCAAGTGGCTTCCATCCTAATTCCCCAAAAAGCCTGTCACACTCGATTTTCTCTGGACCTTATATAAATCTTTTTGCTAAACTTGCTCCCAAGGATACCGAATACTTGCTGCCGCTACACATATCGTATATTAGTTTGATCATCCACTCGAAAAATTTTAATCACACGAATGAAATTACTAATATGCAAAACCATTCAATAAAATAATACGTTCATGTTTTTTCATATCATGTTTGAAAACTGTTATTTTCTTCTGAGACCCAAATATCACGAACGAAACGTGCCCGTTGGATCTTAGAAGATCTACCCTTACGGAAACCGTGTTGATTTTTTGTGAGGAAATTCTAAGAATGGAGATATTTCATGACTGAACTTTCAATTATGTGCTCTAGAATAGCGCATGAGGTGGATGTAATAGATATTGGTTGATAATTATCAATTAACAATTAAAATTGGACTTGAGACCGGTGCTCGGGTCGTGTCCCACTCCCTTGAACCGTTCCGGGGTTCACTACACCCCTGAGGCGTCGACTCGGGTGGCTCATAGGATCTTCGAGCACTGTAGATATTTTTTAGGCAAATTCGTAGGTTAGGTAGTGGAGCAGATTGCCTAAATAACGATATAATAAGGTGTAGGTCAATTAGTGGGTCTAAGAATACTAGGTTACCAGAAGACATTCTTCCAAGTACTTGCACTGCTAATGAGACAAAAGATAAAATTACCACTCAGAATATAGGCCGATCGCATACTAAGACATCAAAGAGATTAAATAGCATCCCCAGAAAGCAGACCGCAGAGAAGGTTTTAGACGAGGATATAATTTCCGTAGTAGTAGTAGACTGCCGAAGTTTAAAAACTAAAATACCGGAATTTCACCATCTCATTCATAGCACAGAGTCGGATATCATTATAGGAACTGAAAGTTGGTTAACAGATGACATCGCAGATTGCGAAATATTTCCCAAGTCCTTCATAGTTTATAGAAACGACAGAAAAAATAGAGCCGGAGGAGGAGTGTTTATTGCGGTTAAGAACTCTAACGTCAGTAGAGCCGAGTTATTTCCTGATAGCTGTATAGAAAGTGTATGGTGCTCAGTGAAAACACCCAGATCGAAAAGAATATATATCTGTGCGTATTATAGACCACCCCACGTTAGCATTAACTCAATACCAGACCTAGAAAAACAGATACAACGCTTTACATCCCACAACAGTGAGCATAGCCTAATTATCGGAGGTGATTTTAATATTCCCACAATAGATTGGGATTCGTACAATTTTATAAATGGAGGTAAAGACAAGGATCTATGCGAGTCCCTCTTATTCGCGTTCACCTCGAATTCCCTACATCAATTAGTCACTTCACCAACAAGGGGAAAGAACATTCTTGATCTGTTAGCCACAAATATACCCGAAAAGGTCTTAAATATAGAAGTTGTTGACGGAATCAGTGATCACAGGGCTGTATACGCTAAATTTTCTCTAAGTGTAGATAAAGTCAACAAACCTAAGAGAAAGGTGTATTTGTTCAATAAAGCGGACTATGATGGCTTAAAATGTGAATTAAAAAGTTCTTTTTTTATATTTGACGAATTAAGCAAAACTAGTAGTGTCGAGGATACTTGGAATAATTTTCTTAGGATAACACGTTCAGCAATACAGAGGTTCGTACCTAGTAAATATATAAAAGAGAATAAGGAACCCCGATGGTACAACTCTGAAGTACGGAAATCTCTTAGGCGGCAAAGGGTGTGCCATGCCAGAATGAAAAATGCAGTTAAAGATTCCTCCCCTGATAAAATCAACGAAACCATACAGAACTACAAAGCATCTAGGTCCACTGCCAAGAAGGCCTTCCGGAAGGCGCTAGCGGAATTCAAAAGGAAAAAATTAGGTGAACACTTGAACGATAACCCAAAGATGTTTTGGTCCTACGTCAGGGAAGTGCAGGGAAACAAGTCCACCGTAAACTCATTGAATATCGAAAAGGGGAATAAAGTAACGAGTAGTTTAGATAAAGCCAACATATTAAACTCATTTTTCCAGAGTGTTTTCAACATATCCTCACAAAATACACCCGAGAACCTTCCGAAAATATTTCAGCATTCAATGGAAGCAATCAATATTTCCACCCGCGGAATAGAATTACTCCTTAAAAACATAGACCCCAACAAATCTCCGGGACCTGATGAGATACCGGCACGTGTGTATAAAGAACTGTCGGCTGAAATTGCCCCATATCTAGATATAATATTTAAGAAATCATTAGCAGAAGAAAGCGTGCCAAACGGCTGGAAGGTAGCTTCGGTAACACCCATATTTAAAAACGGAGACAGGGAGGACCCCAGTAATTATAGGCCAATATCGCTGACTTCCATTTCCTGTAAGATTCTTGAACACATCATTGTTAGTTCCATGATGAGGCACCTCGATAGCCAAGATTTATTAATTAATAACCAACACGGCTTCCGCAAGGGTAGATCCTGCGAAACTCAACTCGCACTTTTTGTACATGATGTATTAAACTCCGGTGAAAGTAAAATTCCAGTTGATGCGATATTCCTAGATTTTAAGAAAGCTTTCGATAAAGTCCCTCATTGCAAATTACTGGCGAAATTGGAAACCTATGGAATACACGAAAGTATTATTAACTGGATTAAACAATTTTTAAGTGATCGTGTCCAAACAGTCGTCCTGGACGGTGTATCATCCGATACTGTCAAGGTCACGTCGGGGGTACCACAAGGAAGTGTCATAGGCCCCCTCCTTTTCCTTATTTACATAAATGACCTCAGTACCGTAGTTAATAGCAAGCTCCGTCTTTTTGCCGATGATGCAGTAATTTATGGGGACATCCGAAGTCACGAAGACAGAGTCGTGTTAGCCAACGACCTAGATGCAATTCAAAATTGGTGCGATACATGGCAATTGGAATTGAATTTTAAAAAATGCGCAGTAATACATTTTTGGGAAAAGAGTAATTCCCTCCCTTATAGTTACAAAGTGAAACAAACCAAAATCGCGAGGGTAGATTCCTTTAAATACTTGGGTGTAACAATTACTCACGATCTGTCCTGGGGAAAACACATACGAGAAATATGCGGTCGTGCTAATAAAAAATTGGGATTTGTGAAAAGAGTGCTAGGTAAATGCGACGAAAAGGTGAAAGAACGATGTTTCCTTGCCTTGGTCAGGCCCCACCTAGAGTATGCTGCCAGTATATGGGATCCTCACAACATAAATTTGGTTTCGGAATTAGATCGAGTTCAGCGGAGGGGGGCTAGATTTGTCAAACATTGTTATGACCAACTCAGCAGCGTATCCACTTTGTTAGACAGTTTAGGTTGGGATTCTCTTACACAGCGGCGTTTCCAATATAGATTAAACTTATTAAAAACATTTAAAGATGGGCCCTTTTCCGATGACATCAAGGATATAATACGAACCCCAACGTATTACGGTCGAAGGGATCACGAATATAAGACTAGAGAAATAGACTGCAAGACTGACAGGTTTAAAATGTCATTTTTTCCAAGAACGATAAGGGAACAGAATGCTCGTAGTCGAAATTCCCCAGGACTTAGTTAATTACAGTAAGTATTAACGTACAGGTTAGGGACTTCGCGAGGATGTGTATACATGTGTGTATGTATGTATGTATATGTATGTGTGTATATATACATATATATGTGTATATATATATTTTTTTCCTACAGGTTCCCCCCACCTTTCCTCACCTAACTCCCAACCCCCTCAACCCTTACCCTTCCCTCATGGTGCTACACCCCCTGCCACACACCTTTTTGGTGGCTCGCAGGGTACTTATGTAGATGTAGATGTAGATAATTACTTGGATCTTTCCTGTCGCCTCTTTCAAAATACGGGTGTGGCACTGGCTACTTTCTTCATAAAGCATTGGACTTAAAGGCTCGATGCACGCTCAGAATTTCTTCTGGTGATATAATTTCTTCATGTCTCGATTTTTTTTCATCTCTGTTTTTATCTATCTCGATAAATTGTTAATCTTTCTGTACCTGGGTAATTTCCTAAAAAATTAGGTAAACAATACAACTATCCCCACCAACTCATGATATCCTAATGACTTCATTTTGAATAACGCTAAATGTTCAAATAACCTTAAATGGATTTCAGCGTTCACCAAAAATATAAACGCGCCAACCAAGCACCAATTTATTTGATATAATTAAGTAATCCGTTTTTTCCCGGCCAATTTCATCTTTAATTATGGTACTTATTCAGCCAAATTAGGACACTATCATAAACATGTTTCTCATGAAAACTTCCCAACTTAATAAGGAGCATGCTAAACATTTGTTTATTTCATGTCACTTTCGTATTTGTAAACAAAATTTGAATTAAAATATGTTAAAACAAGAGACACGCGACAACCAAAAAGATCCATAGTTCCTTTTGAAATCCACCCAAAAACTGACTAAAGACACGCGATCCTCGAGACATTTTCATTGTTTTGACATCGCTTGCTACACGTTCATTTTATTTTTAAACATTTAATAGGAATTTAATGCGTATTAGATATGTTACAATGATGTATATATACTCGTACACGTATGCTGGGAAAAGACATAACTTTGTTTTTCAAACTTAATTGCAACAGATAATGTGCGTTTATACGCCACATGGCTACAGTTCATTTAAATTAAGTAGTTACGAAGGATTCTTTCATCCTTCGGAACGTAAAATGATACATCAAGGAGTTCATTAATGATTAGGATTAAGGAGTTCATTTCAATATGGCAGTATAACAGAGCGTTATGACGGAATTACTTTATTCTCGTTAAAATTCACATACCTAAATAAAGGATTAGTAAAATCGACGTGCAGTTTGCTATAAGGTCGATATGTGTCAACAATTTTTCGTTTCGTCTAATTCACTTTCACGGAGAAAATCTGAGTGAGAATGAAGGCGAAACCATGCCGTAACGTCGCCTGCTGAATTACGGCTCTCGTGTTTTGACACTGCCGTGAATGCGTTACTTTTAGCCTGTAATATCTCAATAAAACAAATGTTTTTTCATAAATATTCTCTTTACATTTATCCTAGAGAATTTATCAACCAAATATTAGTCAATATTGCACATCCTTCATTTAAAAATCGCTTTACTTTAGTATGGGATCAAACACCTCCTTTTGCTCAAATAAAAATTCTTACCAGCAGTGCAATGGATGTCGGAATGTTTATATGCATTTTATTGTTTTTACAAGACCATGCCGCAGACCCTGTGCAATTTTCGCCGGTGCAAACAAACTGGAGTGTTGCTGCTACGTACGGACGTATGAAGAATACGCTACAAAAATGTTTTGGACCACTTTGTATCATCTGGATCTTAACGATGAACTATTACTTTACCCTGTGTTGATTTATGCTAAATACCTGTAGTAATAAATCCCGTGTCATTGTTGTTAAAAATAAACCCTCAAATAGTATCGAAGCAAACAGATGTAACTAAATTAATTGCATCGATTCCGTGGTAATTTCGGAAATGGTGATGGATAAATCGACAGACACTCAAAGAATCAGACTTGAAAACGATTGGTTGTTTGACCTAATGGGAAATTAGAGGCTTTCAGCTCGGAGAGAAAAAAAATGAAGCCTGATTATGAGGGATACCAACAGTTGTGATTACATTGACCTTCTTTCTAACTCACCGGGATCTTTTTCAAAAATGTTATTAAAAATATCCGAAGAATTTTAGAATGGTAATTAATGCTGCGTAGATACATGTCAATAGTTTGTTCCTAATGCTCATTGGGAAAATTTTCATAATCGGTGCCACAAGGTCTAGTAAATAACTACTACTGGCATTTATCATTTTGTGCCATCGTCTGGCTTTTAACAAACACTACATTTCTAATAGTTTTCATTTTTCAATCTGAATACTATTTTTAATTGATATTTTGTCTACATTAATTAATCTAACTCGGTATGTTTACGTACCTTTATACCATATGAAAATGTCTTTCATGCAATGCACAATCAAATTTCTTCTTTAATTTTAATTTATATTTTAATTCTCAATAACGAGTGTGTAACTTTATGTAATTTTTGCCCATATATAAGTGTTTTTTTCATAAATGTTGAACCAATATATGTTTTTTGCCTCTTTTTCTGTAAAAGAGTAATTCCCGTTAAATATATAAATAAATGAACTCTCTCCAAAACTAACATCGTCAGGATGTGGCAGTAACAAAGCTGAAATCGGACCAAAATATCTTGGAGAATTGAAATGATTGAATAGTGTTTACGTATGTTATCTTGCAATGAACAATAATATTATTTCACTAACATAATTTTTACTTCAACGATATTTTCAACGCTAATGAGATCCATCATCGGTCCCAAGGCAGAGAGTCCTGGCTCCCTCGTCAAATAACGATGACCAATTAACTTATTGACGGCTTCAGGATTTCCTATTTTTTTTTTCCTCTGCTTCAATGAACCGTGATCTCGGTACATTCTCATCCCGTACAGCATTCAACCCTTGCTCAAAGAATACACACCACTGAATTTGCTACCCAAATCCTTTCCCTCATTTTTAAGGGCCTTACAGAAGAGAACTTACCGCGTAGGTTTTCGTATGAATCGGAAGAAATCGTAACAGTAATGGCCTCCATTTATTCTGTTAGTTTCGATAAAAATAAAGATGAATATTGATTCTTTAGTTACAAAAATTTGCTTGCTGACTTTTCCCCTTCTTTTTTCCTCATGCTGCATTTCATTAATTTACGGCGGCAGCAGAGCGATGAAATCAGCATCAAAATTGTTTATTTGAGAATGAAATTAATCAAACCATATTGATAGATTTCAGGTTTCATTGACTTCATTATCTGTTTGGTGGACGGAAAAGGGTAATAAAGGATAGCCTGGGAACACAAAGATGCGGAATACCTAGTGCGTACGATAAGCACGCGAACTGGTACAAATTGGCGGTCATGACGCGTACTATAGCCGCACAGTAGCGGCGCTAGTTTCCCTAGACCCAATGAGCAGTCTGTGCTTGGCGGATCGTCAAGCTGTGCGTATGGTACCGGTTAGTTTCTGTTGTCCTTGTTTTGACTGATTTTCAAAAATGGAAATTGACAAAATCGCGGAGCAACGAATCAACATAAAGTTTTTTGGTGACGTTCGGTAAAAGTTATCAAGAAATCACTGAAATGTTGACGACTGTTTACGGTGATAATGCTCTGGAGAAAACATCCGTTTTCAAGGGGATTAAGCGTTTTAAAGATGGCCGACAAGACGCCACGGATGATGCAAGGCCGGGACGACCTTCAACCACCTGTGTTGACGACAACATTGATCGTGTGCGGTCCCTTGTCCATGCCGATCGTCAAAAAACTGTCCGAATGATAGCTGATGAACTGAATTTAGCAAAATCAACAGTGCACACTATTTAACCGAACATGATGGATGGATCCTTCACCACGATAATACACCTGCACATTCAGCATTGATTGTTCACCATTTTCTGGCAAAAGATTCAATCACCATCCTTGTTAATCCACTTTATTCGTCGGATCTCGCATCTTGAGTCTTTTCACTATTCCCAAAATGTAAAAATTTGATGGGGGGACATAACTGGGAAGATGTGGACACAATAAAGCAAGAAACGACGAGACAACTAAAAAGCCTAACCGCCGAGGACTTCCAAGGGCGCTTTAAACAGTGGAAAAGAAAATGGAATAAGTGCATAGCAACAAATGGAGAGTAATTTAAAAGGGACAAAATCGATGTAGGCTAAATTTTGTAAAATAAAGTTTTTATGGCCTAAGTTCGCGTATTTATTGGACCCGGTTTTGCCCAGTTTTAAAAACACGCTAAGTTTGATGGCGCAATGATGTTCCAATAAGCGGTTCTTGACAGAGCGTAACGAGGCCACGTTATAGAGGTTTCGCAAACGAAGAAACCGCATTCCGCAAAGGCTGGAATCCAACTACCACCGGCCTCCAGCCTCTCCTGAGACTCCCCTCCCCCTTCGAACACACCCAGGGAAACCACCGCCCATCCGTCCGAGAAAAAATAAACACTACTACTTTTGGAACAGACCTAGTTATCCCAACTCCTTGTTTTCTGACAGAATACATGAATTTATATCCCAATTCCATGTTTTCCCTTAAAGTATTCATAGTTTTGCACAGGTATTAATCATTTCAATTCCAATTCAATATCGATAATATTTCCGCCAATTTATCATGCATATTTAGGAAAAATCTTTACTTAATGATGCAATTCAACCAAGCGTGTATTTAAAAATGCTCCAGTACTGTGTACGTTATGCGTTAAAATCATCCTTCCAAGTGAACTCACGTAACCTCTACCCTTAAAGAGCGAAAGGGGAATCCAGGACGATGGCCTGGATATACAGCCAGTGAAATTCTGATCTGCTTGATTTGAGATGGTTTGCATATTCACGTTGATTTATGAAGCACACTCCCGGAAGATGAGTAAATGAGGCACAAAGTAGATTTCCTATGCATGAATCTCGCGAGTCTTGAATGTAATCCTGCCTCGAGAGGAATAATAAGACGATAGTTACCAATCACCGATCATCCGATAGTTACCCAGTATGGACCATGTTAAATGTGTTATTTTTAAAAACGAGTAAAAACGCTATATTCATGGCATCGTATGTAATTGCTTCTCAAGGAACGTCATGCGATGCATACATGTTGTATGAATTTGAAATTCATTAAACCATTTCCGGTGACGAGCTGGACTAACAGTCGCCCCTCCCCACCATGGCCAACCCTGGGAAAGGAAACGGTCACCTTTTTATTTACCATAATTCGTATTAAAAAAAGAAATTAAATTGTCCCCAGATGGGGTTATCCACACGCCGAAGGTGTTGGATGAATCCCTGCTGGTCAATGGCAACACACACACACACCACTAGACAAACACGCACTGAGGGTTACTACCGGTCCCCCAACTTCACAAGCTTTCGGTAAATGTGCGTGGAAAACCAAATGGCCACCGTGCACATCTTTTTGCTCGGCCCACGAGCCCTGCCCTTCTGGATGCCGAGTCGGGACAAAACTGCGTTGTTTTTGTTGTCCCAGGACCCGAGGGTGCCAACTATGATGGCACCAATGCGGACTGTTTTTTTGTAGCCGTGGGCTACGCGAATGCTCTCGGCCAATGCCCTGTATTTCTCCATTTTGACCGCGCGCGCCACCCGGAAAGCCACCATCCGGTTTTCGAAGGGGACCGTAATATCCATGTATAATGGTTGGATTACTTAAACCACAAGACCAAACATCAGATTGCCTCTCGTTCCATATTTATCAAATTTAGCACCGGGATTAAACTGTAATTTTTCTTCGTATGCTTCAACCGAAACACTTCAAAATAATTAAATTTACCTACAGTTACCAGCCTATGTTAATACTTTGCTATTTTGTTTCAACTGGTAATTTAATGAATAGGCTATAATTAAACTTTTTGGTTATGTCGCTACAAGAGTATTTGTCATAGCTTCCTTTACCTCATCCACATAAATGACATTTTTAAATTGCACTGGATCATACTATGTATCTACCTAATGTCTTTTTATTATGATCGAACCATAGTCTCTCCGTCAGTAGATTTTGTGGAATTCCCGTGTGTGCGCTTTCCTGCAACGAGTTATTTTTATTGATGACGAGAGACGAATCTTTATATTATTTCTAAAACAATGTATGCACTTCATTGTTGATTAAATAATTGTGTGTCTTCAACTATTGTACCAACGATTTCCTCTATATTGTTCTACCTTTCTATATATTTCTACTCTTTGACGACGTGCTATTTTTAAGTCACATTTTTTATTAGATATTTATTTTCCACGCAACTTTAACTATTGCACCGTTTAGCCGTCAATCTTATCAACATTAGTTTTTTGCACATCAACTGCCATCAATGGTAACCGCTTCTTCACTTTGCTACGGATAAGGTGGATGTGTCGACTAAATCATAATCAGCTCTTCCAACTTAATGTGGCCCCAATTAAATGGAAATTGCCAATCTACCTATCAGTTTGATCGTAATGCAAAGGACCAATATTATTTCCGTCAACGAAGATCGGATTCCATAGATATACCAGGTCCACTTAGTCAAACAGTGTTCACCATAATGGTTAATTAGAGACACAAGCTAAAAAAAAGAAAATAGGAAACTGGTTCCTTATCTCGACTAAGGCGCCCTTTACTTGCTATTCGGTCATAGGTAGCAAATTTCCGGAAAGACTCGTCTAATTCAGGTTTACTCGTGAAACCTCCTCTGAGAGCCACTCCTGAATAAACAACAAGCCCACCTTCTGTGATGCTCCGTCTTCCGCTGGTCTACTGCGAACTCTTTCGCTTTCGAAGGCAGCGGCCGGGAAATATCTATGTGGTGAAGCAATCGGGGGTAAAGAGCGGATAGGGTTAGAAGTGGTGGTCAAGGGGTGGTTGGCATGGGGTGAGGATTGTGGCACGAGATGCGTGGGTCGGGGCGAGCCAAGGATTCAGGGATAATACGCAAGGAAAGCGGGGAAACGGCGCAGATGGGGTCGCTACTTATGAAACGCCGTGAAAAGCATCGAACAAGGACACATCTCCCTCGACGCTGAAGTCTAACAAATAAAATCACGGAAAATTAATATTTTCCACTTTGACGTCATTTCGTAGCTGAGCGCCCCCTTTGCTGTGCAAAGTTTGTGCGCTGAGCAAAATCTAATTCAGTCCATTCTAGTTAAATCTAGCCTGAAATTTATTAGGTACGATACATATCATATTATTAATTAAGTTTCAAATTGAATATGTTTAAAATTATAAATCGAAATGTATACATGTAAATCAAAATTTCCCAAGAAGAATAGAGAACTTATTCCAAAATTTCTTTGCGATCGATTCCCCTGCAAAGTTAATATTTTCGGTATGCCAGAGTAGAATATTCATACAAGATTCCTCTTTTGATTAAAAACAAATCGCAGCTCAGTTACAGTCTTCGGAGTGATGCGCCCTGCATTTTCAACCCCCACTTGCGAAAATCAACGCTTAAAATTTCCATTATCAAAGAAAAAATAATGAAATCCTGGAAGTTGAAAGGAATACTACAGATATCTACTTGTTTCTAAATGTCTTCCACTAGATTCAAGCGGCTAATGATGCGATTTTTAAAATAAGAGCAATGTTAATCCAATTTTACTTCAAATAAAGATTTTTCACGAATATTTACAGGAATCAAGAGGCAGGGGATACCAAATCGAATGTTGGCTAGAGTGATTAATAATTTCAATGAAAAATTGATGACTGAAAACCTAAATACATTAGACAAATTTAAAAGTACAAATTTACGATTGAAAATAATTTCAATTAGATATTAAAAAGATCCTTTGTGGAGCCACAAATTCCTCTTTTCCATCATAACCAATGTCGAGAATTGTTCTTCAAATAAGACAATTTTCGGTGCAACGTATTAAACCGTACAAAGTAGTTCATGGATGAACACACGTAACAGTGCATGACATAATTTTTTGCCTCTCTTAACAAAACGCTACCTGACCCTAGAAACTACAATAAATCCTTCTTCAATTCTTCTTCTTGCTTTCTAACGGATTTTTAAAGTTTTGGATGGACACAGACCAAGCAAAAGTGCAAAAAATATTATTTCCTTGCCTTTCCTAAAAAAACAAAAGGCTGAGATCCGACACTAGCGTACGCTTCACTTAATTTCCGCATACATATTTCCTTCCATCTTAAATGCAAGGAACCACTCACCTTTCAAAGCTCTTACCATCCTTACTCAACGTCCCTGTCATCAATTTTCTTCTCTTACTGCAACGATTTCACATGTGCTTCCCCCCTTTCTGAACGTAAACCGATCATCCCCTAAGTAATCATTGGCCCTCCTCTCTATTCTCTCAATGACGATCCTAATTACCATTTAAGCCGCGTTCGAAATCTAACTTATTGTTCTGTAATCCTCACATATGGCTGTCTTTCTCTTTTTCTTTTGGGATTGGAACCAATAATGAAAAGGCGAATTAGTAGTCTATATAAACTCCTCCACCAACGTTTTCGTAGCTTATTGTAGTACCGCGGGAATTTTGTCCACCCCAACGGCCTTACTTGATTTCAATTGCTGTCTACCTCGCCATCAAGTGCATATTTTGTTAAAAAAGTATAGGGAAACATTTTATCAAACTAGATTTATTTCAATTATTGCTGCAATTCCTCAAAAATGTTCAAAGTACGTCCCCTGAGCGTCAACACACTTCTACCCTTGCGGCTTTTCCACGACTCCTAGGTTCGCAGGTAGGTGGATTCCGGAAGAAGGTTCTTAAGGGTACCCGTGCAAGCTTCTTTGGTGGCTTCACTTAAGAGCCAATGGTGGTATGCCCTTGAGGGAGAATTTCACTTTGGGGATAAGAAAATAGTCTCATGGTGCCAAGTCGGGACTGCAAGGGGGTTGGGGAATCGTAGCGATGCCGTCAAAGAAAGTCTTCGTAGCAAGCAAACACTCGACTCTGCTCTCATTGCCGTCCATCAAGACCTTTGGGAGTTTTGCGCAGATCTTTCGCATCACTAAATTTCAAGTGATAATGGTTTGCACTCTCGTCTTATGCCAGTTTTAATCTGTGATCATGCGCACACTTAACGAAAAGGTCTGAATTCAGCACTTCACGCACACGTCAGGAAAAATTTGTTAGCGATATTTTTATACGAACCTTGTATACTAGGTTATCCCCATCTACGGCATATCCTATTTTAATGCCTAAACTTGCTGCCATAAAGTCAATTTGACATAGGTTCACCACCTATTCCATCTCTTTTAAATCTTTTCGGTCCAAATTAATAGCTTAACAAATTATTTAATACATCTAATTCATATTCTAATTTTCGGGCGCATTGGATTGGGTGTGTTTGTCAAATTGTTACATCCTTGATCAACGTCCGACTTAAAGGCCAAAGTGCTGTTTTAGGACTCATGTAAATTAAATAAATAACATTCAGGCATTCCTCTAAAATGTTGGGAATATCAGTCAAATACGAGAAATGCGGACACGAGGGATATATCCCAAAACTAAAATATCAGTAGTAGTATTTTATGGGAGGCGACCGACAGCTAAGGTCATTTACGCTATTGGGATTGACAGAAAAGGATGAAGGGTGGAGAGAAACCTGGCGTCGGCATTAACCTACTCTAATGACGAAAGGCGCCAAGGGGTCCGTAGCTTAACGTCCCATCCGATGGACGGCGTACTCACTCAAAGTGCCCTACTAAATGCACTTCAAGCAGGAATCGGGACACCACTATATATTAGACACCGCCGGGATTCGAACCCGGGTCCCCTGCGTGGGAAGCCAGTACGATAGATACCGCACCATCCCGATCCAGTAAAACATCTAGCGACACAAATGAGCGGAGGGAAGGGGAATTAGTGAGAGTATTGGCTTATGCATCTATATGATGACATTTGACCAAATCATATTTTCCAAAACAAACAAAAATCATATTTTCCACGGAATGACATATTTCTAACCTGGTTAAATAAATGCACAACCATCCATGCGGCACAATAAAGGAAGATTAGGAGTACTCTGACCCCGCGACATGATATTTTTAAGGTGACAATCTGATATCATTGGATTGGACAAAATGGCATCGTTTCTATCAACATGGATTAAATCATGTTCACTGAACGATTTTATTTGGAGTTAGAGAAGATATTTTCAGTTCTAATGACGTAGTAGTTGATAAAGAATAAAAGCAAATTATCACACGGAAATCGTATTAATATGTGATTAATGATGCATCTTCCATATCAGTTTCTTTCACTATGGATTTCCTTTAGTGCCTCAATAATTGCCGTTCTTTTAAATGGATTAACTCAACCGTCCCTCTCCCGACACTATCTCCCTTCCACTCGGGTGCACAAGAATCTCCCGCGTTCTTTCCCCGCGTCCCAACCCCATCCACCACCTCCTCATGCCCCACCCACCCACCTTTCCATTCGCCCCCCTGTCCCCCCAGGAATCCTGCCCCCCCTGTGGACAAATACATTTCTTGGTCCACTGTACACACCCGAGGAAAACCCAACCCTCCCGGAGGTCTCCCTCCAGAGTAGCATCCCGCTCGACTAGTCTGCCACCTCCTCCCTCTACCCTCCCCTACCCCTTTCCCCTCTTCCCCTCCCCCCCCGTTCCACTCCCTTTGCGACCGCAGATCGGAAGCGCCACCCCAAGCTGACACTCGCCACTTTTCGACACCTGATGCTGGCACATTCAGCAGTGAGCTCGGATCGCGTCAAGTGATTGCGGCATTCCGTAGCCATGAACCCTTCCCGGAGGGTTTACAATTTTCCAGTTTCACTTCGAGCCCCTGAATTCACTCAATTTCGTGCCGGGTGCAACACTGAGGACGTAAACCTCCCGACGGGATGGCCCAACACCGTCACCAGCTGCGACCGACGGAAGGGTTGGCGCGAATGAGTTTGTTCGATCCTCCCCGCATTAAGATAACGCTCGAAACATTTTTACTACAAACACATATCCTATCCACGTGCGACGCAAACATAACATATACTGTCAGCGACGAAAAGTCACATTGCATTTGGACAGAGCATGGTAAGAGTGTGTCCTCATTTTTAGTGTTTAGACGAGTTACACTTTTAATATCGAGAAATGAGCATAAGAAACACATCAAACACCACTTCCTTAGTACCTGACGCCCTAGCGATTAAATGTGAGCTGAGGAAGGACCTTTTAACTATTGAGGTCCATTGTATTTTTATTTGTTGCCAAGCATAGTTTGCCCTGCATAATTTCCCTCTTCAGCTCGTCAAACGTTCAATCACCTCTCATGGAACCACGCAATCTTTCTCTAACCCTTTCTATACTTCGCTAACCTAACATTCTCCTTTCATTCGCCTTCCTTAAACTGTCCTCCATACTCTCCCTCCATCTAATCTAATGCTTCGTCCTTAAGTCTTATGCCCTGGAGGATTTATTTTAACGAATGCTCACCATGATCACCTAGGAAAATCAGGAGTCGCTACGTTTCTTGCCTCAAAAGACTTTCTGAGCCATACTGAGCTATAATGAATATTGAGATATTTGTCGATATTTTTTTAACCCATTCACTTCCATTTTCCACTTAATCCACTACTTAAAGCTTCAATTAGGCTTCCCTTTTATCGAGAATATCTTCACTTGCGTATTCCTTCATCGGCCTTATTTCTACGCCTCGCTCATTTTACATGTAATATGTGAACACTTGAGAGTAACTGTAAACGCTCAGTTGAACGACTCTAGTTGCTCGACCATTTGAAGTGTCCATTACCATCGTAGTGTCACCCTCGCCAATTAATTGCACTCCAAAATCAGGCCCCTTCACTTAATTACGTTGAAAATACTAGTGACAGCGGAGACCACCTTGCCTACTATTGCCCATTCGAATTTTTCCTCTCCAGCCATTACTCGGCAAGTTTGCTTAGTTATTTATTTATGTCGAGTAATCGACACAAAGAGCCCGCGATCCACCAAAAAGGTGTGTGGCAGGAGGTGCAAGAACAAGGTAGGGAGGGTTTAAGAGAGGATATGGGAGACGAAGGGAAAAAGGTAAAATATATTTGTTGAAAAACTATCAATTAACGAGTTAACTTGTACAAATATTTGAGGAAGACCAAATTCAAAACAAGGGTTAATTAACCCAACAAACTAGTTACTTTTTATGTGAAAAGAGGAAACAAAAATGAACTATTTCCATCCAAGCAACAGATATTTACCAAAACAAGACAGTTAAGACAATTGACACGGTTCATATGCTATATTTCTTTCAATTAAAGATGCACGTGCCCCAATGGGTTTTTTCCCTGCTCTTCCTACATGCTAACTCCTCTTTGCCTCTTTGACAGTCGTTTGCTCGACGACTTAAAACGTATTGATGAATTTCATGCCATCTTTTCCCGCATGTGAATATGAAATTATCATCCTAGAGGACTCATCTGCTTTACACGATTGCTTCCAGGATGAGTCAAATGGACCAAGTGAAGACTTCTGACTACAATTTTTTCTCATTAGTTTTAAAAGTAATTAAAAAACATTTAACGTTTCTATTTTCTCCTAAACTATATATTGATTTACCTGGGCTTTCATCTATTCCTACGATCTTGTTCGTATTCATTTCTCGTAGCGCAATCTTCATCTCGCTACACAGAATATTTTCCTGAAACCAAGCCATTTCAAACCCCGTCCTATCACTTTTCTGTCTTGAATTAAACCCTCGTAATCTCTCATTCCTGCGAAGCTATCACATGAATTCTTTTCAGCTCCACTTAATTTCTTTTGGCCCCACGAATTAATTCTGACTTCCTTTCTTACATTTGATTTTGATTTTTTTTTCTAAAATTTCCATATTCGTGGCCAACATCAACGAGGTAGTCCATCTATAAAAAAGTTGGAAATCGAGGTAATTAGGTCGTATTCTTCTTCGGAGAGAGGAGAGGAGTTATTAGCAACGTCCAAGGGTCCTCAAGTGGTCTTCATGGAGTTCCACGCTTGCGTCCCGATAGAGAAAGGTGAAAATTTAGAAAAATACTAATTCCCTATTTCGAAGCGAAGACCAATACTAATGATACAATTACTTTGATTGGAGTCTATGTTATGTGGCCACAGTAGAAAGAAATATACATATATACATATATAGAAATATATCAATATGTATATAACTTTTGGACGGCACAGTAGAACACAGAATAAAACAGATAACACTTAAAAGGACACTTACACTGTAGATTATTTGAGTTTTCGGCCTACTCCGAGGCCTTTTTCAGGTCAGACTGAGAGCCTTTGAGGAAAGAGTGCCTGGGGTGTGAAGAAGGGGGGGCAGAAGATTTAGAGACTGCTGGGAAGGGAATTAAAGATGGCGGTTAAGGGTGGGAATTTTAAAGGATCGGAAATCGAATGTATGCGGATTCGCGAGTTCTCACCTCTATGTTGCTGGCTAAATTGGCTGAATTGAAAAATGTTGGCATTTGTTTTATTCTGTTTTCTATTTTGCCGTCCAAAATATTATATATATATATATATATAATATTTTGAATATATATATATATATATTCAAACTTGAAAATCCCGCCATACGGCGCACAAATATTCATTCAAACATAGAAATAGGTATAAGGAAAGGGGATAGGAAAACACATAAAAGGCCACATAAAAACACATAAAAAACCACCTTTCTCAAGAGGAATTAGGAACTGAACTGAGTTCAGTTCCTAATTCCTCTTGAGAAAGGTGGTTGGACCACCGAAAATTCGACAACCAGTGAGTCCCTCTTTTGTGTGTTTTGGTTTCTGTGTTTGTTATGACTATTAGTGAATTTACATTATTGTACACGTTCGTGGGTTTTCCAAGAAAGTGACTATATATATATATATATATATATATATATATATATATATATATATATATATATATATATATATATATATATATATACATATAACTTTTGGACGGCACAATAGAACACAGAATAAAACAGATAACACTTAAAAGGACACTCACACTGTAGATGATTTAAGCTTTCGGCCTACTCCGAGGCCTTCTTCAGGTCAGACTGAGAGGTTTTGAGGGAAGAGAGCCTGGGGAAGCAAGAAGGGGGGCGGAAGGTTTAGGGACTGTTGGGAAAGAAATTAAAGATGGCGGTTAAGGGTGGGAATTTTAAAGATTCGGAAATATAGGGTGCATGCGGATTCGCGAGTTCTCACCTCTATGTTGGTGGCTGAATCGGGTAGGGATTCTAGAACTGTTAAGGAAAAGCATTCGTCAAATGATAGGTTGTGTGAACTTTCGTGTAAAGGGATAGGAAGAGAAGAGAGTGAAGCAGAATTACATGAGTAACGGTGATTGTTCATTCGGATGGATAATGGGGTAATGCATTCGCCTATGTAGAATGAGGTGTATTGTTTGCACGACAAGAGATAGATAATATTTTTTGAGAGGCAATTAGCGTGGGAACGGGGTGAAGGGACAATGAGGGGATGTGGGGAGAGGGGAGCAGATCTGATTAGGAGACATGTTTTACATCGGGGGCGATTGCAGGTAGGGGAAATATGTGGAAATTTGTCAGGGCGGGGTGTCAAAGGGTTGGTGGATCTCAGAAGGTTTCTGAGGTTGGCTGGTCGTCTGTAAGCGACAGAGGGGCATTGGGGCAGTAAGGATGTGGTCGCGTCATTGTCATGTAATATAGGATAAAGTTCCTTGAGAATGGTTTTCAGTCTGAGGGATCCGGGGAAATAGGTTGTGCAAAGGTTGAGTCCAGCGTCAGATGTGGGGTTGTCATTCTGTGGTGTATGTGGTCGGGTGGAGCGGTAGATTTTATCCTGTAGGAGCTTTTCTGGGTAACCGCGTTTGTGGAGTGCATGGTGTAGATTGTGGAGGTATTTGTTGAGGGTAGCTGTGGTGTTGCAAATCCGATGTCTGCGGATAGAGAGAGAGTTGGGAATTGAGCGTTTGGTATGAGAAGGATGACTACTAGTATAGTGTAAATATTGTTGATGGTTAGTGTCTTTGATGTGTACTGAAGTGGTGAATTTGTTATTATGAATTGAGATGTCTGTGCCAAGAAAGGTGATGGTGGAGTCTGAAATGGACGAAATGAATTTAACAGTGAAAGAAGAATTTAAGGCCGATAAGAAATTGTCAAGAGAATCAGAGCCGTGTGTCCAGAGCATAAAAATGTCGTCAATGTAGCGGACCCAGAAAAGAGGTTGGAAGGGTTGCTGTGAAAGGAAATTCTCTTCAAGGTGGCCCATGAAGAGATTGGCGTACGATGGCGCCATCCTCGTTCCCATCGCTGTGCCTTTCGTTTGGAGATAAAAACAGTTTTGGAAAGAGAATACATTTTTAGTCAGGACGACAGTGGCGAGATTGAGGAGAAATTCGGTCGAGGGGCACTGGGGTGGGGGGCGTAGAGAAAGATAGTGTCGGAGGGAGGATAGGCCTTCTGCATGGGGAATAGAAGTATAGAGGGAGGTGACGTCGATGGTGGCCATAAGCAGGTTGGAGGTGGAGGGAATGGAGACAGAGTTTAAACGGTGGAGGAAGTGATACGTGTCTTTCGTGAAGGAGGGCAATGAGAGTACGATAGGTTGTAGGTGGTAATCAAGGAATGCGGAGATTCTTTCGGTGGGAGAGTTGAAACTAGAAACTATAGGGCGACAGGGGATGTTGGGTTTGTGTATTTTTGGGAGGAGATAAAACTGGGGTGTTCTGGGGCTTGGGGGTGAGAGTAGGGATATGTCTTGGGAGGTGAGGCCTTCTTCTGGTCCAAATTGGAGGAGAAGAGACCGAATTTCCTTTTGGAAGTTTGGAGTAGGGTAGTCGGTGAGAGTGGTATAGGTGGATGTGTCGTTGAGGTGACTGAGGGCTTTGGAAATATAGTCTTGGGTGTTTAAAATTACGACTGAGGAGCCTTTATCGGCGGTAGTTACCACGATGTTAAGATTTGCCTGTAGGGTTTTAAGGGCATGACGTTCGTTTGTGGAAAGGTTGTTTCTTGGTTTTAGAGTTATATATATATATATATATATATATATATATATATATATATATATATATATATATATATATATATAATATATATATATGATTTATATATATATATATATATATATATATACATATATATATATATATAACACTTCTATGTAAATTCCACGGACGTGCACAATAATGCAATTGGAAGTGACACTAGCAGACACAAACACAGAAACAGAAACACATAAAAGGGGGGCTCACTGGGTCTCCAATTTTCGGTTGTGCAAACACTTTTCTCAAAAGGAGGAAGGAACAGAACTGAGGCAAAGGAGCGTCTTGTGTTTGTGCCTACTAGTGTTAGTTCCATTCACATTAAATATAAAAATAAACATACATAAATGTACATATATACATATATATTCATTTACATGTAAATAGATGTAAGGAATGGGGATAGGAACACACATAAAAGACAAACACAGGAGAGGTGGGGAAAGCGAAGTCAAACAGACCACTAGTGTAAAAATATTTCGTTGACAGGGACTTGAACACCGGATCTTTCGACTTGTCTAGCCGATGCTCTAACCACTTGAGCTATCGAGGAACTTACACTGAGATCTGCCGTCTTTTCAAGCGCCACAGTGCATCGATTCCTTGGCCAAGTGTTGTTTAAGAGAACCTCAATGGGTTCAACTCTCAAGCGGCGAGCTTCTATGCAGAGGGGTTAAAGAAGCTGGTGCAGTGGTACGAAAAATACTTAGAAGTGAACGACGATTATGTACAGAAGGAAAGTAGGTTTGTAGCTAACTAAAAGTGCCAATAAAATATGTTTCATGTAAGTATTTTTTTTGTGATCAAACGGCTCTTATTTTATGAGTATGTCTCGTATTTTAAATTCGATGGCGATCATTTTTTTTAATTTTTTTTCACGGATTACTCCAATTTCCAGGGCGTCTACGTCTTTTCATTTTCCTTCTGAATTAATAAAGTTATTTTTTTACCTTCACTCAAGGTGGAACCATTATCCACACCTTTCAGCCAACCAGAAAACAGATAGGCGCCATATTCTATTATTCCCTCGAAATCTGGCGCACATTCTTCAGTCACCGCGGCGCACCTCAAAATAAACTCGTCTTCCTTGCCTTCTGTCCCTCCCTCCTCTCTCTCTCTCCCCATAGGTGCCCCGCCATCTGGGGACTGATGCGGCGTCCAAATTCCTTATTCCACATTCGCTCATCCGCCACGCTCTCCCAATTCGACATCTCGCGCAGTGTTTGCACTTTCAACCCTCCCGTACGTGTCCACTGCTCCAACATTGGCTTCCCCTTTCCCTCGCCACACTTTCATTTTCCATTAACGGTCATTCTCCCACTCCTGCTCCCTTGACACACATCCGAGGAACTGATATTCACGGATAAGATTTCTGCTCCCATTTCCTCCTACCAAATACTGCATTTTATGTGCAATCGAATATTTTTAAAATTATTTTACGAGAAATGCACATAATACACTCACGCATCGATTTTTGGAATTTAACACCTATGCACATCGATAAAAACGTTTATAAACCCACGCAAAAAATTCATTGATCAAAGTTAAGAATGCTCGAATATGATTTCTGAAGCTTCGGAGCAGGTTTTATTGAAGCTGAATCTGCGTATTGTCCAAAGCTAAGCCGGCGAATTAAAAGACAGTGTGGATTCTGCGAAGTACTTCCTTTCTTGCATAAAAACCAGGAATATTCTACAAGGTCTGTCCCAAAACTAGTATGACGGGCGGCGATTTCTCTGGCTACATTCGAGGGCCCCCCTATACCTCCCTATATAGGGGGGCCCACTATCGCCCTTTCCCTATCTATCTATCTTTTTATCCTATCCGCTATCGCCCTCCTCCGCCTGGCTGGAGGGGGGCCGACAGTTGGCTGGAGTGCGTATCGTTCGTTTGCAAAACCTCTATAACGTAACCTCGTAACGCTCCTTCATTAATCGGGAAAGGGAACAGGGGAATACAATCAAATTTTTCGTTAAATTGGCCAAACCGGGAAAGAGACTCACGACAAATTAAAGTCGGCTTATGGTGGTAACGCCATGTGTGGATCTGGTATATTTAAGTGGCACAAGTTGTCTCGGGAGAGTAGAGCAGTTGTTAAAGGCAATAAACGTTGAGGACGCCCTTCGATCTCAAAAAGTGACGAACATATGGCAAAAACGAAGACTTAGCTGAAGAGGGATCACAGATCAAGTGTTCACGTGGTTTCTGATGAACTTGGAATCCCTAAAAGTTATATGCATCGACTTGCGACCGAAAACATGGACACGAGAAAGGTATGTGCGAAGTTGGTACCACGAATGCTCTCGGACGAACAAAAGTAAACTCGCACGCGGATCTGTCAAGAGCTTCTCGACCATGTGAGTAAGGATCCAAATTTTTCAGAATATGCCCAGCCAGAGTTATTCCTCTTCCCCTTCCTCAAATACGTTTTGAAAGGACATCAGCACGCCTCAGTGGAGGCGTCACAAAAGTCCGCTGCGAGGGACCTGAGTATCATTCCGGGTGCCGCCTTCCAGAAGGCGCACGAGGCGTGGAAAAACGTTGGCAGCGATCTGTGGACGTACAAGGGTGATGCTTTTAAGAGTCTTGAGTGAATGTACCAATTTTGCAATGAATATTTTTAAATCGACTGGGTCCTATTATTTTTGAGACAGACCTTGTACTCAAGGTTATAAGACAAAGAGTATACACGAATAGTCAATATCTTTTGCTTTTTTCAAGCCTAAAATAGTGAGTATCAAGGAAGAGATGGGACAAGAGATTTACACACGCTTAGAAAGAAGCTGACTTTTTAAATCTATCAACATGTTTACAAACTGTGGTTCAACAAATACAATGAATCCCAAATCAAATACACTCAAAGCCATGTTGTAGGTATTAATAATACTGGCAGTAAAAAGAGACTTAATCAACACTGTGTGCTTGTTTAATGAATGTTGTTTGTAAGATCTACGTCCGATAGCATTGAATTAGACCTTAGAAGGAAAGTTAGGCGTCGTATTGGCCTGGTTGGGAATCTCTAACTTCAAAGTTTGTTCAAATGTTGTGTGACATTTATAAAAGATCCTAACTAAATCCATAAGGGATGATTTTTAGGTGAAGAAGAGTGGTGGTGGCACAAACCCACCGTCGCACTTGATCCATGGATTTCAAATGCCTTGGAGCGTCTTTGGGATGAGCTCTATTCTCTCCCGCTTCAAAAATCAACCTTCAGATTGATTATCGGAGAGAGGGGAATGGACAGTTCATTCCTTCGCTCCATTCTGGACTCATTTCATGGCAAACAAACAATGCGGCTTGCGGATTGAATTCGCTTGTCGACTACTGTTGAATTCACTGTGTAGGATTACTAGCCCACGAGTACAAATTTCCGAACGATATTTTGTAAAATTAATCCGATATTATGAGCGTAAATAACTGTCGCAACAAAAAAAATTACAAATTCCATTTTTCATATTTAACCTTCATTAAGTTTGAATTGTAATTCTATCAGGAATTATTGCCTTGATAGCTTCGGAAATACTCCCCTAAATTTCTCGGGTAGTGCTTTACAATTTTAAGAAAAACCAATTATGGTTGTAATTCATCACATGCCATCTTTCGGTAAAAATTGGGAAAATGGACTGCATGAAAGTAGACTACATAAACTCCTGCAACATCTAGAAGAATATGTTGCCGGACTTGTGACGAATCACCATGAATACTTTATACTCTGCAGGAAGGAATTCTTATCCCAATTTACATGGCATCGAAATTCTTAATACAGTGAATTGAAGGGTTTGAATGGGAAGACTCTATGTCTTAGAGTTGGGTTAAAGTAAGTGAAAGTCATGCAAATTTCATAAATATAACATGCTCGACGATATGAAGAACTGCATAGTTACAATCATAGCTATTTGGCTGCGTAAGATAAAATTATGACGTGTCAACTGCCAATGGCAGTGACAAGTTGTCATACATGTTGTAAAATTAACACTAAATTAGGAACACACCAAGAAAAGAAACAAATATGTTTTCGAATTTTCGGTGGTCAAGCCACCTTTCTCAAGGGAGAGTAGGCCGGAATTCTATAGTGTGTGTGTATTTTATTAGGTAATCTACCGGTTAAGGTAGGTTTTTGGATGGACACAACTATCAAATAAACATTTTGTGACTCCCCACCTAGCAAACTAATCTATATCAGGTCCCTCTTCATCTCGGTGTACTTCTTTCCTCCCTTCATCCCGTCCAACATCCCTATCCTGTTCCTACCCTTACCTTGCTTGCCCAACATTCTCCCCTCTATTACCCTCTTCAACATTCCACTACCGCTCAATACGCCTTTCATCCATTTTTCCTGCCTCCATAGGATTTCTCTCAACAAACCCCTCTCCTCCCCCACCATTTTTAGTACTTCCTCATTTGTTTTCCTTTCGGTCCATTTCACCTTCACCATTCTTCTCCACACCCACATTTCAAAAGCCTCCAATCTACGTCTATCCTCCTGCTTCAGCGACCACGTTTCCGCGCCGTACATAGCTACGCTCCATATCAGAATTTTTACGAGTCTTGTCTTAACATCCCTACTCATCGTCCCCGTCATCAACTCCCTCCTCCTTGAGAAAGCCTCCTTGCCTAGCGCAATTCTTCTCCTTACGTCCCTACTACTTTCACCGTATTGGTCCAAAACACTTCCGAGATACCTAAACTGTTCTACCTGCTCTATTTTTTCCCCGCCTATTTTAATATTTAGCTTAGCCTTTTTCTTTCTGGAAAATCGCATAACCTTTGTTTTATTAATATTTATTCTCATCCCATATTTATCGCACTGAACCTCCAATTCACTCAACAATGCTTGCAAACCATTGGCTGACTGAGCAACTAATGCTTGGTCATCAGCAAACCTAACCAATTTTACGAATTCCCCTCCGACTTTCATTCCTACCTCAAGTTCTTCCCATGCCTCTTTAATCATTTCCTCTACATATACGTTGAACAGTACCGGTGACAATGGGCAACCCTGCCTTACACCTCTTCCTAACACTGCCCATCCGGACTCTCCGTTCCCCACTCGCACCTGAGCAGTCTGAGACATGTACAGGTTGCGGATCAGTCTCCTGTCTCTCCAATCCATTCCTATTTTCTGCAATACACGAATTAATTTTTCCCAATTCACTCTATCAAACGCTTTTTCGAAATCTAAAAAAACAGGCAAAAACGTCCTGATTGTATTCTATATTCCTCTCGACTAGTGATCTCATTACTGCAATGGCATCATGCGTACCTCTTCCTTTCCTGAACCCAAACTGATCATCCCCTAAGTAATCATTTGCCTTACTCTCTATCCTTTTGTTGATGATCCTGAGAATAACTTTAGCTGCGTGGGATATCAAACTTATTGTTCTGTAATCCTCACATGACGAGGCCTTTGCCTTTTTTGGAATAGGAACTAACACCGATCTCACAAAATCTTCCGGCCAGATTCCTTCCTCATAGATACTACGAATCAGTCCATATATGGCCTTCTTCCCACCTTTCCCTAACCAATTCAACATTTCTACAGGAATATTGTCCACCCCCAAAGCCTTATTTGCTTTCATCTCTTTTAATGCCCTTTCTATTTCATCGTCGAGTATGCCTGGACCTAAGCTATCTTCTTCTACGTCATGTTCCTTTTCAATGTCTAACCTTGTCGGCCTAAGTTCTTTACCATACAGTGTTCTATATATATATATATATATATATATATATATATATATATATATATATATATATATATATATATATATATATATATATATATTATATATACAAAACCTAGACAGCAAAACACAACATGAGAACACATAAAAGGAACACCCACATGTAATGCATGGTTCGTCCGGAAAATAATTGTAATGATTTTTTCCCGCCGCTCCAGGCGCACCAAGCACCGCTCTGGCGGGCTGCAATTGGAGGGGGGTATGTTGGCAAGCGACGCTGAAAAAAGCAGTCGGCTCTGAGCTGTGGTGTAGTGAGGAGCTCTGTTAACGCGAACCTCCACGCTCGACCCACGTCACGGAACGCGATGCCGAAGTTTTTGGAGCAGCGTTATTCCATCAAATTTGCGGTAAAGCTTGGGAAATCGTCTACCAAAACTGTCGGTATGATTAACCAGGCTTACGGGGAGTCAGCCATGTCCAGAAACATGATCTTTCGGTGGCACAAGATGTTCGTGGAGGGCAGAGAAGAGGTCGACGACGAACCACGGCCTGGACGCCCATCAACGACACTCACCGACGAAAATGTGCGAAAAGTTCGCGATGTACTGAACTCTGATCGTCGTCTTAGTGTTCGGATGATAGCAGAGCAGTGTAATGTGCCAAAAACAATAGTGCACGGGATTATTAGGGACCAATTACATCAATCAAAACATCTGGCGTCTGCATCACGGCAATGCGCCGTCTCACACCGCGCTTGTCGTGTCGGACTTCTTGGCCAAGCACGGCGTGGCAACGCTGCCGCACCCGCTCTACAGCCCGGACTTGGCACCACCAGACTTCTTTCTGTTCCCGAAGATAAAGAGGAGTTTGAAAGGAACGCGATACGGGACTTTGGACGCGGTCAAAGAGGCCGTGACGACGTGTCTTCGAGAGGTTCCCGATGATGCCTTCGCGGGAGCGTTCCAGGAATGGGAACGCCGCTGGAACAAGTGTATCGACCCAAGGATCCTATTTTGAGGAATATTAGCTTAAGATATGTAAAAGTGTAATAAATTTTTTTCCTGAGCTCAGTACACTTATTTTCTGGACGAACCCTGTATCTTGATAATTTCGACGGACTCGAACTACGTCTTCTTCGAAAGATTAGTTAGGACTGAGGTTATGGATATGTAGGAAAGAGAGAAAAGGGGACTAGGGAGGGGGGAAACTGGTGGTGGGGTAAGGGTGGAGGAGGGGGTTGTGGAGGGGGATAAGGGGGAGGGGAGAACAGGTGGTGGGAGAGGGGTGGAAGAAGGGGTTGTGGAAAAGGAAAGGGAGGCCTGAGGGGAGCGGAGATGAAGTAGGGATGAGTGGGAGGATGTGGAAATAGTTCCAAGCGACACAAAAAACTTATTCATCCACAGATATCATAACACCCACCATCGAGGTGTCAACTCACAAAGTCATCATCAGAGCTCGACAAGTCAAAACCCAGGCCAAGGAAGACAAAATATATGCGGATGAATAAATTGTACCACTATCTCGTATGAAACCAATCTACCACTTCACACCCCCTAAATAGTGAAAGACATTGAGACCCGGATGTTCATAGGCTTTACACAGCCATATAAATGCCATTTCAATTGTCTTTAATTTTATAGGGTTATCGGATGGGAGAAGGGAGGTTAGAACCGAAATATTGTAACAGTGGTTGAAGGGTGTGTTGTGGTGGGAGGCATGCTTTGGAATGGGAAGAACCGCGGACGGGGAAGAGAGATTACATGAGGCGCGATGATTGTTTATCCTGAGTTTCAGGGGTGTGGAGCACTGACCTAAATAAAATGCCGGGCAGAGTTTGCAAGTCAGAAGATAGATTACATTCTGAGATGTGCATGAGGAGTGGGGGAAGAGCGGGAGAGAGTTAAAAGTTGGGATGAAGAGGGGTGGAGTGGTGAAAATAGGACAAGTTTTGCATCTAGCTCGCAAGCACCGAGTGGGTGTGATTCTGGGGGTGGGAGGGGTTTTGGAAAGAGGCTTGGTGGATTTGAGGAGATCTGATAGGTTGGCGGGCCGTTCAAATGTAACAGAAGGGCATTTAGGAAGAAGGTTGGACGAAACGTTGTGATTTTTGAGGATGGGGTACAGGTCTTTGAGGATGAATTTGAGTGACTGGATGCCAGGGAAGTAGATGGTGCATATTGGGAGAGGATGGGATTCTGTGATTGAGGGAGGATTGGGGTGTAGGAATGTCTTACGATTTTTTTGTAATGGAGAGAAACTGGGTTTCCCCGTTGGAGGGAGTGGTGAAGGTTTTTGAGGTATTTGTTGAGGGATTATATATATATATATATATATATATATATATATATATAACTTAGACAGTAACACAGAGCACGAGAACACATAAAAAGAACACTCACAATAATATCTTGATAATATCGACGGACTCGAGCTCCGTCTTCTTCGGAAAATAAGATATGACTGAGGAAAAGGGTACGTGGTGCAGAGAGAGTAGAAGACGAGGGGGAGGGGAAAAACAGGTAGTGGGGGAGGGGTGAAGGAGGAGGTTATGGAGGGGGAAAGGGAGGCCAGAGGGGAGCGGAGATGGAATAAGGAGAATGCGGAAATAGTTACAAGCGACACAGAAATCTTACAATTCATCCACAGATAACACAACACCCATGACCAAGGCATCAACTCACCAAGTCATCATAAGGGCTTGACAAGTACAACACAGAACAAGGATGACAAAATGTATGCGGATGAATAAATTGTCCCACCACCTCGCAAAACACATCCACCTCCATCCACCCCAGCCCCACAACCCCATTTAGTGAACGACATTGAGACCCGGATGTTGATAGGCTTTACACAGCCATATAAATGCCATTTCAATTGTCTTTAGTTTTATAGGGTTATCGAATGGGGGAAGGGATGCTAGCACGGAAACATTGTAATAGTGGTTGAAGGGAGTGTTGTGGTGGGAGGCATGTTTTGGGATGGGAAGACCCGCGGACGGGGAAGAGGGATTACATGAGGCGCGATGATTGTTCACCTTGAGGTTCAGGGGTGTAGAGCACTGGCCTATATAAAATCCCGGGCAGAGTTTGCAAGTCAGAAGATAGATTACATTCTGAGATGTGCATGAGGAGTGGGGCAAGGGCGGGAGAGAGATAAAAGGGGGGATGGAGAGGGGTGGAGTGGTGAAAATAGGACAAGTTGTGCATCTTGATCGCAAGCACGGAGTGGGTGTGATTCTGGGGGTGGGAGGGGATTTGGAAAGAGGCTTTGTGGATTTGAGGAGATCTGATAGGTTGGCGGGCCGTTTGAAGGTAACAGAAGGGCATTTAGTAAGAAGGTTGAACGAAACGATGTGATTTTTGAGGATGGGGTACAGGTCTTTGAGGATGAATTTAAGGGAAGGGATATATTTAGGAAATCTACCGTTTAAGGTAGGTTTATGGATGGACATAGCTATGAAATAAACAATATGTAACTCCAACCTAAACCCAATCCAACAACCTAATCTACTCTAAAAAACTAATCTCTAACAAAATAATTTGGTCCCTCTTCATCTCTGTGTACTTCTTTCCTCCCTTCATCCCGTCCAACATCCCCATCCTGTTCCTGCCCTTACCTCGCTTGCCCAACATTCTCCCCTCTATTACCTTCTTCAACATTCCACTACCACTCAATACGCCTTTCATCCATTTTTCTTGC
Source organism: Hetaerina titia (assembly GCA_037158775.1). Taxonomy (NCBI): domain Eukaryota; kingdom Metazoa; phylum Arthropoda; class Insecta; order Odonata; family Calopterygidae; genus Hetaerina; species Hetaerina titia. The sequence goes on along the minus strand of CM073776.1, from coordinate 2,228,509 downwards.
CTCCATAGGATTTCTCTCAGCAAACCCCTCTCCTCACCCACCATCTCCAGTACTTCCTCATTTGTTTTCCTGTCCGTCCATTTCACCTTCTCCATTCTTCTCCACACCCACATTTCAAAATCATCCAATCTACGACTATTTCCCTGCTTCAGCGACCATGTTTCCGCGCCGTACATAGCTACGCTCCATATCAGAGTTTTTACGAGTCTTGTCTTAACCTCCCTACACAACGTCCCCGTTATCAACTCCCTCCTCCTTGAGAAAGCCTCCTTGCCTAACGCAATTCTTCTCCTTACGACCCTACCATTTTGACCGTATTGGTCCAAAACACTTCCTAGATAAGTAAACTGTTCTACCTGCTCTATTATTTCCCTGCCTATTTTAATGTTTAGCTTAGCCTTTTTCTTTCTGGAAAATCGCATAACTTTTGCTTTATCAATATATATTCTCATCCCATACTTATCGCACTGAACCTCCAATTCACTCAGCAATGCTTGCAACCCCTTGGCTGACTGAGCAACTAATGCTTGGTCATCAGCAAACCTATACGATTTTACGAATTCCCTTCCGACTTTCATTCCTACCTCCAGTTCTTCCTATGCCTCTTTAATCATTTCCTCTACATATACGTTGAACAGCACCGGTGACAATGGGCAACCCTGCCTTACACCTCTTCCTAACACTGCCATCTTTCCCTCCTATATTTTAAAGTCTCCTTTAAAAGTCTCCTTTCTCCACTATATTTTATATATACACACACACACACACACGAGAATACACGAGTTACATTTTTATGTTATTATGTAACACTAGTTTTTTTAATAGCTACGGTAACAAAGATTATTATATCGATTAACACACTGTTCAAACACTCGAATTGGCACCCAAATTTCTTCTGTTTCATCGTTTAAACCAGATGGCATCAACGAGGGAAACAGTTGAAACTCCCTCTGAGAGGATTAGGAGCGATAACCACATTATTGGGCCATATTTCGGGCGAAACGCGATTCAGCGTCCCATGACACGTCGATGGCTGCCGAGACCTCGCGCGGTGGGAAGTAGGGAAGAAAATAGTATTCCCCAGCAAGCAATGGTTTCATTTTGGGTACATAGACACCTCCCTCCGCTTTGAATGAAATCGTGCACCATATACTTTCTCCCCCGGGAACTCATCCAATTCGCGAGGTAACAGTCCTCCGATATTTTCACTGTTGGGAAACTTGGGAGAGCGCACAATTCATTGGTACGCAGTAGCGACTTGGTCAAGCGAGCACGTTCCCCGTGACGCGTATGCCATTTTAGGGATATGCGAGGATTAGAGCCTTTATCCCACGAGTGCTGCTGTGAAGGACGCCTGGCGTTCAAATGTGGAAGTCACAATGGCTGGCCAAACGAGAATTGAGGCAGGATCGCATAACTTCTGCTTTATCAATATTTATTCTCATCCCATACTTATCGCACTGAACCTCCAATTCACTCAACAATGCTTGCAATCCCTTGGCTGACCGAGCAACTAATGCTGGGTCATCAGCAAACCTAACCGATTTTACGAATTCCCCTCCGACTTTCATTCCCACCTCCAGTTCTTCCCATGCCTCTTTAATCATTTCCTCTACATATACGTTGAACAGCACTGGTGATAATGGGCTACCCTGCCTTACACCCCTTCCTAATACTCCCCATCCGGACTCTCTGTTCCCCACTCGCAGCTGAGCAGTCTAAGACATGGACAGGGTGCGGATCAGTCTCCTGTCCTGACCTTAACTACACAAGGCCCTGGGTGCACCACTGTACGCCTCCACATTACTCAGAGAATACGTACGTATTTATAGCACAAGCTTATCAATTATTCGCGCATAATACAAATGCTCTGTTAATTTTCCACGGTGAATACTAAATATAGTATGGCAAAAAGATTAGAAATGATCAGCAACTGGAAGTGTCAGATGTACTTTCAAAGTATCAATCGCATACATTATCTAAGGGGAACTTTGTAGTCCGGGGTTAGAGCATTGGTTCAATGCCCTGGGAGCCCTGGTTCGAACCCCGAGTACGTCTTTCTGGGTACCCTGAACTTCAACCGAGCTGTGTCATTTTCAGAAAACCAGTTCCTCCTGTGAAACCATAGGCAGTACACTAGAAATAAATGCGTATCCATTTTACTATCTACCCCATAAAGAAGATATATAACAGATCATAAAAAAATTATATATACGATACGAAGATACGTATATTCTAGGCATATCAGGAAAATAAGGGTCATTTGCTTGTATTTTAATATTGGCGGATCCGAGCATAGTTGTACTCTTGCAGCGTCATATATTGATGATATCAAAAAAACTGTAGTTACTGTTTTGATTAAGTACACGGTTGAGAGTGATTTAGTCTGAGTTCGTGTGTGTGTGTGTGTTGAGGGTGACCTCAATTCAAAGAGCAAAGAAAACACATTCTTACAGGTCGACCCGGTCCTCTCCGCTGTAAACTGGCAGCAAACCTTTATTGCTAGTTTTCGTGTCTAGTTTTCAACTCAAAGTTATTAAAATACTCAACGACAAACGCTAATCAATCAAAAAGGGCCCATAAAAGTGTGAAAATAATTTTTACTGAAACTGAAGAATAACTTCACCAGAAAGTTATGTTTTTTCATTGCGTATCTTTAATAATGATAATAATTTCGTCTGAATTAAAATATAATTCAGACGAAAATCAGACGAAAATGAAAATGAATGGTGCTTGAAACGACTTTTTTTACTTTTTTCTCTTTCCTTTATTTATCCTGATTTATAGAATAAGAATTTGGGAAATACCGAAATTTAACCGACATCCGAATTCCTTATCCGGCTCGTGTACGCGCACTCTCTCTGCGTGAAAATGTTTTAATTTTGGATAAATAGATGGAACGACGTATTCAACTCCGGATCCTCCAGTGCAAATTGTTTGAACTCCCCACCCTGCGAGGTTTGTTAGAGTAATATGGCAAGAATAAATCTTTTACCTTTTATAGATATTTTGGTACCCTGCAAGCCACGGTGTTTGGGGGTGCGGCAGGGGCTGATGCAAAACGGACTAATTTTCACCTGAATATTACCCCTACCGCGACTGGACAATGTTATTATGATTCACTTTCGTTCTCGGAAGGAATAATTCTACCTGTTCTACACTTAATCTCTCTTACATTATTGACATTACCTCTCCTGCCGTAGTACTACGGGGGTAATAGTACATTTTCAATATCACTGCCAAAGAGACGACCTACCAATTTATGAAAGAGGTTTATTCTGTAATTCCACCTTCGCCCCGTATGTTATTCCAAACCTAGCTCCAATAATAACTTTGATACGCTACTCAGTTTAAAATAAAAACGTTTTACAAATCAAGCTCCTGTACACTGCGCGCGATCCAATTCGGCCATTACAAATTCCAGCCTACAAATTCCATTTCGGTGTTTCCAATGCTGTAGGCGCTCGGGAGAGAACTGTTCTTTTTCCAAAAATGTATCACTATGCACATTTTTAAGTTTATTTCTAATTGCCAAGGGTCGCACCAGCGTTGTATAGCATTTAGGGTATCTGTTTAATTGCCGTGTCCTCAGAATGACGGATATGACGGTGAACCGCTACATCGTCGGCAAATAAACGTACCTTGCTAGTGACTACGGAATCGAGGTAATTAACGTAAAGTAGGAATAAAAGACGTCCGAGAAGACTTCCCTAAGGAATACCTGAGGTAACTTCTATTGCATTCGAACCAAATCCATCTATGAATACTCATTGAATCCGACCATTCAAAAGTCTTTAATCCAACCCTGGACATATTTATCTATGCCATATCCTTCTAGGTTTGCGAGTAGTTTACTCTGAAGCACTTTATGGAAATCTGTCTTAAAATCTAGAAAAACCGCGCCCACTGGAACATTGCTCTCTCCTGAAATAAGAATATCACGGACATATATGTGAACAGATCATGAACAAATAAGAACGGACTGTAAAATTTCAAAATATTTTAACAAATTTGGTGGTGATAGAATTACTGCATTGACACAATTTATAAATCAATGCCGAATCATCAGCATAATTAAAGACCTATGGCGGTGATATTTACAAAATATAAAGAAGTACGAATCCTTTAAAAATTTAAGACTAAACGGCTAAAAAGAGTCATGGTATTAAATCTAAATGTGTATAGCATGCATACAAAATTGACTATAACGTGGAAAAGAGGCCTAGGATAAAAATCTGGCATTACTTAAATATATCATTCGTTGTGATGAAGGCAGAAAATACTACCTCATAAGAACTTCTATCTAAGGAGGGCCTTTTCTAATTTTACAGCCTGTAGATGTTGACTAGTTAGTAGTTGGCATGCGTCAACTCTTTGTAAGTAATTCTATGCTTACTACCAGTCATCCATGTTCCATATTCCGCATTCCCATTCTTAAATTCCATCCAAGGTCTTCTGCTCCTATTTGATTTCCCGATTAAAATTACACAAAATTCTCAATGTCTTATCAGGTATTTTATTGTCCTGTTTGTTCTATTTTCGTCAACTGGTACTTTTCCCTCAATCTGTCAAAAATATTTGTATCCATTAATAGCATCCAGGTAATCCCACATTTACCATGATTTACGCTCCCTAATTAATACAGGTCTTTTGTCTACCCATCCAGTTCACTAAGCAGTACTGAATTTCACCGACTGGTTGAATCTATATTCAGTACAATCCTTTTCATGTTTAATACTAACAACACATTCCTCTAACAATCCTTAACTGACCATAACATTCATTTACCAATTGTATTATTTTTCGATTATACATTTGCATCAAGGCGTTGAGGATTACTATTATTATATCCTATGCTTAGAAAATTAAACTCATAATATTATCGTGTTCACGTAGTCATGTTCGATTCAAAGTTGGCCCAACGAAATCTTTTGCCCATGCCCTTTGCTCGTGCATTTCGTTGACGCATTAAGAAAAATTCTTTTACACATAAAGCTTCATATAATATCGATTGCATATTATTACTTTTTTCTCCAATTATGTAAAATAAATCTCTTGAATAAAAATATTATTTTCTGACAGAAGGAAAAATTATAAATTGTACGCCACCTGAAATGTATGTCCACAGACTATATTTAAAAATGTATGCCTGAAACAATGATTATCTGCCCATAACTAAACTCTTACTATTGTAGTCATTTTCCATGTTATATTTTGTGCTCATGAACCTTGAGTTACGTCCTCAAATACCGAAATATTTATACAGCAACTTTCTTTTCCGAGACGAGTTTAATAGTCTCCCCGACGAGATTCCCTAAAATTCACGATGCAGTCACAAATTATCCTTAAAAATGTATTCCTATGATTTCCTCAAATTGTTTTTCCTATTATCTTATTCGATAAGAATATTTATTTCCGCAAGTTTGCCTGCCCCCCCCTCTTCTTTTCTTTAGCCTAACGTTTCTTCACCCGAGCCCCATTTCCATGAGCTAGCCCTAACTACTTGCACTATTTCTTAAGTATTAGGCTTTCTGATCGATTCCTGGCGATTTTCCTAAATGTTTTGGAAACCAAAAGTGGCTTATCTATCACATATCATATACTTGGATGACACTGTCTTCCAGGCTACTTTCCCCAGAGTCTACAGGGGTCTGCAGAGGTGCAGAAAAAAAGCACAAGGGTTTCAACGATTACGTCAATGGGAAAACCGATGAATGAAATTATTGTGCTAATAACGACGAAAATAATTCGTTCCACAGGATAGCGATGAGAAAGGAGTGTTCGAGAGAAAAGGGAATGTAAACGTAACTTTAGTTCTCATCCTTCTTTCTCCTTCTTTAATTATTCAGCTAAGTCATTTCCTTGTCTAGTTAACTTAGTAATATTAAAAAATTAAGTGGAATTGAAATAGCTGATTTTTCTTCTCGTAATGGATAAGTTACACAGAGTTAAGCCTTAAACTACGATGCCTGTACATTTCCTTTTAGTTGATTAAAGGGTTATCTCTTACCATAAACTACAAGGAAATCATCGAGATCTTGATATTGCACGAATTAGACAGGTACCCTTGATTTATTGCTCCAAGCAACAGCAAAATTCAAAACTACATGCCCTTTCCTCCTTACCAAATGTCTTCATTCACTTGAGTCATAGAAGATCCCTTCGCTGGTAATCAAAAGTTTATAACAGGATACTCGCATGTCGAGGAACACCCATACAAGAAATGAAACTTTCGCTTCATTTCACTCTCATCTATACGTTTCCGCTTACTCGCTTGTTCCAAAACCTAGATGGGATAATCCAGCGCCCTTGTTAGGGCCTTCTGATGCCCACCCAATCGAGATAAATGGCGAATCCAGGGCAAAGTTCGAAGGGTACAAAGATAACTGATCTCCATAACAATTCAACTGCAACAGTTTTGTTGAAATCAATTTTAGTCGTTCTTCAATTTTTTTGTTATTTGAAAAATTGTTTCACTACAAAGAAATAAACTTAATGTCAAGGAGGGGACTTCAATGATAGGCTCTTTGGACACTGCTAGATTCACCGCTGTTCTCCGTAGGTATCTCATTGAATGCCTGCAAGTCTAATTAGGGTGGCTGCAAACGTCGAATCGATTTAACAGACGCGTAAATTCATCAGTATACAATTTAGGGAAGAAAACGTCAGCTATGGATACTATACCACTCATATTTTGGATTTAACGATCTGGGTTTCAATGTATAGCATCACCACCAGGTACTTTTTCGAGCTTTAACTTCCATATAACCATGACCAAAGTAATCAGTACGAAGGTCGGTTTAATGGCCCGACGGAGTGTGAAATTCACACGTCAAGGTAGGGGGCCCAGTTCCTTTCCCTGTTCTGGTTATGGTTTCCCAGGAAGATCTGGTACCCGAAAAATCACATAGCTTGGGTGGATCTGCAGGTGCCCAGAGTGCCTTGCCCGAGAATCGAACCCGGAACAGTAGTCCTACGCTCTACTCCATGAATTAGCGTTACCCACAACTTCCATACATATTTATTTATTTATTTTTGTGTGTGTGTGACGCTAGTAATGGCGAACAAAGACAAAAACACAGGAACATACAAAAAAGAAAAAACTCACTAGTTTTCGAATTTTCGGTGGCCCAAGCCACCTTTCTCACGGAAGAGAAAGAAGAAACTTCACTTCCTTGAGAGAGTTGGCTTGGACCGCCGAAAATTGTGATTTACTTATGAAAATAGTGAGTTAGTTGGTCATGTAATGGAATGGACGATGACTTGGGTTCTTTCTGATCAATTAGTTTAATAAGCGTTAAGGATGTGATTGATTGGCGACCTTAACTTCGAAATAAGCCGAGAAGGTAATGGGGCGAAACGAAACGGACCCTCCCGAATCGGGATGAATGAATGTGTTACTCCCGGCAGAGCTTAATTCGCGCCAATGAGCTTTAAATTCGCATATCAAACTGAATTTCGAGTCAGTTCGTGTGTTGTTGACTTTAAATTCAGTTTTATAGCCGAGTTACGCGACATCAATGATTGTATTCGTTTGATTAAATTTCAGAGTCTCCTTTCATTATTCACGAAAAATCTTTTCATGGTGCAAGATGACCTTTGAAGCTATCGTTTTTACATCTCGTCTGAGCATAATCAATTGGTATTATGGCGTTTGTGATTTGGATGGGCAAAGACTGAACTGCAAGTACCGCCATACCTACATGTCTTAGTAGCGCATTGTATAGCGAAACTTCACATGCGCCAAATTATGGCTATAATTGATTCCAGGATTTGGAAGATTACGTTAAAAAGCTCCAAGTGATATTTGATACATCAAAAGTATTGAAATTTGAAAATGATCGGTGATTCTATGGTATTTTAATTGAAAAGTGTCATCAAGCAATATTACTTTGAATAAGTGAGTGTCTGAGAAAAACAATTTATCTCGCCAATTATTTACTCGGAAATTTAAAATATTACAGAGTAATTGAGGGATAACTACGCTGGAAAACGGTACATGCAATTCAATTTTCTTTCCGTTTCTTTCATATTTTCTAAGAATGAATTACTGATCAAGGCATAACATTTTTATTCCATAAATATGGAATTGGATTGTCCTAACCCTGGATTGTCGGGAAAATATACCTTTGCCGTTATCATATATTACAAAATAAGTTGGCTGTAAGAATAGAGGATATACTTTTACGAGGATAGAATTGGAGAATTTCTCGGCGTTAAAGTTATCCAATTTAACCACGATGGAGACCATATTACCTCGCCATCCATTGAAAATTGATATTTTGAGATATTTTTTGACTACTCGTGAAAAACGAGTACAGCATAATTCAAAGTAAATGGTGTTCCTGACTATCGCACAAACTTGATACGAAGGTAGAGAAATGATGAGAGTCCATGCATTAAGAGGCTAGGAGCTAGGCTTTCGTTCATGGGTAAATAACATTAGAAGATGAAATGAACACCGACTTAAATTAACAGCTACCCTTATTGTATACACGCACTTATGAATTATCACTGACGACTTTATCTTTAATTTAAGTATAATTTTGAGTTACAAACAATCAAATGGTTTAATTATACTGGAGTGAAATTTCTTCCTATTCTTGCTGTATACATATATTAAATTCAAAAAACATTCTTTCCATTACAGCTTGAAAAATTAAACAGAGAGTGACATTTCATTACATAATTTAAATTTAAATAACTGTGAAATTTCATTTGGTAATTTTTTTCCGGCCGACTTTCTGCTTCCCGAAAATAAACGAAATAATTAAAAACAAATGAAATTCAATTGAATGTCCAACAACTACAAATAAATTAAACATGAAATTACTCCTATTCGACGCCAGGGAAAAACTCCGATTTTGCGAACGAGACATGAAAAGGTTTTTTATTGAAGAATTTTCATAACTAGAAAATTATGCAACATGAGTAAGAATTGGATGTGAGGGTGAATTACGTGTACAATTCCATCAATGCATCGAATTCCAGGCTCTGTTCGCACTGCAATCCACAATTGATTTCTAGTCAAACACGTGTTTGTCACACTTCGTGGTGCAGAACGTCATAAAGACTAAATTTTTGGCAATGAAAAAATATACGAGCATTGTGTTTTCCCATAAACTTTTTCTTATTATTCTCTATTAAAGTCGCTCCTCGCCGGCCCCGGTGGCGGTGGGGTAACGCCCAAGAGTCGCGGGCTCGACTCCCGCCTGTGTGGGTTTTTCTCCACCTAGAGCTTGATTGTTCGTAATCGTGTCCATTGTTCACTGTTAATAGTCCGATGTAAAAGGCCAAAAAGTGCTGTTTTCGACCTCAGGCTAAATAAATAAACAAAGTGCGATGGAATAGGAAATATATCATAAACGTTATTTGAATTCTCGAGCGACCCGACCCACAAAACTCGGCAATCCTGGCTGGTCGAAATCGATTTGATTAAAATATCCGAGGCCGAGGGTCGGAGCTAAGTGAGTCAGGGATCCAGAGATCGTTAAATTGGCACTCAATGGGAGACAAGCGGCGGCAGAGGGAGAGTGGAAAAGGCTGTTGAAAAGTTATGGCGCGCCCTACGGTGGAGAAAGATGGAAGCCCACAAGAAATTCCAAGGGACAAGGCCCTGAACGACGTGTCTCTGGAGAGAGCAAGATGGAGTTCAACTTCTTTTCTCAAACCCTTCACTTTTTAACTCAACCGCAAAAAGATTCCACGAAATCCTAGGCCACATGAAAAGCATCAAAATGGCGAGAACTCTCTTCCGCGTGCGTGCCCCGCACAATATCTTTCTTTGCGTGTCCGTCACAATATCTTTCTTTGATGCTCAATGCAATAGCTATGCAACGCAATCTCACGTTGATGGAGAAAGGTCACTTCAAGAGTATGAAAGCACTTGTTTCGAACGAACGCTGTCCTTAAAGGATTCCCAGCATATTCATAAGAGAGGGAGCGATTTTCTTTAAATTTTGTTTTAATGAGAAAAATAAGGTGCAATATACTATAAAAATACACATTTTTATGCATCGCCATATGCATCGCTATTTTTATCTCAAAAAACAATTAAACAAACGACATTATGAATACTAGTATGAAAAAATTTCTGTAGTTTTTGATCGTCAACGGTATCCACACCTTGTAACAAAAACAGTTCGAAACAGGCACCAATTCGAACCGACAGGATCGAAACGGATGGCACCAATTGAAATATGGCAGGAGATTATTATTTAATTTTGAGATATACACATACAATAAAATAAATCTGATTACATTTAATTATTAATTAATGGTGAACAGTAAATCGATTTCACAATTTTTCTCTCATCATCCAAAATTAAACTCTCGTAAATAAATTTCAAGCATTAATTATTATTAGGTGATCTACCGTTTAAGGTAGGTTTTTGGATGGACACAACTATCAAATAAACATTTTGTGACTCCCCACCTATGAAACTAATTTATATCAGGTCCCTCTTCAACTCGGTGTACTTCTTTCCTCCCTTCATACCGTCCAACATCCCTATCCTGTTCCTGCCCTTACCTCGCTTGCCCAACATTCTCCCCTCTATTACCCTCTTCAACATTCCACTACCGCTCAATACGCCTTTCATCCATTTTTCCTGCCTCCATACGATTTCTCTCAACAAACCCCTCTCCTCACCCACCATCTCCAGTACTCCCTCGTTTTCTCCCTTTCGGTCCATTGCACTTTCTCCATTCTTCTCCACACCCACATTTCAAAAGCCTCCAATCTACGTCTATCCTCCTGCTTCAGAGATCACGTTTCCGCGCCGTACATAGCTACGCTCAATATCAGAGTTTTTACGAGTCTTTTCTTAACCTCCCTACTCAACGTCCCCGTCATCTACTCCCTCCTTGAGAAAGCCTCCTTGCCTAGCGCAATTCTTCTCCTTAAGTCCCTACCACTTCGACCGTATTGGTCCAAAACACTTCCGAGATATGTAAACTGTTCTACCTGCTCTATTTTTCCCCTCCTATTTTAATGTTTAGTTTAGCCTTTTTCTTTCTGGTAAATCGCATAACCTTTGTTTTATTAATATTGATTCTCATCCCATATTTATCGCACTGAACGTCCAATTCACTCAGCAATGCTTGCAAGTCCTTGGCTGACTGAGCAACCAATGCTTGGTCATCAGCAAACCTAACCGATTTTACGAATTCCCCTCCGACTTTCATTCCTACCTCCAGTTCTTCCCATGCCTATTTAATCATTTCCTCTACACATACGTTGAACAGTACCGGTGACAATGGGCAACCCTGCCTTACACCTCTTCCCAACACTGCCCATCCGGACTCTCCGTTCCCCACTCGCACCGGAGCAGTCTGAGACATGTACAGGTTGCGGATCAGTCCCCTGTCCCTCCAATCCATTCCTATTTTCTGCAATACACGCATTAATTTTTCCCAATTCACTCTATCAAACGCTTTTTCGAAATCTACAAAACAGGCAAAAACGTCCTGGTTGTATTCTATATTCCTCTCAATTAGTGATCTCATTACTGCAATGGCATCACGCGTACCTCTTCCCTTCCTAAGCATTAATATTGCACTGCAAACGGATTGACACACTGGAAACTGAGCACTATTACTTGAAAAAGTGGAGGGTTGACAGATCAACTCGTGGATTGGAATATTTGATTTTCACATGCTAAAATGGATTATAGTTGTTTTGACAAAAGCCCACGCCTTTTAGGCTGATCCGCCATCATATGGCTTCTTCGAAGGAAGTTTAAATAATGAAAGGCCCAAATACATTCAATTACATCATACAATTACGGCCGAATCAACCAAAGTTTTTTCACCAATTATTTTCTCCACATCAACACACATTCTTTCTTCAACCGAAAATGTTCATTTGAGGAACAGTCACAAGAACACATGAAGATGTTTTCATTTTTCGGAGTTTTATCTACATCTACATCTACATAAGTACCCTGCGAGCCACCAAAAAGGTGTGTGGCAGGGGGTGTAGCACCATGAGGGAAGGGTAAGGGTTGAGGGGGTTGGGAGTTAGGTGAGGAAAGGTGGGGGGAACCTGTAGGAAAAAAATATATATATACACATATATATGTATATATACACACATACATATACATACATACATACACACATGTATACACATCCTCGCGAAGTCCCTAACCTGTACGTTAATACTTACTGTAATTAACTAAGTCCTGGGGAATTTCGACTACGAGCATTCTGTTCCCTTATCGTTCTTGGAAAAAATGACATTTTAAACCTGTCAGTCTTGCAGTCTATTTCTCTAGTCTTATATTCGTGATCCCTTCGACCGTAATACGTTGGGGTTCGTATTATATCCTTGATGTCATCGGAAAAGGGCCCATCTTTAAATGTTTTTAATAAGTTTAATCTATATTGGAAACGCCGCTGTGTAAGAGAATCCCAACCTAAACTGTCTAACAAAGTGGATACGCTGCTGAGTTGGTCATAACAATGTTTGACAAATCTAGCCCCCCTCCGCTGAACTCGATCTAATTCCGAAACCAAATTTATGTTGTGAGGATCCCATATACTGGCAGCATACTCTAGGTGGGGCCTGACCAAGGCAAGGAAACATCGTTCTTTCACCTTTTCGTCGCATTTACCTAGCACTCTTTTCACAAATCCCAATTTTTTATTAGCACGACCGCATATTTCTCGTATGTGTTTTCCCCAGGACAGATCGTGAGTAATTGTTACACCCAAGTATTTAAAGGAATCTACCCTCGCGATTTTGGTTTGTTTCACTTTGTAACTATAAGGGAGGGAATTACTCTTTTCCCAAAAATGTATTACTACGCATTTTTTAAAATTCAATTCCAATTGCCATGTATCGCACCAATTTTGAATTGCATCTAGGTCGTTGGCTAACACGACTCTGTCTTCGTGACTTCGGATGTCCCCATAAATTACTGCATCATCGGCGAAAAGACGGAGCTTGCTATTAACTACGGTACTGAGGTCATTTATGTAAATAAGGAAAAGGAGGGGGCCTATGACACTTCCTTGTGGTACCCCCGACGTGACCTTGACAGTATCGGATGATACACCGTCCAGGACGACTGTTTGGACACGATCACTTAAAAATTGTTTAATCCAGTTAATAATACTTTCGTGTATTCCATAGGTTTCCAATTTCGCCAGTAATTTGCAATGAGGGACTTTATCGAAAGCTTTCTTAAAATCTAGGAATATCGCATCAACTGGAATATTACTTTCACCGGAGTTTAATACATCATGTACAAAAAGTGCGAGTTGAGTTTCGCAGGATCTACCCTTACGGAAGCCGTGTTGGTTATTAATTAATAAATCTTGGCTATCGAGGTGCCTCATCATGGAACTAACAATGATGTGTTCAAGAATCTTACAGGAAATGGAAGTCAGCGATATTGGCCTATAATTACTGGGGTCCTCCCTGTCTCCGTTTTTAAATATGGGTGTTACCGAAGCTACCTTCCAGCCGTTTGGCACGCTTTCTTCTGCTAATGATTTCTTAAATATTATATCTAGATATGGGGCAATTTCAGCCGACAGTTCTTTATACACACGTGCCGGTATCTCATCAGGTCCCGGAGATTTGTTGGGGTCTATGTTTTTAAGGAGTAATTCTATTCCGCGGGTGGAAATATTGATTGCTTCCATTGAATGCTGAAATATTTTCGGAAGGTTCTCGGGTGTATTTTGTGAGGATATGTTGAAAACACTCTGGAAAAATGAGTTTAATATGTTGGCTTTATCTGAACTACTCGTTACTTTATTCCCCTTTTCGATATTTATGCATGTTACTAAAGATTAATACGAGAATATTTAGCCAGCATCTCTGTAAAAATATTTCCATCAGCGCTGCTGCATCCGCTGTTCTGTCGTGTGATTCACTGGCCAGGATGCCTACACCCCCTTAAGTGACTAAGTAATGGCGTGGGTCTGAGCATGCGAAATCACCGCTCCTGACTCGATGTGGACTAAGGGACCAACAGTGACAACTGGTGACTAAGTAATTCCTTTCCTTTTCAAGTTCCTTTTATTTTCCCCCGTCTCTATCGACGAGCGACGAGCATCTCCCCACGTCACCACCCACCAAACTCAAAGCCCCCATTTACCCTCGAGGCAGCCACTCGACTCGTGGGGTACTTTTTCGTGTCGCAAATATTCCCTCGAAGACGCGGGAATACGACAGCGCGTCATAAGAATTTTGAAGATTACCTTAATGTTAGTCCGTTGTTAAATTAAAAGATTTCAAAATACGACACGAAAATGTGCTATTACCATTCCGACTACATACCCATCCCCAATTACGCAACCGCTTCAAGGAGACAGAAACCCCGAGTCGCAACCCGCGGTTCGCCTGAGTAACGGCAAGTCATCAACGTACAAATGGGTGCAAAGGAAACAGATAATAATTGTGTTTGGTGGCACCGTATAATACCCCAGGCCAATATTTTTCATTCTCATTCTACTTTGAGAGACGCATTCATAAGAGTGAGTGCGGGCGAGGTGCTGCAGCTACGTATATACTCTTGGGAGTCACGTTGAACAGGCAGAAAATAATTAGAATTAGTACTGCTTAGAAACACCATTTTAAAGGGTTCAATGTTTTGTCGACACCAAAAGGTATTTTCAAAGAAGGCAGACTTTCGACACAGTGAAACATGTTAATGTTTGAAACCATAAACACAGTAATCAACCCGAAGATCGGTTTGGTAGGTGATAGTTAAGACTTCACCCAGTACTAATCCCGACGGCGTGTGAAATTCACGTAGTGGCAGGGTGTTAATGGGGACCAGTTCCTTTCCCTGTACCGGGTATGGTTTTCCAAGAAGATCGGGTACCCGAAAAATCACATAGCTTCAGGTGACCAGGGAGGCTTACCCGGGAATCGAACCCGGGCCTTCCAGTCAGTAGTCCAACGCTCTACCTCTGAACCACCGCGGCAATGCGAATTTTACTTTTTTTTAAGTGAGGAGATGCGGAGTTTTTGAATTGGTCTCACCTCAGATATTGAAAACGAAAATTCCATCGCGTTGAGGGCATGTTTTGACGAACCAGTCTGAGTTGAGCTTATTTGGATAAACGAAGTTTCCCATGATGGTTTAGGGTTCAATTCGCTCCAGAAGCATCGAGCCGACACAGATTAAGGAGTGGAAAAGAAGGGATGAGGAGGGCTGGTAGGGTGAAAGTTAAAGGCAACATTAGGGGGGATGAATCAACGGAAATCCTCCCCCACAAGGAGTTTTTAAGGCTGAATGAAATGCGCCCCCCATCCCCTGGAACGTATCTGTTTGCAGATTCCGACCCGACAACAAACAAGATTTACTGCCTACGACAGGAATACCTCCAACTCCGGGGACCTCGGCCCTTTCCCGCACCCTCACGGGCCAGGAAGGGGGTACAAGGCTTAGACCATTCTCGTGCACGACTCACCCTTAAATCTGAAAAGGGTTTCCCTCCCTTCCTGCTAAAGAAGGCACGCACCCGATATAAACGAACCATTCCTTTTCTTTACTTCTTCACCCACCGGGCATTTCTCCTTCCCCTTCCAACCATTTCGACTCGGCCGACCTGAATCGCCATCGTATTCTGAATACTACTGCTTTCCCTTTTTTACGACACCCTACGCCCCCCGTCCAAAAGATATCTTTCACGGCCCACCCTCTTCAATGTCAGCAACGGCCGGCCATCTCGGCCTCCTCCACACCCGCCGCTCCAATCCACGGCCATCTTGGAGCACATCCCTCCCTCCGCACTCCCGCAAAGGGCGGGACATGTTCGCCTGCTGCTAAACCTTGATTCATTCCACGTTACGGAATCCCCAATCGCCGCTGAACGAGCCACGGAAGTGTCTCCCCACGAAGGTATGCGAGGGACCACTTTCAGATGGGAACGGGGATTTTAATTCTGACATGTTTGCACGGGATTTTTGGGTGGCGAAGGTGAGGAGGGTATTGTCAGTGGCAAGGTAAAACATTGATTGTGGAGGGCAGCGGTGGGATGCTTGTCGCTTCCTCTCCCAGAACACCCTTTGCCCTCGATTTGAGAGCACACCAGCAAATGTTGCACGTGCCTATGGTGTCCTCCTCACTTGGCTTCTTTCTTTTCTCTTTCCATCTCTTGCTTCCTCCTCCTATCTCGCACTTCCTTGGGACCGGCCTCACCTAGTTATGTCCACCTCTGCCTCTGAATTACGTCACAGAATGAGGCGTGGATGTCTGATAAGCCTGTTAATTGAAACCTAATTATTAGATAATGATTTAAAAGATTGGTACGTTAATCAAATGGTTGTGTGGTTTTCCAAACAAATATGTAACGAAATACGATATATATATATATATATATATATATATATATATATATATATATATATATATATATATATATATATATATAATTATATATATATATATATAGAATAAAACAGATAACACGTAAAAGGACACTCACACTGTAGATGATTTAAGCTTTCGGCCTACTCCGAGGCCTTCTTCAGGTCAGACTGAGAGGTTTTCAGGGAAGAGAGCCTGGGGAAGCAAGAAGGGGGGCGGAAGGTTTAGGGACTGTTGGGAAAGAAATTAAAGATGGCGGTTAAGGGTGGGAATTTTAAAGAATCGGAAATATAGGATGCATGCGGATTCGCGAGTTCTCACCTCTATGTTGGTGGCTGAATCGGGTAGGGATTCTAGAACTGTTAAGGAATAGCATTCGTCAAATGATAGGTTGTGTGAACTTGCGTGTAAAGGGATAGGAAGAGAAGAGAGTGAAGCAGAATTACATGAGTAACGGTGATTGTTCATTCGGATGGATAATGTGGTAATGCATTCGCCTATGTAGAATGAGGTGTATTGTTTGCACGACAAGAGATAGATAATATTTTTTGAGAGGCAATTAGCGTGGGAACGGGGTGAAGGGACAATGAGGGGATGTGGGGAGAGGGGAGCAGATCAGATTAGGAGACATGTTTTACATCGGGGGCGATTGCAGTCTGATCTGTAACCGCTGTCACAGATAACACGTAAAAGGACACTCACACTGTAGATGATTTAAGCTTTCGGCCTACTCCGAGGCCTTCTTCAGATCAGACTGCACTCATCCCCCCAATCATCAAATCCCGGATAAGGAAATATTTTTACTTTCGTGATCTGCTCAAAAACCGCCTTCCCAACATGTCCTGTGTTCGACTTTTATGTGTTTTCCTATCCGCTTTCCTTATACCTATTTCTTTTTAAATGAATATTTGTGCGCCGTATGGCGGGATTTTCAAGTTTGAATGTGTTTGGCCAATGTGGCTCGTCTCTTCTTCTGGCTATGCGTGCCATGAAACGCACCGTTCCTATCCTTTATAAGACCGTATGAATGCTTTTCTACTATCCTTTCCCCTTCTTGTGTCCCGTCTATTTCTCCTTTGGTGGGTGAAACAGCTCCATAACGCCATCTCTCGGGCAATATGTATCGGAGCACTTTGGCGCTTTTAAGATCGCAGATCTCAATATAAATCAGGTTTCCTTATTAGCTTAGGTGGTAGAGCATCCGCCCGGCAAGTGGAAGGCCCGTGGTTCAAATCCCGGATAAGGAAATACTTTTACTTGCGTGATCTGCTCAAAAACCGCCTTCCCCACATGGCCTGTGTTCGCCTTTTATGTGTTTTCCTATCCCCTTTCCTTATACCTATTTCTATGTTTGAATGAATATATATATATATATATATACATATATATATACATATATATATATATATATATATATATATATAGGAGTAGGCCGAAAGCTTAAATCATCTACCGTGTGAGTGTCCTTTTACGTGTTATCTGTTTTATTCTGTGTTCTATTGTGCCGTCCAAAAGTTATATTACTCTCGTGAGTACTTCCGCATCATCGATATATATATATATATATATTATTTATTATTATTATTAGGTAATCTACCGGTTAAGTTAGGTTTTTGGATGGACACAACTATCAAATAAACATTTTGTGACTCCCCACCTAGCAAACTAATCTATATCAATATATATATATATATATATATATATCAAATATATATATATCAATTATATATATATATCAAGTGTATACATATAAAACTTAGACAGCAACACACAGCACGGGAACACAATAAAAAAGTAGTAAAAAGAACACAATAATATCTTGATAATTTCGACGGACTCGAACTCCGTCTTCTTCGGAAGATGAGATATTACTGATATATATACACATATATATGTATATTTATACATATATATACATATATATATATATATGTGTGTGTGTGTTATTATAAGGTGGTATTATAAGGTAAGGCGTGGGTTGTCTGAAAAGTTTCCGAACCCTTCCGTGGCATTAAGAGAATGTATACAGGTATGTTAAAGTAATAGGTTTTTCTTCATTGGGATTACATATTACCTTCTTTAACGCTGCCAAAGGGTATAGTTTTTAATTTCAAAAGGATCAGTAATTCAAAAGTATTAGCATAAATAAATGCAATAAAGTAATTGAAAATGAGATTTCAGTCATTCTGTAATCCACTGATAAATCAGTATGTTTACAAAAGAATGGATATTGCATGAAACGCAGTGTTTTAATGTTTTAATTGAACGAGAAATAGTAAAATGGAGAACGTGGCTGAGAATTCATTGTCGATCGATAATATTCTATTTATTTCGAAACACACACGAGAATTCTTCTAAGTCTCTCAACTCCCTCGAGTACTTCCTGGTTACTTATTAAACGAAGTATGCGCAGCATTGCAACCAAGGAGGGATGGAAATTTGCCAAGTGAGGATGAGTGCATGATGCTTTGGGTTCTTCTTAGGCAGCATTTGAAAGGCATAAAGTTGGGTAACCATGAGTGTTTAGGAAACTAGTTTAGGCGAGCACTTCGGAGTCTATGAAGAGCCGCCTTGAGTGCGCCCTGCGTCCTGGAATCCGCTCATCAAACGCGCAAGCTCACTCGCGCGAATAAATAGCCTTCCCCTCTCTGAGGGAACTCTGTCCCACCAACTCCTGCCTTATTTTTCCGATGGGCGCATACTTTCGCTCCTCGCCTCTCGTCCTCCGCCTCCTGCCTAATGTTTGCTTCGGATGATCATCCCGAACCTTATGAAATATCAGTGGCTAGTGGATAAACAAGGCATCTTATCACTCTCTCTCCCTATGTTCCTCGGCTGATCCCACCTACCCTATCGCCGAGGCTCATTTATATAGTCCTTTTGACGATTCGGCAATAACTCAATAGGCCGTCAAGAGAAAGGGCAAGGTGTTTTCTGAGGAAAAGTTAACATACATAATTCTTCGAGCTCATATGGCATCAATTCCAATATATTCTATTAAATATCTTAAATTTTCTCGTGACGTCGTCAACAATATTTGTGCACTTCAAACACGAATAATAGTCAAATGGCGATCATATACCTGTATTCACAAGGACACACAAAGATAATACACACAAGCACAAAGACAATGCCAGCACAGGGTTGGTGGCGGAGATTCGGATGACAAGCGGAAGAAGTTACCTTGGGACTGGACCCATGGACGATCGACTTGACTTCGATTAAGCCGTCGAGGGTACGTATTTACCATGACCAGAGGACCGTGGGGATTAAAGCCACCAAGTGCTTTGGTTCCCTGGTCAGAAGATGGCGCTCGGGGGATGTTTCGCCCACCAACAGAGAAGTATTGCGCCAACACATCAAAGGTCGTGCCAAGGAAAATACATCGGCTCAGTCCTTCGCGTGCCAATCTCTACCTTGGCCTTCATGAACAGACTTTTCTCTCCCACCTCATCCTCTAACCCTCACTTTGGTCCAGATACACCATTGGCATTTTTCTCGTTTGGCATCCTGGCATGGACTCCCTTAAAAATGCTTTCATCTCTTACCTCGATACAACACCTCTGTTTCTTTCACATCCACCTTTTCCTCCGCTCAAATCGCATTTTAGATGTCCAAATCTATCTCCACAACAATAAATTTCGCATCTTAATCCACGTCAAATCCGCAAAAAATAAACAAATAGCTTCATTTCAATGGCAGTCATGCTGTCCACACTAAACATTCAATGCCGTTCTCTCTTTCGCTGCCCGAGGCCACCGCATCTGTTAAAACGCCGATTCCCTAAATTAACTCCTGTCAAGACTTTATGATTTTCTCATCGGACGTGATGATCTAGACACCATCCCACACAAAAAATACTTAAAATTAATACTTACCACCATACATTATACTCTTTATCCCATAAGAAGAAAAATGACACACATTCCATTTATAAAATCCACTTCCCTAAAAATTATTATCAGAGATCCCATCCTTTCCAGAACCAAAACCACCATCAACCTACTTTTCAAATATCCCTCTGTAACATTTAAACGTCCAGAAAAATTTTCTAGTATTCTTAGAAGCACCCAAAGTTGTCCAACCCCGCTAATGGGAAGAAGTATTTAATATCTAAATTAGTCTCTGTGTAATTGTATGTGTATCTCTAACTTTTTTAAACACACTCATACCATTGGCGTTAAACGCTTCTCGGATGAAGTTTTTTATACATTTTTTTATGTTTTTACCCTCTCTAGATGTTATTCTTATGTCCAAGTTTGTTTTCAACTTCAAACCATCTATTTACATCATCCATCCATTGAGTTCAATTTTTTAATGAAGTTGGCTATGATTCCTCGTTATGGAGGGAAAATTGTTGAATAAAATTATCAATGTTGTTATGGCTCATGCAATCATTACATTTGAATTAATGTCTAAATTCGGAGACTTAGTAGTACCGTGGGTAGCACTCCGAGCTACTGACTCTGGTTCGTTTCCGGGTGACCTTGCTGGCCACCCATAGCTTAGCTACAATGTACGAGTACATCGTATTTTTTTGAGATCTCTCGTTTTGCATTGTACGGCGCGGAACCGTGGTAATTGAAGCAGGATGACAGGCGCAGATGGGAAGCTTTTGAAATGTGGGTGTGGAGAAGGATGGAGAAGCCGAAATAGAAAGAAAAACAAACGAGGGAGTGCGTTGGGAAGGAGAGGGAATTGTTGGCAGAAATCATTAGGTGACATGAAAGATGGATCCAGAGTACTTAGCTATCCAACTCCCAATACTTAGCAATCAAATCGCATTTGTCCAAAGCACCGGCAAAATCGTGTGCTCACAGGCACACCCTAAGAAACCGCCCACATTTGTAAAAATGCCTACATTATTACGAATTAAATCCCGTTACAGTTAACTGCCGAAGTTTAAAAAATAAAATACCGTAATTTCACCATCTCATTCAAAGCACAGAGTGGGATATCATTATAGGAACTAAAAGTTGGTTAGCAGATGACATCGCAGATAGCCAAATACTTCCCAAGTCCTTCATAATTTATAAAAACGACAGAAAGAATAGAGCCGGAGGAGGAGTGTTTATTGCGGTTAAGAACTCTAGCGTCAGTAGAGCCGAGTTATGTCCTGATAGCTGCATAGAAAGTGTATGGTGCTCAGTGAAAAAACCCAGATCGAAAATAATATATATCTGTGCGTATTATAGACCACCCCACGTTAGCATTAACTCAATACCAGACATAGAAAGACAGATACAAAGCTTTACATCCCACAACAGTGAGCATAGCCTAATTATCGGAGGCGATTTTAATATTCCCACAATAGATTGGGATTCGTACAGTTTTATAAATGGAGGTAAAGAAAAGGAACTATGCGAGTACCTCTTATTTGCTCTCCCCTCGAATTCCCTACATCAATGAGTCACTTCACCAACAAAGGGAAAGAACATTCTTGATCTGTTAGCCACAAATATACCCGAAAATGTCTTAAATATAGAAGTTGTTGACGGAATCAGTGATCACAGGGCTGTAAACGCTAAATTTTCTCTAAGCGTAGATAAAGTTAACAAACCTAAGAGAAAGGTTTATTTGTTCAATAAAGCGGACTATGATGGCTTAAAATGTAAATTAAAACGTTCTTTTTTATATATGACAAATTAAGCAAAATTAGTAGGACTAGTGAGACCCCAACAAATCTCCGGGACCTGAGGAGATACCGGCGCGCGTGAAAAAAGAAATGTCGGCTGAAATTGCCCCTTATATTGATATAATATTTAAGAAATCATTATCAGAAGAATGCGTGCAAAACGGCTGGAAGGTAGCTTCTGTAACACCCATATTTAAAAACGGAGACAGCGAGGACCCCAGCAATTATAGACCAATATCGCTGACTTCCATTTCCTGTAAGATTCTTGAACACATCACTGTTAGTTCCATAATGAGACACCTCGATAGCCAATATTTATTGAATAATAACCAACTCGAGTTCCGTAAGGGTAGATCCTGCGAAACTCAACTCGCACTTTTTGTACATGATATATTGAACACCGGTGAAAGTGAAATTCCAGTTGATGCGATTTTCCTAGATTTTAAGAAAGTTTCTATTAAGTCCCTAATTGCAAATTACTCGCTAAATTGGAAACTTATGGAATACACGACAGTATTATTAATTGGATTAAACAATTCTTAAGTGATCGTGTCCAAACAGTTGTCCAAGACGGTGTATCATCCGATACTGTCAAGGTCACGTCGGGTGTACCACAAAGAGGTGTCATAGAAACCCTCCTATTCCTTATTTACATAAATGACCTCAGTACCGTACTTAACAGCAAGCTCCATTTTTTCGCCGATGATGCAGTAATTTATGGGGACATTCGAAGTCACAAAGACAGTGTCGTGTTAGCCAACGACCTAGATGCAATTCAAAATTGGTGCGATACATGGCAATTGGAATTAAATTTTGAAAAAGGCGTAGTAATACATTTTTGGGAAAGGAGTAATTCCCCCCCACATAGTTACAAAGTGAAACAAACCAATATCACGAAGGTATATTCATTTAAATACTTGGTTGTAACAAATATATGCGGTCGTGCTGATAAAAAATTGGAATGTGTGAAAAGAGTTCTAGGTAAATGCGACGAAAAAGTGAATGAACGATGTTTCCTTGCCTTGGTCAGGCCCCACCTAGAGTATGCTGCCAGTATATGGGATCCTCAAAATATAAATTTGATGGAATTATTATTTGATGGATTGGAAATTAAATCGTGTTCAGCGGAGGAGGGCTAGATTTGTCAAATATTGTTATGACCAACGCAGCAGCGTATCTACTTTGCTAAACAATTGGGTTAGGATTCTCTTACACATCGGCTTTTACAATAAAGATTAAACTTATAAAAAACCTTTAAAGATGGGCCCTTTTCCGATGACATCAAGGATATAATACGAACCCGAACGTATTACGGTCGAAGGGATCAGGATGGAGAAGGTGAAATGGACCGAAAGGAAAACAAACGAGGAAGTACTAGAAATGGTGGGTGAGGAGAGGGGTTTGTTGAGAGAAATCGTATGGAGGCAGGAAAAATGGATGAAAGGCGTATTGAGCGGTAGTGGAATGTTGAAGAGGGTAATAGAGGGGAGAATGTTGGGCAAGCGAGGTAAGGGCAGGAACAGGATAGGGATGTTGGACGGTATGAAGGGAGGAAAGAAGTACACCGAGTTGAAGAGGGACCTGATATAAATTAGTTTCATAGATGGGGAGTCACAAAAATGTTTATTTGATAGTTGTGTCCATCCAAAAACCTACCTTAACCGGTAGATTAAATAAAAAAAAATATATATATATATATATGTATATGCGGGTCTCGGTGGTCTAGTGTTTATACCGTTGAACTACTGACCGGAGGGTCCCGGGTTCGATTCCCGGGCAAGGCACTTTGGGCACCTGTAGCTCCACCCAAGCTAGTTGATTTTTCGGGTACCAGGTCTTCCTTGACAACCATAACCGGCACAGGGAAAGGAACTGCCCCCCCTACCCTGATGTGTGAATATTCACACACTGTCGGGCCTGGTACATGGGTGAGCTTTACTATTACCTACTAACCCGGCCTTCGGCTTGATTACTGTGTTTATGGTTTATATATATATATATATATATATATATATACACACTTTTTTGGAAAACCCACAAACGTGTAATGTAAATTCACTGATAAGTCATAACAAACAAAGAAACCAAAACACAAAAGAGGAAAAACTCACTGGTTCTCGAATTTTCGGTGGTCCCACCACCTTTCTCAAGAGGAATTAGGAACAGAACTGAGGCAGAGGAGGGCCCGAAAGCAGTGGTAGGAAGGAGAAGGGGAAATGGGGGAAAAGAGGGGAAAAAAGGGGAAAAGAAAGGAAAAGGGGGGAAGGCATTCGAGGTGAGGAGTTTGGAGGGGTAGTGTATGGCGCGGGAATTTTAAAAAAGGTGGGGATGATATGGAAGTTGTTGGGGGCGGAGGGGGATGAAATTATATGCATAAAGGGGGCAATTAATGTCTAATATTAATACCTGGGCGATTCCAGGAATCCAGGAGCCAGATGAAAGCTTGCTCTAATGTTTTGAGTTTCAGTGGAGGGTCTGAGTGTGGGAGGGATGCTAAGACGGATACTACTACAGATATATATATATATATATATATATATATATATATATATATATATATATATATAACCATAAACACAGTAATTAACCCGAAGGTCGGTTTAGTAGGTGATGGTAGAGCTCACCCGTGTACCAAGCCCAACGGCGTGTGAATATTCACACATCAGGGTAGGGGGGCCAGTTCCTTTCCCTGTGCCGGTTATGGTTTCCCAGGAAAATCTGGTACCCGAAAAATCAACTATCTTGGGTGGAGCTGCAGGTGCCCAAAGTGCCTTGCCCGGGAATCGAACCCGGGACCCTCCGGTCAGTAGTCCAACGCTCTACCCGCTAGACCACCGCGACCCTCATATATATATATATATATATATATATATATATATATATATATATATATATATATATTCAAACTTGAATATCCCGCCTTACGGCGAACAAATATTATTTTCTCACGTAGAAATAGACATATAAGGAAAGGGGATATGAAAACACATAAAAGAGCTCAACTGGTAGAGCATCCGCCCAGAAAGTGGTTCTCTCAAGGTCCGTGGTTCAAATCCCGGATAAGGAAATATTTTTACATTTGTGATCTGCTCAAATCCGCCTTCTCCACCTTTCCTGTGTTGGCCTTTTATTTGTTTTCCTATCCCCTTTCCTTATATGTCTATTTCTATGTCCGAAAATAATATTTATATTTATACATATTTATGTATATATATATATATATATATATATATATAGACATATATTTTTCTATAAATATATACATATATATAAAAACATATATAAAAAATGTATACATATATATTTATTTATAAAAATAAGTGTACATGTATATATATACATATTTATGTATGTGTTTTTATGTTTTTTCTTACAGATACCTCCCACCTTTCCTCACCTATTTGATAACCCCAACCCCCTCATCCCTTACACTTTCCTCATGGTGCTACACCTCCTGCCACACAGCTTTTTTGGTTGCTCGCAGGGTATTTATGCAGATGTACCCATTGTCGTGTACAAATTATGTTAGGTATAAAATTTATAAAATACATGCATATATACACATAAATACATATAGACAGACGAATTAATTTTGTATAAATTTTCACATCAAAAAGTAAAGGAAAATAAAAGAAAAAGAAATGTTAATATTTATATATATATAGATACATATATACATACATTTACATAAAAAGATTAGGGATACACCAACGCATACAAACATAATCAAATTAAAAGACAGTTGTTAGAGAGAAACACTAGGATAAGAAAAGTGTAAGCAAAGAATGAGGTTTGTGGGAAAAGCTAGGGTGAACGTGGCATTGCTCACCTAGTAAAAACCCACGCGGAAAAACACCCACGAAGAGAAGGGGGTGTGAAAAACCCGCGTAGTTTGTTTGGTGAATTTCCATTAATAAAAATCATGGACTTGAAAATCTCTCGATAAAACTTTTGACTAATACCATTTTCTCCTTAACTGCCAAAAAGAAAAATGACACACTAAATAATAATAGGAATAAATGTTCGGAGACGCGCCAATGTCATTGGTCTAAAAAAATCAATTCCGGGATGCTGACCTAAGCGGTTTTATTTTGATTTGGTAGATTTTTCGGGAATATTGAAATAAATCAAATAAAATGAATCCTAGGGCTTTCGCGACGTCTATCTGATGAAGCATCCATGCTGCTTCCGAGAATTACCGTCGCGTAGGTTGATTCTTAGACAACTGTTTCGGCCCCAGTCCTGGAGGCATCTTCAGATCGAAGTGATCCGCGCCGCTATACGTCATGTAGGAATTTTTGGTGATAAGGTGGAATTACCATTTTCCGCGTCGAAGTCATAGTGTAGCCGTTCTCACGGTTGAAATTATTTGCGATGTTTCACTATTTCTACTGCTATGCTTATGAGTCGCGCGTACCTAAGGACCGGATCCCCGATCTCACGTACGGAGGGGTATATGAGATGAAGTGCACATGTGAATAATTCTATGTCGGCGTAACAGGAAGGTCCATTCGATACAGAATTAAGGAGCACCAAAGGGCGAGGGACAGATAAGAAACAGTTCCAGTTCTCGGCAATCGCCGAACATGCGCGCTTGCAACCTGGACACGCGACAAAACATAAGTGAAAAAAACGCTATGGAAAAACGCTATTTCCCGAGGTCCATAAGAGAAATACTATAAATAATGAAAAATCCAAATAATTTCAACCGAGAGGCAGGCCACACCCTGACTTCGACGTGGAAAATGGTAATTCCAACTTAACCACCGAGGAACAGCAAATCAGAGCGCTCTGGGCCAACCAGCATCTCTAATAAATAGTGAAAATGCGACGAAGATCACTTCTCTTATGAAGACACCTCCAGGACTGGGGACGAAACTGTTGTCCAACAAGCCAACCAACATCATTGCGATGATTACCCGAAGCAGCATGGAACCTTCAAACCAAATAAACATTTACCACTGAAATATGATCGATACGTCTGTTATGCAAATGTCATGTATTTGACAAACTTTACCTGATCAGCTTATGGAATCCTTGTACAAATTAGCATTGTTTGGAGGCACTGGGATAAAAAAATGTCCAAATATGACCCATTATTAACTTTCAAACCATCCCCTAAAGGATAAAATCTTTCCTTAATTTTTATCGTAGCTAGTCTCTCCCATGGCAAGGAATCATGGACAAAACTCCAAACTTGCTCACTTACGGCATGCCCTGGTTCATTTCCTGGGCTTATTAACCCACCAGCAACATTTTTAGTCCTCACGTTAACAACTTAAATAGGGAATATACTAAACCTTGCCTCATGTAATTGGCCACACATTCATGCTTTTAGATCAAGAAATGAAAAAGTAACCTAAAAATTGAAAAAATCTATTGTGTGGGTCAACTTGTGTGCTAACGGTACATGGAAATTAGGATGCATCAATGCAAATGGAAGGCTATGAGATCCAAAGGTAATGACACTCGAGAGTTTACCAAACCCTCCTTTAAGATAGGAAGTGTTATCTTCATTAATTCATATTTACATATTCCACGAGGGAGGAAAATATCTCAGAAATTGGATCGTTTAATGGATGGAACTGTTGTGAAATTAAATGCTAATACTAAAAGAACCTTACCAACAACCAAAGGCGGCGAAATATTACCTAAGCCAAAGGTCCGAATCCCCGATCTCATGCACGAAGGTGTATACGAGATTAAGTGCACGTGTGGGAAGTCGTTTGTCGGCCAAACAGGAAGACCCATCAGATGCAGCAGTAAGGAGCATCAAAGGGCCACGAATGAGAAACAGTTCCGGCTTTCGGCAATTGCCGAACACGCATGGTCGGAACCCGAACATCCGATCCTGTTCGACCAGACAAGAGTGTTGGCCAAAGAAAAACTTTATTTTCCGCGACTCATTGGAGAAGCGGTGGAGATAATGAAAAATCCCAACAACTTCAACCGTGAGGACGACTACACTCTGACTTCCGCATGAAAAAGGCTGTTCCTGATTCGCCGCCAATAAGGAGTCAATCAGAGAGTTCCCAGTCTCCTATATACAGCGGCCAAATTGAAACAAAGTAAGTAAATAAGCAACGCAGATCAATTCAATGCCATGCTTCGACCTGAAGACGCCTCCAGGACTGGGGGCGACACAGTTGTCCATCAACTGAACTACACGACGGTAATTCCCGGAAACCGCATGGATTCATCAGATCGACGCCGCGGAAGCCTAAGGATCAACCAAAGGCGCATATCAATAAAAATATTTGCAAACACAATATGAGCAGCACAGAGGTTATTCCACATTTCTGAGATCCGTATTAGAACTACTAACCTCGAATTTCATTTTTGTTATGATTAGCAGAAATATATTAGCTTAAGGAGGAAAAGCATATCAATATGATCGACATGTATGTGTTTCTGAGAACTGTATTAAAAGCTTTAATGCCAAAAGAGAAATATATAAAATCATTTTTGCCCCACGCTAAATCCCTTTGGATTCTATCATAACATATTCTTTGAAAAATGGTGCTCAAGAAAAAAGAAATGTTAGTAATTTTCATCTCATTCGCATAAAACACCTTTCACGTTCACCTAACACCTAATCCTGCTTTCTGAACGCGATGACCATTGGATACATATTATAATACGTCAATGCAGGAATACAATCATTTTGTTACAAAAATAAACTTTCCCGTTAAAAATGTACTTTCGCCTGGTAAAAATGCGTCATTTTTCTAACATTAATAATACCAATTATTAATTACATAAAATAAAATGTTCGAAAAGTGCCTCTTGGAGTGTCATTACCCGGTCTAATTTCACAGATTCTGAATTATCGTCGTTCTCGGCAATAATTGTTCATTAGAAAGGTCATCGAAAAAGTGAAACACGAAAATTGTATATAGTAACGCATGCGCTCACAACAAATTGTCCAACATAGCTATACCTTTGCAGGAAGCTATCCTCCCAATCACCGTTGCAGCTTTCACATTGGTCGGCTCTCATTCTACGAGATCTTTTGGCTGCACTCAAACCCTACAGCTCGAGCCAAAGCTCTCATCTCCTCCCAAGTTTTCATTGAATGGTTCAAAGAAACGATATCATGGAAAACCCCCAGCAACTATTCTGCGTTCAACACCCTTCCATGCAGAAAGCGCACATGGTACAGTGCCATTCACAGTTATACCACTCGCCAAAACAGATGCAGTGGTCTCTTCATCCACCCGAGAAATCATCGAATGATTAATGAATCATTCGCTTAATTTACTTTAATGCAAGCGTCTGAATTACGCCTGGGTACAGAGGTTGTAGCGTTGCAGTGATAATGGGAGGGGAAAATTGAAGTGATGCATGGCTCCGGTTGGCTTGATGAGTGAAAAACGTAGTGTGCTGTTAAGAAAAAGGAGAACGCTTACGATTACGCCATCTCATCATTCTGTTAGCACTTGCTAACCAAACTCAAAAATCGTCGGAGTCATCCATGCTTCCTCCTTTGCATGCGCCAAGGGACACCCAACCTCACCATAACAGTATTCTAGAGACATCTTGCGGGAAGACATTTCCCCATCATCAAGGATTCTTCTTTTCTCCGGCCGCATTTTGCACGAAAGCCAAGCGCTCTTTACCGGTCTTCTGCCAAAACAAACCGAATTCAGCTTCGGGTATTTAGATGTCAGCATACGGACAAATAGTCCTCTTTCCTCTATATTACATGCATGTTACTGTTTATGGCTTTTGATGATTGATGGCATTCTAGCCTTCCAGTCAAAGGTCGTTTCATTACGTTAACAGATTCACCGAAATCCACGTTAATAATAATATGCTATGCACGAAATCGTTCAAGTCAGCCCTTGTTCTTCTTCAAAAATCTTCAACTCCTAATTTAAACGCAATTAGAAGGGTCTTTTCCTTAATCAAGAATCCATTAGCATGAATAATTTCAGTATTTTAAAATTGGACGATCTCAAATTATAATTTGAGATCGTCCAATTTTAAAATACTGGAAAACCACCCAGTTCATTCATCCGTATTTTTCTTGCCGTACCATTTCCACTCCACGTTTCCAGTTACTATTGACGGTATTTCAAAATATCGCCATTCCAATTTTAAAATTTTTTTCACCTCAGTATTCCCGCACTTGAATAATTACCATAAATTTCTTTCCAATCGTCGTTTTGGCGTTCTGTGATAACTTTAACCATTTCCTCCAAACTCAATCTAATTCTCTTCCCAGGTATCTTTGACTCGCGAGTCGTTCTTAGCTCGTCACCGAAAGTGATATGCCATGAGTAACAAACGAAGTAACTGCGATAGGCCAAACTCTTCAAGAAGACAATCATTCTCCCTTGCGAATGGTTTGGGAGTTCCAAAAGACGAAACCTCTACGGAGACGATTAAGCTACCGAACACTCCGTGCGAAGCGGCATGTGTCGTGTGGAGAGAGATCAGACATTGTACTCATTGTTCCCGTATCTCTGAAGGCAAAGCAGTGAGGGGCGCATACAGCTCCTCCGATTCCCAAAAGCCCAGGTTATTCCGAATCCACGACTTTTTTCGGTCGCCGAATTGAGGGAAAATTTTATTGGAGCAGAGGTCCATGGTAGGGATGACGAATTGTCTTCGTTTGGGGGTATTATACATCTACCTACACATTACGCCAAATAGCTGCCATAGTGGCGGAGGGCACCCACTACTCAGAATTATTCGTTTGCAACCACAATTGACTAGAAGTAAGGTCATGTAAACATTTAAGTACCAATCGTACATATACCTATGTATCTATGTACAACATTCGATCTCTCTTGCGTTTCAAAAATTCAGTTCAATTTAATATTTCGGTCAAATTGATTTTTTTCGGGCCCTTCAGTTCGGTCTTAAATAAACTTTAAACGTTATGTAAACTTTCTGAGGGCATCAGGACCAATTTTGGGACCTACGTTTTTGTGAACAAATCCCAATGTGTCCGTAAGTTTGTGAGGGGGTGTATATTCTACCTTAATCTTGGTACGTTAGTTAAGCGAAACATTAACCTAAGTAGCACGAATTTTCGCATTGAAAACATCATATAGAGAAGATTATAACTCATTAGAGTGTCGTCAAAATACAACACAAGCGAGTTTAATACTTTTATTACGGTGCCAGTGGCACCGCTACACAATGAAAAAATATACTAAACAGAACTGGGGATCTGATAATTATATTTATTAACACTGAGAAATAGATTCTTGAGAACTAATCATATATATATATATATATATATATATATATATATATATATATATATATATATATATATATATATATGAAACTCACTATATAGTCACAGCAAACACAGAAACCAAAACACACAAAAGAGAGACTCACTAGCTCTCGAATTTTCGGTGGTGCAAACACCTTTCTCAAGAGGAATTAGGAACAGTTCTGTTCCTAATGATGAGTTTAGTGAGTTTCATTGTGCACGTTCGTGGCTTTTCCGGGAAAGTGAATATATATATATATATATACACTTTTTTGGAAAACCCACAAACGTGCAATGTAAATTCACTGATAGTCATAACATACACAGAAACCAAAACACAAAAGAGGAAAAACTCACTGGTTCTCGAATTTTCGGTGGTCCAACCACCTTTCTCAAGAGGAATTAGGAACAGAACTGAGGCAGAGGAGGGCCCGAAAGCAGTGGTAGGAAGGAGAACTTGTGTGTGCTTGTGTTTTGGTTTCTGTGTATGTTATGACTATCAGTGAATTTATATATATATATATATATATATATATATATATATATATAGATGGTGCGGAAGTAATCACGAGAGCAATATAACTTTTGGACGGCACAATAGAGAACAATACTTTCGGCCCACTCTGAGGCATTCTTCAGAGCAGACTCAGAGTCTGACCTGAAGAAGGCCTCATAGTAGGCCGAATGCTTAAATCATCTACAGTGTGAGTGTCCTATTACGTGTTTCCTGTTTTATTCTGTGTTCTATTGTGCCGCCCAAAAATTATATATATATATATAAACCAAAAAAAATGTGTAATTAGTTATTAGCATAGGCGTGAGCTCCCATCCGGATAAATGATTAAATAGCATATAATATCTCTGGCAAATCAAAAATATTATCAAGCACTAAATTTATTAAAAATATATTTCAATTTTTTTTAGCTGGCTATCATTCTGAATATGTGCACACTCAAGAAACTACATCTTCGACACCGACTGAATCTCCTCTTTAAGACTACTGCCAAATCCATTATATCTCGACAGAAAAAAATCATACATATATATATACATATATATTCACTTTCCCGGAAAAGCCACGAACGTGCACAATGAAACTCACGAAATAGTCACAGAACACACAAACCAAAACACATAAAATAGGGACTCACTAGTTCTCGAATTTTCGGTGGTGCAACCATTCTGTGTTTGCTGTGACTCATATGCCAAAGGAAGGCTTTAGGGAGCTGTTCCACCCACCAAAGGAGAAATAGACAATACACACAAGAAGAGGGGACAGTTGGTTAGAAAGCATATAGTATCATCTAGAATAGGAACAGTACGTTTCGTGGCACGCATAGCCAGAAGAAGAGATGAGCCACATTGGCCTATATATATATATATATATATATATATATATATATATATATATGTGTGTGTGTGTGTGTGTGTGTGTGTGTGTATAAACACAAGGAGGAGAACCATAAGGAGGAAGAAGTCGATAGGATGTACGATGTGTTAGAGGATATAATCGCGAGTGTTCCTGCAGGGAAACATTTGACAGTGATGGGGGATTGGAATGCGACGGTAGGCGAAGGAAGAGATGGGGGTGAGGTGGGGGAATATGGGTTAGGCACGAGGAATGAACGCGGGGAGAAAGCAATTGAATTCTGCAGGAGACAGGGGTTAGTCATCACCAACACATGGTTTAGACACCACAAAAGGCGTAGGTATACATGGAAAATGCCAGGTGACTCAGAAAGGTATAAGCTAGATTATATTATGGTTAGGCACAGGTTTAGAAACAGTGTGATAAATTCGCACAGTTTCCCAGGAGCGGATGCGGACTCTGACCACAATTTAGCTGTTATGAAATGTAATGTTCGTTTCAAGAAGATAAGGAAATGGCGGCGGGTTAGGAAATGGAATTTAGAAGGAATAAATGGATTAATGAGGAAGGAGTATCAGCAGGCTGTAGAGAAAATAATGGATGACGGTAAAGAACTGAGCACTATCGAAGAAAAATGGGAATGTATCAAGAAAGGAATATTGGAAGCCGCTAAAGACACTATAGGAACCGTTAACAGGAAAAGAATAAGAAAACCATGGGTAACGGATGAGATGATTGCAAAAATGGATGAGAGGAGAAGATGGAAAAATGCAAACACAGAGTTAGGCAAAATGAAGTACAAGGAGTTAAACAATAAATTGAGAAGGGCCACAAATAAAGCCAAAGAAGAATGGTGGAAAACGCAATGCGAGGATATGGAAAATCTACAGAAGAAGGGTGAAATTGGTGCTCTATACAGAGGTTAAGTTATTATCGGGAAGTAAGAAGGCAAGATCTGTGCTAACAGTGAAAGATAAGTGGGGTAAGATAATAGTTGAACCAGGAAAAATCCAAGAGAGATGGAAGGAATATATATAGAAACACTGTATGGTAAAGAACTTAGGCCGACAGGGTTTGACATAGAAAAGGAACATGACGTAGAAGAAGATAACTTAGGTCCAGGCATACTCGACGATGAAATAGAAAGGGCATTAAAGGAGATGAAAGCAAATAAGACTGTGGGGGTGGACAACATTCCTATAGAAATGTTGAAATGGTTAGGGAAAGGTGGGAAGAAGGCCATATATGGACTGATTCGTAGTATCTATGAGGAAGGAATCTGGCCGGAAGATTTTGTGAGATCGGTGTTAGTTCCTATTCCAAAAACGGCAAAGTCTACGTCATGTGAGGATTACGGAACAATAAGTTTGATATCCCACGCAGCTAAAGTTATTCTCAGGATCATCAACAAAAGGACAGAGAGTAAGGCAAATGATTACTTAGGGGATGATCAGTTTGGGTTTAGAAAAGTAAGAGGTACGCGTGATGCCATTGCAGTAATGAGATCACTAGTCGAGAGGAATATAGAATACAATCAGGACGTTTTCGCCTGTTTTGTAGATTTCGAAAAAGCGTTTGATAGAGTGAATTGGGAAAAATTAATGCGTGTATTGCAGAAAGTAGAAATGGATTGGAGGGACAAGAGACTGATCCGCAACCTGTACATGTCTCAGACTCTCTCAGGTGCGAGTGGGGAACGGGGAGTCTGGATGGGCAGTGTTAGGAAGAGGTGTAAGGCAGGGTTGCCCATTGTCACCGGTACTGTTCAACGTATATGTAGAGGAAATGATTAAAGAGGCATGGGAAGAACTGGAGGTAGGTATGAAAGTCGGAGGGGAATTCGTAAAATCGGTTGGGTTTGCTAATGACCAAGCATTAGTTGCTCAGTCAGCCAAGGGGTTGCAAGCATTGCTGAGTGAATTGGAGGTTCAGTGCGATAAATATGGGATGAAAATCAATATTAATAAAACAACGGTTATGCGATTTTCCAGAAAGAAAAAGGCTAAGCTAAATATTAAAATAGGCGGGGAAAAAGTAGAGCAGGTAGAACAGTTTAGGTATCTCGGAAGTGTTTTGGACCAATACGGTGAAAGTAGTAGGGACGTAAGGAGAAGAATTGCGCTAGGCAAGGAGGCTTTCTCAAGGAGGAGGGAGTTGATGACGGGGACGTTGAGTAGAGATGTTAAGACAAGACTCGTAAAAACTCTGATATGGAGCGTAGCTATCTATGGTGCGGAAACGTGGTCACTGAAGCAGGAGGATAGACGTATATTGGAGGCTTTTGAAATGTGTGTGTGTTGAGAAGGATGGAGAAGGAGAAATGGACCGAAAGGAAAACAAATGAGGAAGTACTGGAGATGGTGGGTGAGGAGAGGGGTTTGTTGAGAGAAAACCTATGGAGGCAAGAAAAATGGATGAAAGGCTTATTGAGCGGTAGTGGAATGTTGAAGAAGGTAATAGAGGGGAGAATGTTGGGTAAGCGAGGAAAGGGTAGGAAAAGGATAGGGATGTTGGATGGGATGAAGGGAGGAAAGAAGTACACAGAGATGAAGAGGGACCTGATGTAGATTAGGTTGCTGGATTGGGTTTTGTTTGGAGTTACAAAATATTTATTTGATAGTTGTGTCCATCCAAAATCCTACCTTAACCGGTAGATTACCTAATAAAAATATATATATGTTTTTACATTCGTGATCTGCTCACATCCGCCATCCCCACCTCTCTTGTGTTCGTCCTTTATATGTGTTCCTTTACCATTTTCCTTATCTCTATTTCAATGTGAATGAATATATGTATGTATGTATATATATATATATATATGTATATATATATATAGGCCAATGGGGCTCATCTCTTCTTCTGGCTATGCGTGCCATGAAACGTACTGTTCCTATTCTATATGATACTATATGCTTTCTAACCAACTGTCCCCTCTTCTTGTGTATATTGTCTATTTCTCCTTTGTTGGGTGGAACAGCTCCCTAAAGCCTTCCTTTGGCATATGATTCAGAGCACTTGGGCGTCTTAAAAACACCGCAGATCTCAAGGTAAATTACGTTTCCTCAATGGTGTAACGGTAGCACGTTAGGTAGCAGGGAGCTGTTCCACCCACCAAAGGAGAAATAGACAATACACACAAGAAGAGGGGACAGTTGGTTTGAAAGCATATAGTATCATATAGAATAGGAACAGTACGTTTCGTGGCACGCATAGCCAGAAGAAGAGATGAGCTATAAAACCATAAACACAGTAATCAAACCGAAGGTCGGTTTAGTAGGTAATAGTAGAGCTCACCCATGTACCACCGTGTGAATACTCACACATCAGGGTAGGGGGGCCAGTTCCTTTCCCTGTGCCGGTTATGGTTTCCCAGGAAGATCTGGTACCCGATAAATCAACTAGCTTGGGTAGAGCTGCAGGTGCCCAAAGTGCCTTGCCTTGGTCAGCAGTCCAACGTTCTACCCGCTAGACCACCGCGACCCGCATTCACGCATACATATATATATATATATATATATATATATATATATATATATATATATATATATATATATATATAAACACACAAACACTAAGACAATAGATATTATACACACAGAAACATAAAAGAAGGACACAGTAGATATTTACGTTTCGACGGCACGGCCGTCGTCATCAGAATGCCGTTGCCGGGGAAGAGCGGGGAGGACATGTGCAGGAGAAGGGTGACGTGAGGAGAGGTAAGGGGCCAATAGGAAGCGGGTAAAGTGGGGGATGGGGAAATGGTAGGGAGCGGTAGAAATGCCGCGGTAGGGAAATAGCTGGAAGGTCCCGGTCGTGAAGCGACCGGGCCTTTAGCGGGGGACTCGGTGACCGATTCGCTCAGAGGAGAGAAGCGGTTCTAGGCAGCTTAGGATGAAATCCATATATTTATATATAAAATCTAGAAAATGACGCACTCCGGCGATGCACAAACAAAAAAACACTAGGTTAATAAATATTAAACACACAGAAACAGGAAAGAAGGACACTTACAGTAGATATTTACGTTTCGACGGCACGGCCGTCATCATCAGAATATATATATATATATATATATATATATATATATATATATATATATATATATATATACACACATACATATACACATACATATATATATTATTATTAGGTAATCTACCGGTTAAGATAGGTTTTTGGATGGACACAACTATCAAATAAACATTTTGTGACTCCCCACCTAGCAAACTAATCTATATCAGGTCTCTCTTCATCTCGGTGTACTTCTTTCCTCCCTTCATCCCGTCCTTTCTAGGATTAGTCCTTCTCCCGTCCTAGGATTTCTCTCAACAAACCCTTCTCCTCCCCCACCTTTTCTAGTACTTCCTCATTTGTTTTCCTTTCGGTCCATTTCACCTTCTCCATTCTTCTCCACACCCTCATTTCAAAACCTCCAATCTACGTCTATCCTCCTTTTTCAGCGACCACGTTTCCGCGCCGTACATAGCTACGCTCCATATCAGAGTTTTTACGTGTCTTGTCTTAACATCCCACTCAACGTCCCCATCATCAACTCCCTCCTCCTTGAGAAAGCCTTCTTGCCTAGCGCAATTCTTCTCCTTACGTCCCTACTACTTTGACCGTATTTGTCCAAAACACTTCCGAGATATGTAAACTGTTCTACCTGCTCTATTTTTTCCCCGCCTATTTTAATATTTAGCTTAGCCTTTTTCTTTCTGGAAAATCGCATAACCTTTGTTTTATTAATATTGATTCTCATCCCATATTTATCGCACTGAACCTCCAATTCACTCAACAATGCTTGCAACCCCTTGGCTGACTGAGCAACTAAAGATTGACCATCAGCAAACCTAACCGATTTTACGAATTCCCCTCCGAATTTCATTCCAACCTCCAGTTCTTCCCATGCCTCTTTAATCATTTCCTCTACATATACGTTGAACAGTACCGGTGACAATGGGCAACCCTGCCTTACACCTCTTCCTAACACTGCCCATCCGGACTCCCCGTTCCCCACTCGCACCTGAGAGAGTCTGAGACATGTACAGGTTGCGGATCAGTCTCCTGTTCCTCCAATCCATTCCTATTTTCTGCAAAACACGCATTAATTTTTCCCAATTCACTCTATCAAACGCTTTTTCGAAATCTACAAAACAGGCAAAAACGTCCTGATTGTATTCTATATTCCTCTCGACTAGTGATCTCATTACTGCAATGGCATCACGCGTACCTCTTCCTTTCCTGAACCCAAACTGATCATCCCCTAAGTAATCATTTGCCTTACTCTCTATCCTTTTGTTGATGATCCTGAGAATAACTTTAGCTGCGTGGGATATGAAACTTATTGTTCTGTAATCCTCACATGACGAAGCCTTTGCCTTTTTTGGAATAGGAACTAACACCGATCTCACAAAATCTTCCGGCCAGATTCCTTCCTCATAGATACTACGAATAAGTCCATATATGGCCTTCTTCCCACCTTTCCCTAACCATTTCAACATTTCTACAGGAATATTGTCCACCCCCACAGCCTTATTTGCTTTCATCCCCTTTAATGCCCTTTCTATTTCATTGTCGAGTATGCCTGGACCTAAGCTATCTTCTTCTATGTCATGTTCCTTTTCTATGTCTAACCTTGTCGGCCTAAGTTCTTTACCATACAGTGTTTTTATATATTCCTTCCATCTCTCTTGGATTTTTTCTGGTTCAACTATTATCTTACCCCATTTATCTTTAACTGTTAGCACAGATCTTGCCTTCTTACTTCCCGATTATAACTTAACCTTGCTGTATAGAGCACCAATTTCACCCTTCTTCTGTAGATTTTCCATATCCTCGCATTGCGTTTTCCACCATTCTTCTTTTGCTTTATTTGTGGCCCTTCTCAATTTATTGTTTAACTCTTTGTACTTCATTTTGCCTAACTCTGTATTTACATTTTTTCATCTTCTTCTCTCATCCAGATATGCAATCATATCATCCGTTACCCATGGTTTCCTTATCCTTTTCCCGATAACGGTTCCTATAGTGTCTTTAGCGGCTTCCAGTATCCTTTCCTTGATACATTCCCATTTTTCTTCGATAGTAATCAGTTCTTTACCGTCATCCATCATTTTCTCTACAGCCTGCTGATACTCCTTCCTCGTTAATCCATTTACTGCTTCTAAATTCCATTTCCTAACCCGCCGCCATTTCCTTATCTTCTTGAAACGAACATTACATTTCATAACAACTAAATTGTGGTCAGAGTCCGCATCCGCTCCTGGGAAACTGTGCGAATTTATCACACTGTTCCTAAACCTATGCCTAACCATAATATAATCTAACTGATACCTTTCTGAGTCACCTGGCATTTTCCATGTATACCTACGCCTTTTGTGGTGCCTAAACCATGTGTTAGTGATGACTAACCCCTGTCTCCTGCAGAATTCAATTGCTTTCTCCCCGCGTTCATTCCTCGTGCCTAACCCATAGTCCCCCACCTCACGACCCTCTCTTCCTTCGCCTACCGTCGCATTCCAATCCCCCATCACTATCATATATTTCCCAGCAGGAACACTCGCGATGGTATCCTCTAAGTCATCATACATCCTATCGACTTCTTCCTCCTTGTGGTTGCTCGGTGGCATGTATACCTGTATAATGACCAAGTTCGTCGGCTCTGCTTTAATATCTACGAATAAAATTCTATCTGTCGCTTGCTCTATGTTGACTACGCTTTTTCCTACCCCTTTATTTAAAATTACGGCAACCCCTCGTTCGCTCTCGTCCCCGCCGCTGTATATTACTCTATAATTGTCACTCCAGTAATCCCCGCTATCCTTCCATCTCACCTCGCAGAGGCCTACAACATCTATATTACCTCTTTCCATCTCTCGCTTAATATTTTCTAATTTGCCTCTCCTCAACATTGTCCTGACGTTCCAGGTTCCTATTCTAACTACTTTCGCCTTCTTCTGAGTCTTCTGTCCTGCTGAAGTTATTTCTTCCCTGCAATGGTTTCTTGGGATGACGACCGCGGAAGCCTTGCCTCTCCCGCTGCCGGGCACGACACACGGCCTCTTGGGCCGAGTCCCGTAGTTTCCAGGACTCATATTATCTATAGTGCCCATCATTATATTCTTGGGAATCATAATTGAGGTGGTTTCCCGTTGCCTTCCGCAATAGTGTTTTTAACGTGACACCATCACTTAATGGCCGCCCCACTGGGGTCAGACGCCATTGCAGCCGCCTCACTGAGGAGCAGACGCTGCGTGGACTACCTTTTGTCTGGCTCCTAACCTTCGACCTATCTGGCATGGGTGACCCTTCGAGGAGTAATTATTATTACTCCCGCCAGCACATCTCTAGGGGACATCGGAACACACAAGCCCTTCCACCAAGGCAAGGTGGTAGTCCATGGGAGGGATATATGTATATAAAACACAGTAATCAACCCGAAGGTCGGCTTAGTAGGTGATGGTAGAGCTCACCCGTGTACCAAACCCGACGGTGTGTGAATATGCACACATCAGGGTAGGGGGGCCAGTTCCTTTCCCTGTGCCGGTTATGGTTTCCCAGGAAGATCTTGTACCCGAAAAATCAACTAGCTTGGGTGGAGCTGCAGGTGGCCAAAGTGCTATGCCCGGGAATATATATATATATATTATATGAGGTTTGTTTAAAAAATAATGATAATTTTAATTTTTCGGAAAATAATATTTATTTTTCTCTTACGTTGATGTTGTCACCTTCAAATTAGTCCCCATTGGAGATTAATGCACTTGTGTGCCAGCGCTTCTTCCAATCCCCGAAACACTTCTCAAACTCCAATTTTGAGATAGCCTTTAGTTCTTTCAGCGATGCGCTTTTAATGTCATCTACTCCTGTAAAACGACGACCATTCAAAGTTCTCTTAATTTTTTGATTCACGCAAACGGCGTTGTACTTGTAGGTAGTACTTCTTATTGACCGTTTGACCTGGCGGCAGGAATTCATGATGCACTATGTTTTAAAATCGAGCATAACCTTCAAGTTCGACCGCACTTGTCGAGCCTTTTTCGGTTATGGCAAGCCAGAATGCCTCCACTGGGATGATTGAGCCTTAGTTTCAGCGTCATATCCATACACCCATGTTTCGTCACATTTTTTAATCCGTTTCAGTAATTCTGCATCGTCGTTTACTTCATTTAGTGACTCCTGAGCAACTTCCATTCGCCGTTGTTTTTGTTATTCAATATTCAACAATTTTGGAACGAATTTTGCCACCAAGCGTTTCATACCCAAAAAATTGGAAAAAATGTCACAACATGATCCAATCGATATGCCAACATCGTCAGCGATCTCCCTAATTGTTAATCGGCGATTGTTCATTACCATTTCTTTCACTTTTTCCACGTTTTCATCACTTGTTTATTTGCTGGGGCGTTCGTCATCATTAAGGTATTCCCGGCCTTCTTGGAAACGCTTATGCAACTCCTTAACTCTTAATTTACTCATAGCAGACTCACCATTGGCCTTTGTTAACATTTCACACACTTTGTTACACTTAATTTCATTTTTACGCAAAATTTGATACAAACTGTTTCATCCATTTCTTTTAACAAACGAAAACCCGTCCAGCTCATAAAACACGTCTAACCTTAGTAGTTGTCACAGACAAAGTGCATAATGGAAACAGCTGAAAGTTTTATCATACTTCAGGGGCATGTATACCAACTTTTAAAAAAAAATTAACTATCGGACTCTCCAATCCCGCGAAATGAAAAATTATCGTTATGTTTTGAACACACCTCGTATATGTTTGTACCTCCATGTTATACTTTTTATTTAAAATGCCCATCTTTTTAACAATTCTACGGTGTACTAGTATTCTGTTATTGAATAATGCTGCATGTATGTATTTTATTTTATTTTGTTAAAGTTTATCGAGTGCATAATCAAGCTAATATTTGTGTAGAGGTGACATGATTTGGTTTTGCATGTGGCTTTATTCTCTTTTACGGGTCCTGACCAAATAACCGCCGCCACACGCCCTTGTGTTATGTAGGTGTGGATCTGCAAAAAAGATTTTTCAAATGTAGCATTCTGAAAAAAATCCAGTTGATCCCGCAGGTATTTGTAAGCAATCTCTGGGGACATGCACGGTCGATATGGAAAGATTTATTCAATAACTGGGGGAGATACCGCGTCATTAACTTATAATCGTGTCATCTGCTAATATGCATTAAAATTCCAAAATTTTAATAAAATAAATCAGTTTTTACACTAAAATTTCTGTGTTGAAATCATTCGCATGCATCGGTGCGAAATGTATCAGCGCGAAAATCATTTGCCATGTACGCGAATGATATTTGTGCTGTAATTTTTGCTTTTAAATGATTTAAGCTGAGTACGCATGCGTGAAACATATAGTACGATAGATATACCTTTAAGCATTGCTCATCTGGTAGAACTGTTCCGCGAACGACTTTCACAAAAAGCCCCAGTTTTCAATGGCCGCGATCGCCTTATGTTGGCACAGAGGCGGCAACAGATTGAAGAGTGGGGAGGTCCTCTGGCGGAGATGAAAGACGTGCGTGGGGAGGGGGTCATCGGAGACCGCTGCTTTCGCCGAAAGAAAAGAATCTCCCCTTTGTGCAGGATCCACGTTGTTCCCGGGGAGGAGGGAGCGATGGCGCAGGCACACAAACAAATTCGCTCTTCCGCGAAACGTGAAAAATGGGATTCCTCACATCGACATTTACTTTGATTTCTTTCCTCTTTCGATAAGAAGGCGCAAAAAATTCCCGAATGTAACTTTACCACCCCAACATATGGCGTGAGAGCACGTCAAGAGGTTTTTTCGTCTCAAGGCAGTGAGAAAAAGAGAAGGGTTTCGGTAACATTTCCCCAAAATTTTCAAATCCAAAATGTCACAGATGAAAGGGCACTGGATCGACCAACGAGCGGATAGCAATAATTTAATTATTCTTTAAAAACATGATGGAGCCAGCTGCGGAGGTAATGAATATGATGTGCCCATTTTTTTACGCCAGCTGCCATGATGAAGTTCAAGGTAATAGTCGAAAAATGAATTTTAACTCATATTTTCATCTGAGCTCTACTTTATAGTGTTGATTCGAAGGCTCCCTGGTAGGCGGATTCCAGAAGGTCCTTAAGGCTACGCGTACAAGCCTCTATGACGACACTCAGGGTCCCATCATGTGGTGGTGTCCTTTGAGGGAGAGAGGTTTTCACTTTTATAGGGAATAGCAAATAGTCTGCTGGTGCCAAGTAGGGACTGTAAAGGGATTGGGGAATCGTCGCGATGCCTTTGCAGGTCTTCGGAAGCAGACACTCAACTCTGCTCTTGGTCGTCCGTCAAAACACCATAGGAATGACAAGTTTTACGCAGATATTTCCCATAGCCAAATTTTACGTGATAAGGATGTGTGCACCATCATCTTATCAATGCCAATTCGTTCTGAATTCAGCTTTTTACGCATGCATTAAGAAAAAGTTGTTACCAATACTTTTTCTATGACCTTGCAAAAGCTTAGCCCATCGAACGCCGGTGTCACCAATAATTCGTGGCTTAGGGGACCGTGGTCACGCTGGCCCGGTTAGGGGTCAGGCAAGCCGACGTGGTTGGTGACAGGGGGGTCGTGGGGCGGACCAGCATTGGAGACGAGCAGAAGAGAAATGCAAATACTGGTCCTCATATCTAATAAAAGGCGATCCAGCCGAGGAGGCTAATCCCATCTCAACTTTCAAATCATTTTATTTCTGAATAAAATTTGAATTATTTTTTCCATAGCCGCTGGTTTCTTTGGTGCCAATAAGATTGTAATACTCAAGTGAACGTCGAATCTAAATGCGAGGTGTTTTTGCACCCCGATAGTGTCGTGTGGGACACCAAAACATTTCTCCGGATAGCATTCGACAAATAGATCCGACTCGAGGAGAATGATGCTCATGGAAACGCAATTTGGCTGCTAGGGAAACGTGCTCTGTCGAGCGTAGATAGCCCCGGTAAGGCATTTCGAAACGTCTGCACGCTCAACGTTGCCAAGGGTGTTTTTATTTATCTGACGGAGAAGGGAAAGGGAAATGGATATGTCTGCCTCTCTTCACACGCGGCTGAGATAATTTCGAGATAGCAGGAGGTCAGCGGAGTTGATGAAACTTCCCACGCACCGGACGGAGGCATTAGGATAAGGAAATCACAACGCGTTCGCGATATTATCATAACCGGTGATGTGAATGGTGAGCGGAATAGAAAAGATGTCAGGAAATGGCCCTTTGCTCTAGTCTAAGGGTACCCTACGAGTAAAGGTTGACGGAAGACGTTGGCGACCAAGGAAATACTTGTTTCACTATAGGGTCAAGACTGCAAGGTGCAGTGATCGCCCCACTCTAACTAGATGAAGACGTGCAATATACTACATTTGGTGATATTTCCAACATCCCCGTGAGTATAGAATTACCAGGAATTCTATTCAAGAGGGTCGTTGAGAAATTACATTCCACGTCAATCAAAAATATGGGGATGTAAAGATACTAAATTTTTTTCATCTCTCTCTGTTAATTGATAATCATCTACATACACTATAGCTTCTTTAGAAATATGCGATTTCGTAGCTCCACGATGAGGCGGCGAGTCTTGAAGAAGAAGGCTTATCGAAAGAATCCCTTCACAAATTTATTAAATAAATTCATCCAAATGAATTAAAGTTGACGTGAGAAGAGATGTATTTTTTAAATATGTTACACACGTGTTGTGCTGGAGATATGTAATGAAAATATGTGAAATCTCGATACCATCATCTTAACTCTCAATTTTACGGTCAGCGCATTAATTATGTATCGCTCATCGTGATGGAATACAATTTGATATACGGAGAACTAATTGTTACTGACAGAATAGAGATAATATAAACAAGGTTTACAAATAGTTGGCACGTGGATATTATTTGATTGACAGCAGAATTTTGCTCTCAACCAAGTAATAAATGCAACAATATTTTTCACTTCTCTTGCGTGGAAATAAATTATTGTCTTAGTCCAATAGTATGG
Source organism: Hetaerina titia (assembly GCA_037158775.1). Taxonomy (NCBI): domain Eukaryota; kingdom Metazoa; phylum Arthropoda; class Insecta; order Odonata; family Calopterygidae; genus Hetaerina; species Hetaerina titia. The sequence goes on along the minus strand of CM073776.1, from coordinate 2,183,903 downwards.
CTGAAATATGCATAGGATGAATAATTAAACCGAATTAAAATGACTATTCCAAGAAATTTCATTCGAGAAGACAAAAAATCGTCACCGCATTTCATGCAGTGCAGCCAGTGTCCGTCATGTCAAAATTGTACTTAGTGCATTTAAAAACATATCAATTTACTTTGCTAAAATAAAAACGGTAAATCATAGACAACAATTTATTCAATTGTTTATTGCATCAATTCATTAGCCGTGGAAAAGCATCGTTTCCAGCCATTGTGGATGGCAGCCACCTCATACATATTGATTGGCTTTTAGAGTAAGCATGTCAACAGATAAGGTGGACGTGGCAGAGAAAATCCCCGGCCTAGCTAATTGTACCTACCGGAAGACAATGGCGCTGCCTCAGGCGATACTCTAGATTTGTTTGCATAACCTTGAGTGATTCTCATGCATAATTTGCATCCCTGCAAACAACTGCCAGGGAAGTCAAACACCAGAAGAGAACAATAGTGGCTCAGTCGTGGCATATCCCCTTCAGATCGTGTGATGTTGCCGGCGTTCGCATAGGATATTTAAATCTTAGCTAACAAAAAAGGTCACGAATTAACGTCGTCCGTGGTGTATGCAGGCACATGTCTATCGGCTTGTGTTCACATGTGGACTCAAGTCAAACGCTCACGTTTCACATGCAAGAGCTGGATAATTAAGTGCGAGAAAACTTAATCATCCAGCATAATTAAGGAACACTGTGTCGTGCAAATGGCTTATCACACAGTCTTATTGAGTGGTGGCGTTGGGCTCGTAAATTAAGCAAACGTATGCGCATTCATAATTAAACATGGATTTAAAAAATACCACTATTAGAGGCGATATCTCTTCTGTTCACATCCTCACGGGCACATAAACTCCTTTCCGAATTGAAAGACGAATTCTTAATATTTAAAGAAAACGTTATTAATATTTAAAGAAAACGATCGATTTTATTATTATATTTGAGAACATTCCTATCCAATGCCTAGGAGGTTTGAGCCGGAGCAATCCAATGCTCGCAGTTCAAACGTTGTCTGTAGCCATTGGATTAGAGAAGCAACATCTCTATTTACCGTACACTATGAATGTATGTCTATTACACCAGCACAAGCGGCCACTATTTCGAATTTAAAACACCAAGATATGATATTCATTATGTCTCCGCTTTTTAAACAACTTACATTTATCGTTTTGAATGTATCTTACCATTTTTTAAGTAATGAACAGTTGGCGATTCAGCATATTAAGTTAACGTTATAAGCTTCTATGCGTAATACTGGCTTATTACAATAACCTATTTCTAATCATTATTAAATTGACTAATTTTATTAATCAAATCCTATCACTCGACCCACCGGAATGGCACGGTAATACACATTAAACAATCGAGGCAAGAGAAAACACAAGAAAGAGCAACGACATAAAAAACGGGAAAATTTTTCAATCTAAAACGGATGGATATATTTTGTATTTAAGGCCGTGAGGTAATCTTCAAAACTCAGATCTGTGAAATGGTCTGTAACAATTTGAATTTGATTATCGTTTTCATGGATTTAATTCAGATAATAAGTACAAAAAATCTTGTTTTTTTTATTGATAAAGATAAACTGAAACTCAGCAAACACCATGAAAATTCAGGGAAGTGAATAAACAGGGAGAAGCTATTATACAGTTTCCACTTTTTTAAAATACGTTTTTAACTACTCGGCAGTTTTCACGCAAAACGTATTCGTACTAATGAGCGGTTAGAAGTTAAAATTCAATTGGGTTGGGCACACATTTATATTTCTTAACCTCTCCTCACAAAACACAACCCTCATAATAAACTCCTCTTCAATTCCACATATTTCCTTCCTCCCTTCATCCCGTCCAACATCCCCATTCTATTCCTGTCCCTTTCTTGTTTGCCCGACATTCTCCCCTCTATCACAGTCTTCAACATCCCTTTCCCATTCAAAAAGCCCCGAATCCATTTTTCCTGCCTCCTCAGGATTTCTCCCTGCAATCCCCTCTCCTCCCTTTTCACCATAATTAGTACTTCCTCATTTGTTTTTCTTTCGGTCCATTTCACCTTCTCCATCCTTCTACACACCCACATTTCAAAGTTCGTCTATTTCTAATATTACCCTTAAATACCACGTAGCAGTATTCATAAAGTCAACTCGTACATAATAAGCAATATAACTGGTTCACTCCGTGAAAACATTTTTCCCAAGTTAAAGCAGATTCATCCAACCTGATGACTACTAGTGGTTGAGCTCCAGGTGGAATGTTCCACGCAATGACTCCCCCCCTGCGTCCCCCACGGCGCCTATGGGCGCTTCCCCGTCAGCCCTCGCACTTCTCTCCGGGCTTCCTTCTCCCCCCAGCACGTGCTGCAGCAGGCCCTCAGCCCTCGTCCGCAAGACTCCGCTCCGGAGGGACCACGCCCCTCGCTTCCCCCCACCCTCGCACTTATCTTCCCTTTAAGACAGACCCGCAGCTTCCCTAGGGATGTGCAGAACCTTCGGGAGTGAGGCAATCCAACTCGATGACGTGGTCCAATAACGAATAATGGCGGCATGCTTGAATATTACTGCTCACTAGGGCAAGTCAGTATAAAGGTCTCAAAAGAGGCTTTAAAAAACACAAGATTTCCCCGTCTAATTTTCAAAGTGAGCTCCTCCAACACTTGATCGCTCATTCCATCGCTTCATCCCCCCTCCCCCAAATCCACTGAACCTCAGTCTTATGGGGATTGCTTTCTCAGCCACAGCGATAAAAACGTACCTCACGCTCAACGCTCCCAGCATCCGAGAAGTATTTACCTCGAGGGCGAGGGGGCAACCAGGTCGAGTGCCGCTTGGTGGCCCACGAGTCGTGGGGAGCCTCTTCGGCGGGGGTTGAAGGTTTTGCCACGCTAGTTTATCAATTATTCTTCGAATTACACAGTATGCTCACATGACGTCTGGCATTCTTGCAATGGAACCCTCTCCACATAGGCTTTGACGCCTTCTTTGAGTTCTTGCAGCCGGAAGCATTAACGACATTGTACGAGGGTCATCCGGAAAGTAGTACCCGTTCGTGCCGCATTAAGTGCTGACGATGCGAGTAGCCGCTGGACGAGGTCAGATAGCTTCAGTGGCTTGTCTGCCTTCTCTGAGCCAAGTTGCGTGACGCTAGCATTGCCTGTGTTGTTTCTGTGATTGTTTACAATGTTTAAAAAAATTGAGAACGCCGCCAGTTGTGAAGTGAGGGCAGTGATTAAATTCCTCAATGCAAGAAACGTTCGCCCATGTGATATTCATCGCCAATTAAAGGAGGTGTATGGAGACAATGTAATGGACGAGTCGTCTGTTCGGCGGTGGTGTCGCAACTTCAACATGGGGAGGGGGAACACACACGACGATGAGCGTTCGGGGAGACCGTCTGTCATTACAGACCAACTGGTGAGCTCAGTTGACGAATTCGTGAATTCAATTCGAATTTCATCTCTTTACAAAGCTTAAAGACTTTTTGGCAGGAAAAAGATTTGACAGCGATGAAGAACTTAAAGAAGGAGTGACCCTGTATCTCAATGAGCTGGCGGCGAAGGACTATGCAGCAGGAATACAGAAACTTGTCACACGTTATGACAAATGCCTTAATTTGCTTGGAGATTATGTTGAGAAGTAGTTTAAAGTATCCTCTTTCAAATAAAATTTTTTATGTTTGTTAATATTTACTTTTGTGTCTTTATTTCACGAACGGGTACTACTTTCCGGATGACCCTCGTAGAATAACTGTCTAACCATCTCCTTGGATTTTGCTTCAATTAAATGAAATTCTAATAAACTATTCGTTATCATTTTTGGCTATCACGATAGAGTAAATCACTTTCCATCCTCTCCCAAAGTATGATGCTGCTGTATTTAGTTTCTCGTAACCGTAAAAGCTTAATACTATGCACCTACTAACGTTTGGAATATTACATTGAATTATGATTCACCTGTAAAATATTGTTAAATTTTTGCGCAAAATATATTTTTTCTCTGCTTGTGTGCTTGTATTTCTACATCAAAATTAACATCTACATGGTAATATTCCGGTAACCCCGCAAACCGCCGCAGGGGGGTGTGGCCACCGAGCGCGGCGTTTTAAGTCACCTCCCATAAAAGAGAATAAAGCCGTATGCAATTCCCACTAAGTCTTGCCAATCTACGCCCAAAAAGGCGTGCATGTTCAAGGAAAAACTTTTATAACTTACGCGCATGCAAATACATGTACTATCAACTAGCATACACATGCAGCACAGAATATGTCTCACTTCTACGTTTAATCTTGTCCTGACTTGTAAATTGAATTTTCTTTAATATTTATATAGAGAAATTGATTTCTTACTATCATAATTTCAGATTTTGCGCGAAAAGAACGAGTACTTGTATCTATCTGCCCTGGCATTATATCTCCCTATCTTTTCTTTGTGATCTGACCAACCTAAATAGTGTGGGGCCAGAATATTCCCCCTCCCCCCTTAATTTCTCTAAGTAGACGGAAAGGAAATCCCAGATTCGCTCTCTCTGGTCCTCATCGCTCTCCCTCTCCTCCCCAGGCAACGAAACCCCCGCCGGCGCCAGGCGCCAACAGCTCCTTTGTTGCGGAAACGGGTTAAGCGCACGAAAATCTGCGCTCCTTGCTTTTCTGGCTTAATACCTCTTTCCGTCCCATCCCTCCCTCCCTCTTAATTCTTGTCCTTTGACGCAGACGTGTTCTCACGATTTATTACGCGCAGTTAGTACCAGTGCTTGTTTTTGTGAACTTGTACATTTATTTTTACGACATAGGGAGCGATATTACTAGCAATGAAAGACGTAACAGGGTTACGGTAGGAAATGGTAAGGAATGACCTCGTTGGACTTCAGGAGAATGACCTACGTACGACAAACGGCCCAATCATGTACTTAAGAATATGTTTCGTTAAAACTTACAATTAGAGTATTTTTCTGGGGAAATGAGACGACTGAAGTACCAGAGAGAAAAAAGTGTAAGTAAATACGATACTACCGAAAAATGATGAAATTACGAGGGCTGTCGATAAATAAACCTACGTTATACTATAAAAATAAGGTGGAATAGATAAAAAACTTTATTATTTTCATCTCAAAACTACATGTCTCTACTAATTTTATGTATATAAGCCAAACATATTTAAACATCTCTCATGAGTTGCAACTAGTTTACAAATTCCTTCAGCATAAAATTAAGCCGTTTGAGATCGCAGCCAAGCGATGACAATACATCTTTAAGTTTCTCGTCGAGACGAACACAAAAAATGTAGCAGCATAAATTTTCAGTCATGCAACAGAGTCGTAGACATCTGTGGAAAAATTTCTTAAGATTTCAGATGTCGTAAAACGCCGATTTCCACGAACGCTTTCATCAATTTTCATTGCTCACCATAGACGGGCGGCCACTTTTGTCATCATCATCGACATTTGTCCCTTCACTCTTAAAGGAATGACAACACTGACGCACAACTCTTGTCACTCATCACATTTGGTCCGTACAAAGTACCAATTTCCCGATGATGAATGCTAGCTTACTTTGAAGTTTTTTTATCAGTAGAAACCTTATCACTGGACGACCTTCATATTTGGTATGAATTTCAAGTCTATTTTTCATTTTGACTCGTTATTGAATAAACAAACGACAAGCGCGACCTTCCAACCACTGCAGCTCGAGGCGTGTACTGACCTCGTACTGTGTGCGTTAATGCATCGAACATTCGGCAACTTCTAATTCTAGGCTCGCTACGCGAAAACGTAAGTTACTTTCTGGACAGCCAATAAGATAAAATAAAATGGAGAGATAATGAGTGACAGATGCAGAGGTATTCCCCCATTGGGTGAAGGCAGAGGCGCTGCAACTACAAGAGGACTCTGCAAGATAATTGGAGACCTCTTCAGGCGGGATGGTTTACTAAAGGCCTTGGCTAAAGAAAACACGGAGTGGAAGAATTGCAGGGACGGGAGACGCCATTGAAAATGTCTGTTCTAGGAGTTTTGAGAGAACAAAGAGATTGGCAGATTGGAACATGATTGAGATTGGAGAGCTCCGCCGATCCAATCCTTGCATTGATAAAACGTTGATGATGATGATATATCAAAAATTTTCTTTTTGTCTATGGGCTTACAGGTCAGTTATAATGGTCACCATTATTCGAGTGTGGATCGTTCAGGCATGCTGGGAAAATATGCCATAGTGGAATTTCAATTCGATTCTTTGGAGTGCGTTGTTCGAGTGGGTAGAGCGCTGAGCTGCGGCCAGGGCGGCTCTTCGTGTGTAACGCAGCTTTACGTCCGCCCTCGTGCCCACCCGAGGTGAATTTCAGGACAGTCTCATTAACCTTTTACAATGCATGTAAATTCTAACTCTACACATATGGTGGCATCTGTTCGGCGAGACGGCTCCATCCGAGTAAAATTTAATGTACCTTCATGTTTCGTAATAGGGCAATGCCATTAGGCAAAGTGGCACTGTAAGACCTTTACATTTATTTATCAGTTTAGAGGAGACAGTGGCTCCCCTGGCTCCTTTCCCTTCTTCATTCCGTCTGTAACTGCAAACGAGTACGTCGCATTTTCTTTAAATTTCCTACAATGCTTCCAAAAGGCTTCCTCCTGATATGCTACCATACTGTTTCTCATTTCGTTTCTCTTTTTGGTGCTCATGCAAGGTAATTGTAATAAACATTCATGAGATTACTTGCTGCAAATTCATCATATTTGTATTAAAATAACTAAATGGTCTACATTCAGATAGGCATGCTTTCAATATTCGATCAGAATCACAATTGATTTTTGAAACTTTTGAGTGGAAGGTGATTGGGTTTCAAATCTATTGAGTGTATTTCTCAAATTGTAAAAGGTAATGAATTGCGTCACCTCTGTAGCATGTAAGAACTTCCTTTTTGCGGTTAATTTTTCGAGTGAATGATAAAAACAATGTGTGTGTGGAGGTGTAATAGTTGATATTTTGCATGCATGGTTGGTGAGCTAACACCACACAAACACGCCACACCCCTCTGCGGAAACTTGCGGTGGATTGCGTAGATATAGATGCAGTCGCACACGGACAAAAAGTCTAGCATGTAACAGGTTGTTTACCGTGCTTCTCATGTAAACTTTAAAGTTTCAAGATCTTAATAACACATTACAAATTAATTTTAATTGTATAATGTAACATGCTAATTGTTGAATAGAACCATAGGATTGATATATATAGAATGGCATAAACTCCATCACATTTATCCTCCCGAGGTTTGGTTTGATTGGTGAGTAGGATGGTACCTGAAAAGTGATAAAGTATGGGAGAAGCTGAGGGTGCCCAGAGATGCCATTCGGAATCGAACCCGAGTCCTCTGCTCAGCATCCCAGTTCTCTACCCGCTGAAATACCAAGACCACATCATGGTGCATATTTCTCTATATTCGTAATTAATGCATTGTGCATTAAACTGAAGAACAGTCACTGGAAAAAGTTTAGCAATAATGCAATATCACGTCATAAACTATTTAACTTTTCACAAAAAGTAGGTTATAAGTTTCAATTCATTTTGGTGCGCAGAAAAAATTCCAGGCTTAATTTTTAATTAAAACTGCATCGACGAAGAGGGCAATAAAGGCATTGAGAATGGCACACGGTGATATTATTGGAGATCATGTTTGATCAAACAATCTTGAAATAAAATTGGCAATTCGATCCTTCCCTAGAGAGTAAATCACGGGAGGGGAGGTTCCGATTAAAAAAAATAAGAACGAGGATGCGCGCAGCGGCGGCGAATGTTCGCTCGTCTAACGAGCACGAAGAATTGATTCATTGAATAACGAAAAGGGGGATAAAGTAACGAGTAGTTTAGATAAAGCCAACATATTAAACTCATTCTTCTAGGGTGTTTTCAACATATGCTCACAGAATATAACCGAGAAGCTTACGAAAACATTTAAGCAATCTATGCAAGCAATCGATTTTTCCACACGCGGAATAGAATTACTCCTTAAAAACATAGACCCCAACAAATTTCCGGGACCTGATGAGATACCGGCGCGCGTGTACAAAGAACTGTCGTCTGAAATTGCACCTTATTTTGATATAATATTTAAGAAATCACTAGCAGAAGAAAGCGTGCCAAACGGCTGGAAGGTAGCTTCGGTAACACCCATATTTAAAAACGGAGGCAGGGAGGACCACAACAATTATAGACCAATATCGCTCACCTCTATTTCCTGTAAGATTCTTGAACAAATCATTGTTAGTTCCATAATGAGGTACCTCGAAAGCCAAGATTTATTGATTAATAACCAACACGGCTTCCGTAAGGGTAGATCCTGCGAAACTCAACTCACACTTTTTGTACATGATATATTGAACTCCGGTGCAAGTGGCAAGAATTCCAGTGGATGTGATATTCCTAGATTTTAAGAAAGTTTCTATAAAGTCCCTCATTGCAAATTACTCGCTAAATTGGAAACTTATGGAATACATGAAAGTATTATTAACTGGATTAAACAATTCTTAAGTGATCGTGTCCAAACAGTCGTCCTGGACGGTGTATCATCTGATACTGTCAAGGTCACGTCGGGTGTACCACAAGGAAGTGTCATAGGTCCCCTCCTATTCCTTATTTACATAAATGACCTCGGTACCATACTTAATAGCAAGCTCCGTCTTTTCGCCGATGATGCAGTAATTTATGGGGACATTCGAAGTCAGGAAGGAAGTGTCGTGTTAGCCAGCGACGTAGATGCAATTCAAAATTGGTGCGATACTTGGCAATTGGAATTAAATTTTTAAAAATGCGTAGTAATACATTTTTGGGAAAGGAGTAATTCCCTCCCTCATACTTACTAATTGAAACAAACCAAAATCGTGAGGGTAGATTCCTTTAAACACTTGGTTGTAACAAATACTCACGATCTGTCCTGGGGAAAACACTTCGAGAGATGTGCGGTCGTGCTGATGAAAAATTGGCATTTGTGAAAAGAGTGCTAGATAAATACGATGAAAAAGTGAAAGAACTGTTTGTAGAAATGCTTCCTTGCCTTGGTCAGGCCCCACCTAGAGTATGCTGCCAGTATATGGGATCCTCAAAATATATATTTGATTTCGGAATTAGATCGTGTTCAGCGGAGGAGGGCTAGATTTGTCAAATATTGTTATGACCAACGCAGCAGCGTATCTACTTTGCTAAACAATTTAGGTTGGGATTATCTTACGCAGCGGCTTTTACGATATAGATTTAACCTATTAAAAACATTTAAAGGTAGGCCCTTTTCCGATTACATTGAGAATATAATACGAACCCCAACGGATTACCGTCGGAGGGATCACGAATGTAAGATTAGAGAGATAAACTGCAAAACTGACAAGTTAAAAATGAAATTTTTTCGTAGAACGATAAGAGACCAGAATGCTTGTAGTCGAAAACCCCCAGGAGTCAGTTCATTACAATAAGTATTAACGTACAGGTTAGGTACTGCGTGTGGATATATATATATATATATATATATATATATATATATATATATATATATATAGATATATATATATATATATATATATATATATATATATATATATATATATATATATATATATATATATATATATATATATATATATATAACATTTGGATATATATACACACACACACATATATATATATATATATATATATGTGTGTGTGTGTGTGTGTGTGTATATATATCCATAATCCATCATAATCCATAAACATAGAAATAGGTATAAGGAAAGGGGATAGGAAAACACATAAAAGGCGAACACAGGACATGTGGGGAAGGCGGTTTTTGAGCAGAACACGAAAGTAAAAATGTTTCCTTGACCGGGATTTGAACACCGGATCTTCCACTTGCCGGGCGGACGTGCTACCGTTACACCACCGAGGAAACTTGATTTACCTTGAGATATGCGATGTTTTTAAGACGCCCCAGTGCTCCGAATCATTTGCCAAAGGAAGGCTTTAGGTTCCACCCACCAAAGGAGAAATAGACAATGCACACAAGAAGAGGGGACAGTTGGTTAGAAAGCATATAGTATCATATAGAATAAGAACAGTACGTTTCGTGGCACGCATAGCCAGAAGAAGAGATGAGCCACATTGGCCAGATACACATTCAAATACGAAGTCCCGCCATATATATATACATATACACAACTATTCGTACAGGTTCCCCCCCTTCCCCTACCAATTTGAATAAACCCCAACCCTCTCATCCCTTACCCTTTCCTCTTGGTGCTGCACCCTCTGCCACTCGCAGGGTATTTATGTAGATGTAGATAAAGAAACGCCATTGAATTCGTGCGCCACTGCACAACTAAGCGCCCCGGCGTCCGTGTAATCCGAGATGCATAATTGTCCCTTCCATCGATCGAGTGGTGCACGGTCACCTCTTCAGTAACAGTACGGTGTAAACGGACAATGAGCGGCGCCAGATCGCCAAGGCGGCAACCGAGCCCTCCCTCTCTCTTGCGGGCCGCGTCAACACTCGGGATAGAGGAGTGGACGCAGGCGGCAACATCCGAAGAGAGGGCCCGGGGCGTGCGTGTCCTTGCCCTTGTTTGCCCACGAACTGTCGGAGATAACCAGAGACTGCCTCCGAAAACACGAAAGCAGCTGCATTCAGGTGCGCAACGTGCATGCATCGCCCCAACACGAACGACCCGGCGATCGCACGCCGAGGTCCACCAGTGAAGATGTACTTAGCCCCGGTGGGGTGCGCTGTGGTCCGTTCAATGCTCATTACTCAGGAGACACGACCATCGGAGGGGCTGTAAGCAGTTAGGCTTTTTAGTTTTCTCGTCGTTTCTTGTTTTATTGTATCAGCATCTTCCCGGTGATATCCCCTCATCTATTTTTGCATTTTGGGAATAGAAAAAAGCCGCAGGGGGGGGGGGCAGATCTGGCAAGAAAGGAAGATGATCAAGGATGGTGATTGACTTTTTTGCCAGAAAATGGCGAAAAATCAATGCTGAATGTGCAAGTACATTGTCATGGTGAATGATCTATTTATCATACTCGGTTAAAATAGTGGGCACTTGATTTTCCTGAATTCCTTTCATCAGCTATCATTCGGACAGTTTTTCGACGATTGGTAAGGACAAGGCATCCCACAAGATCAACGTTGTCGTCAACACATGTAGTTGAAGGTCTTCCCAGTCTTGCATTATCAATGGCGTCTTTTCGGCCATCTTTTAAAAGGCTCAATCCACTCGAAAACGGATGTTTTCTCCACCGTATTATCACCGTAAACAGCCGTCAACATTTCAATAATTTCTTGAAAACTTTTACCGAAAATCACCAAAAACTTGATTTCGATCCGCTTTCCCCCTTTAATGCGTCGGGAAAACTTTACTTTATTCTGATCCCTTATCGTTCGTGGAAAAAATAAAATCTTACATTTATATGTTCTGCACTTAATCATCTCCCTCATTTTTTGACATGATCTCTCCTACCGCAGTAGTACGACGGGGATAATAATAGGTTTTCAATATCTCTGCTAAAGAGACCTTCCAATCAGTGAAAGAGCTTCAATCTGTAATTTAACCTTGGCTCCATTGAGTGATTCCCAGCCTAGCTGCTCTAATAGTTTGGGTACGCTATAAGGTTTATCATCACAACGTTTAACAAATATAGCTCCTCTACGTTGCAAGTGACCCAATTTGGCAATTAATCCAACTTCGTGAGGATCCCATATACTTGTAGAATATTCTAAATGAGGTCTAACCAGTGAAAGAGACCATTTCGCTTTGATCTTTTCACCACATTTACCTATTACCCTTCTAATAAATCCTATTCTCTTGTTTTCTTTTCCACATATTCTCCGCATGTGTTTCACCCACGAGATGTCATGAGTGAGGCCAACGCCTTAAGTATTTAACCAAGTCTGCACATTCCATATCGGTGTTCCCGATGCCGTAGGCGTTCGGGGAGGAATTGCTCTTTTCCCAAAAATTCATCAGAATTTTCGGTACCCACCTTGCACGCAATGTGTGGTATCCGAGGTTTTCCGTAACAATATTGTAGACGGTAGTGCGTCCAAGTTGAGGAAATTGTTCAGCCAGGCGATTATTCAATTGTCAATCGACGATCACATCGCAGTTTTTGTTCTACTTGCGAAACAATTTTATCGGTCAGAATACTGGGCCTACCACTTCGCTCTTCGTCATGGACATTTGTTCGTCCATTTTTAAAATCACAGCACCATTGTCTAACCTTTCCTTCACTCATAACTGTAGGTTTATAAACTAGGCATGATTCCCGATGAATTTCAGCAGCCGACAATCCTTTTGCATACAAGAATCGTATGACAGAACGTACTTCACAGCTGGCGCGATCAACGATTGTCACGGACATTGTTGTTAGCATGCACGGACAAGCAAACGACTTCTGAAACAAAACAAATGCTGTTATAGCTTCTAAATGATCAGTAGATGGCGTTGCAGGAGCAAAACTGTGTTCTGAGGCGCCAATATTTAAATATAAGCAAACGGTACTTACTTTAAGAATACGCCTCGTATATACTCCTCAATGTTTCGAACTCTTACCTTTTATCCTTGATATCTTTAATTCCTTTTATGCACTCAAATTGAGACTAAATCTTAACTTGCAAAGCAATACATTCAAACAAAGTGCTAACTTCTTCATTTATATTTATAATCTTTTATATTCAGCCCTCTCATCAAATTTTTAAATAAATTTTCTCTTATCATTTTCCCTTTTATCCTAATATATTTTTAAAAAATAAATACACATTTTTACTACTTTCTAAGGTGCAATTGTTTGTTAGGGAAGTAAATGTATTTACACACGTGTATGTTGAAAGGATTTTTGCATGAATGTATACGCCACTGTGGGTGTAGGTTTGCATGAATGTGTTGATTTTACATGTGGTTTTGATCTCTTTTACGGATGGTGACCTAACACCCCCCGCCACACGCCCTAGGAGTTGCAATCAGTAAATACTTAACTCGGGAGACCTACATACGTAAAGTCTGCCATGTTTCACCACCGAGGGCTCGCAAATTATTCGCACTCCAACATACATTGGTCGATTGGATCATGTTCGTATATAAAATTCGGGAAACAGATGCCTGAACTAGCAGACTCAAGGACTCCTTCCCACGGACAATACGGACAGCAACTACAGGGTTATAAATAGGAAAAAATTCCAATTGTCATCCTCAGCGTTTAGGGAATAATTAGTTCTACTGAATTACACGCACTGTCATTAACCTCTTGTGTATTGTTGTCAAAACTCTTCCCGCATGACCGCTTGGGACTACCATTTAATGAATTTAGTGCTCTTTACAGTTTTTCTTGCCGTGTTTTATTTGTTTTCAAGCTTCTTCTTCCATCCCTCGTCTTTCTTTGTTTGAGAGGGGGGGGGACGCCTCACGCCAACCTTGGCCCACAGCGGCGTATCTCATTCCCTACCTGTGTCCTAGGGATGAAGACCATGAGTTGTATGCCCACGTAGTAGTGGAGTTTCCCCTTCTTACTTTTCAGTTCTGCATGGCCTTTCTTGTTTTGGAAGAGGCCTGTCGTATAAATTGTTTTGGTCCATTTTTATTCACTTTTCTTGCACAACAAATAACTAATTTATTCAGTGAATTAACCCTTGTCTTGAAATCGGTCTCCCTCCTGAAGGTACAAAACTTTGCACGTTATTTGATAGTTTTCAACGAATATATTCCACTTTTCACTTCCACTCCAATATCCACTATTGTCACTCGCCCTTTCAACCTGGTGCTTGCACCCCCTGCCACATACCTTTATGGTGGATCGCGTCGTATACTTGTCGATGTCGAACTGTTTTTGCTCTTATCGTCGCCTCGCCGGAACTCATCCCTGCAGTTCCTTCGCATTTAGCAGCCACAACCAAGGCCATGGATGGGTTCCATAAGTGAGTATTGCAATACCACTCAAGGAGAGGGTCGAGTTCATTCGAATAACGTTTAATTGTAATGCGGGGTGCAAAATATATCTCACAACATAGGACTTAGACCTGCGCAGTGAGCGAAATCCCTCGCCACTGATCAGCAAGCAACTACTGCGGTATCAGTTTTCGGAAGAATAATCTTTTCCGTACACAACTGATTTGTCAGCTAATTAAGTAGATGGATTTTTTAAATGTCATTAAAAATTTTTGACATGATTTGAAAGAGGTTATCCTCATTATGAAAGCTCCCAAAGTATACATTATTATTCAATTATTCAATGAATTATCTTTTTTCACCACTGAAATAATTTTACATAGCTATTCATGCAAACTTGTCCTTTTCCTCTGGAGTGACTAGAGAGTACACGGTGCGTAACTACGGATTTTTACTTCTCGCTCTTCGGGATTTTGGTGAAGCGTTTGCTATGGCTCGGGAGCGCAACGGAGCGTAGTCCATAAGAGACCATGAAATCGCGTAATAGACTTTGCTGGGTTTATCGAATAAAAGCGACCTACAGCAGGCGAACTAGCGTTAATAACAAACACGAGTGGAAAGTAGGAGTCGCTTCGCCGTCGTCAACTGTTTCCTCATCGCGTGCAATCACCTCCTTCGCTCCTCGCCGTGGTTCCGACGGGAAACTGGAATCACCCCACCCGCGTATCGCATCCACCCCTCCATCCCACGCACTCGAGTGCGGGGACCTTCACGCCGGGTATCCGGATCGAGGGATACATGCGAGCATATCGTACATATATACAAGCACGCATCCATCTCCGCGCCTGGGCGCCATCACACGCGGCACTTCGTCGCCTGCGCATAATTCGCCCATAAAAGACCGAGGGAAGGCCGCAAAACGCAGACCCGCCCACCGCCGAGCTTACTATGTCACTCTCGACGTCGGGCGATCATCCCACTTCCCGTTGCGACCCCTGCCAACAGTTTCCCCCTCCCCACTGCCAACAACTCAATCCGCGAATTAAATGCGCCCCTCTGCGTGCTCGAGTGGGTTAAGCGAGAATGTGAGGGCACTTTCTCGGGGACAAGTAGGGAGGGGGGCGGGGTAAGGCTTTGTGATTGATAACTTGAAATTCAATGGTTCGATTCTCTTTAAGACATTTTTTTTCAATTTTATATTTTATTTTTTAATGTACATTTGACTCTTAAATTAATAAATTTTAACAAAATAAACCATGTTAATATTTTTCAAAATGATATAAACAAAGTAATTATAAATGTAAACACAACATAAATATTACATTTTCATTGCAGGTTGGTGAGGTGCACGGGGAAAGAGCTTTGGATTTGGATATAAGTAGTGGTTATAAGGTCACATTAACCTAAGGGAAAACAAGAGTAGAATCTACAAAAAACACTAAAACGAAAAGGCTGAGGTCTCCGCAATTACAGTTGCAGTGAAAGCATATGCTCTTGATTATCGGATAGCACACTCAACGGTGACATTGAAAAGTTGTGAACAACCATTAAAAATAAAATACTTGGGTACAAAGCTTAAATGACGAACAATGGCAATGTTCAAACCCAGAAACACGATGCAAACATGACAATAACGATCTTCGTTAGTATAGCACTGGAGTTAGATGGCTTTTAGGAAACAAGAGGAAATTTAAATTCGACGATCAAACGCATCAGCAAATCTAACGATTAATCACTACTCGAGTGGAAAGCAAGTGACATGTACCGCAGCCATTAGGATTTAACTTAAAAGGTTATTCGTTTTCCTCTGCATAACTACATGAGATGGCTAGTTAATGAATGAACTACATAACTACATGAATTTGCTAGTTAATTGATGAAAACCCCAAAGACTTTAGGCCATTTGCTACAGATGAAAAGGGAAGTCGCAAACTGTGGTGTCCTTACAAGACTGAAATGGCGAAATGAATAAACTGTATACGAAGCTAAAATGAGGCATTAAAAATTACAACTCCAAACCACTCGAAAAACTGCTTGGCTTCGTGTACTAAGTGCCTTCAAAGTTCTAAGTTTAATGAGTTTTGACACCTTGGATGGTAAAACACACAACTGGAAAAAACGCATAATTACAGGCCGATCTTTTCCTTAGCGCCAACTACGCACATGAATCCTGTACACACGGGCACGGAGCCATCTTTGTCTTTAATTTATAAAAAAACATGAACTTATACTCGACCACGTTTTTCAATTTCCAGTCTCGGGGAAAAATTGCGTGACCTTAGAACTCGAAGGCATTTCCTTTACAATGATATAATTAATGTGATGATGCAAATTAAGGGAAAAATAAAATCTATACATTTTAAGAAAGAGAAAAATACCCCCGGAGCTGGAAGGAATTCCAGTGCGAGCATTGAGTAGTTGTTACAAACCAGTTCACCCTCAAGAGATAAAATAGTCAATAAGTAATTAACGGAAGATGAAGTACCAGGTGAGTAAAAAACGGCCCTACCATAGTAAATACTTCCGTGTAGAGGGGAGAATATGAGGCCAGCGAGGAAAGGGTAGCAATAGTATAGATGGGGATGTTGAATGGAATGAAGGGAGGAAGGAAGTATATGGAGATGAAGAGGGGTTGTTCCAATGATGGATGTTGGATTGTATTTAGTTAGAGGCAAAGGAATTTCAACATCTAAGATAAAACCATGAAATTCCAAAAAACCTCTCATCCGTGTGCGTGTTGTTTGTGAGAAACGAGAAATTTAAGATTATGAGTAAACTATGCTATAATATAGGTTACAATGATGTTTGGAGCCGACAGGGAACGGCTCATTTAGAAACTAAGTTAAACTAGGCGGAGGAAAGTTATTACATGACATACAATTAGAAAGATTATGCGTGAATTTGGGATATTGTCCGTGCAGGTGGACTACGGCGGAATACAAAGCGAGATACAGACTAGCATGAAGAGGAGAATGAATAAAACTTAAAATTATCAGACATAGGAAAGACTCATGGGCGATTTACGTCATTAGGCAGTGTATATGTATGCTTACGGTATATATCGTAATCCCAGATGTCAGATAGCAGAGCATTTCCAGTTTTTCCGACGAAAGTTCGCGACTGGGCTGTGAACGGATGAAGTCCGCGGCGGACGGAAGACGATGAGCGGCACGCACCTCGGCCATCCGCGTGAGGCGGCTAACCATTAACAAGCGCCGGATGGAGATGTTTTGTATTGTTCCGAGGTGGGGCCATATCGTCTTCCGTACTGCAGAAATAAGGCAAGCAAAGAGAAATTTGGGCCGTAGGATCGCCGTGAATAGGCGCACCCGGTCCTTATGACTGACCGGGGAGGTCGCTGTACCATTTGCTAGCTTGTGTCCATCCGAAACCTACCTTAAGTGGTAGAAATACCGGAGCAAGAAATATTCACAGAGATGGAGTTGTGTTGTGGCGACCGAAATTGAGAGAATATGGAATGGAGTAGTTGGCTCTCTTCGATATTTTGTGATTCCATATTATATTAGTGTTCTTCACGCGTTGCTGTCATTGTTTTAAGATTTGTAATCCGACGCAAGCACTTCAACCAAGATGTGATACAGACTATGGCACTCGAATTTTCTTCTCCTCCGTACCAAGTCACTCTCGGGGATGAGGACCATCACAGAGAAATGTCTTTCTGCAACGCGAGCACAAGGGCGCACACACTTCCCTGATCCTCGGGCGTTATTATCGCCCGCCGTTCCACGTTTTCTTTAATTTCCCCCTCTCACCATCACCCGGGGTCCAGGACTGCACTGGAGGTGGCTGGCGATGGAACCATTCACTCGCGACATGAGGGAAGACTGCCTCGGGGAACAACAATACCCACGATGACAATCACAGCCGAACATTTCCCAAACTATTGAACGGAGAGCTGCGCTTAAATGGAGACGGATTGCTAGCAACTTAAAAGATGTGCGCGCCCCACAAGACGCGTCTTTCATTCATCCCAGTTTCGCGATACTCCGATTCCACCAAACCTTTTGGGCTCATCGGCCGCAGCCTGCCTCATCACTCACTCATTATGCGCAATCGAGAGAGGTTGTCGATTATTTTTCATTTCTCTCTGGTGCTTCAGCGATAATCGGAACTATGAATAGTGTTGTAAGTAATGACGGTACCTAACGGATGACTTGTTAATTTCATGAAATCGAATCACCGTGTTTCACCGGCAGATGGCGAAATAAACATTTACATCCTATTGATGTTGAAGTAGAAAATTGAATAAGTGGCACGTTAAACTTTCCGTTTTAATTGCTCAAAATAACCATTTTGTCGGAGAGCTTACTCATTGAAGATGACCATGTCTTCAAGTGTTCGACGCATAAAATTATTCGTGAAAAAGGAGTGTGGGGAAGGGCGGAGAGACGCAAACCATACTGCGTAACAAGGCTACCCTATTCATTTAACACAGTCTTTGAAATTTGAAGCTTAACATTAAGGTTGTTGGAGACTACGTTTGATCAGTTAGAGCTGTTCACTTATATCGGGAGTATATCAGGAAAAAGAAGGACGTTGTAGAGGAGGCATGAGAAAAATAACTGGAACAGACGAAAAGGAGACTTTTTAAGGGCAAAAAATGAGATAAACTCAAAGCAAAGATGGAGATTGAAATGAGAGCGCAACGCAGGATGGATGTGAAATGTGGCATTTGACGTTGGGAGATGATCATGCACATTGAGATGCTAGGATGACGAAAATAGAGAAAATACGGTATGTTATAAAAAGAGAGATAAACGATAGTTTAAATGAGGTAGTCGAGAGAAAAAAGTGCTGCAGGAAATATTAAACAAAAAAAGGTTTTGGAGTAAATATCTAAAGGAAAAGAATGAAACCGTAATGAAGGGATAATATTAGGAAAGTAAGCTAATGAAAAGTAGAGAATTAGGGTTTTCGTATAACCAGAAGGCAAGTAGAAGTTATCTACTTGCACAATTTTCCCTTTTGTGTTTCCGGCTACCTACGCAATGCAGCGCTCGGATAATTACATCTGGGCCCGCCGTTAACTCCAATTTGATTTTTTTACCGATCCGTTTAAGCCGAGCTTCCACTTCCCGCTTCCAGCGGCTACCGGCGCAGAGTATTCAATATTTATCCGACGCTTACAATTATTTCTTAACGAATTCTCATGGAAGTAACGAATTCTCTCCGGATGATATTTCATTCAGATAAACATTTTCCATTATTCCGTGCAGGATCTCAAATGATCGACCTAAATTCAAAACGGGCTCAACTAAGTACATCAAATATCAATCAACTCGTCATCAATTATTCATTCAATCATTTCCCCTCTATTCGTTTGATGAAGCCAATCGTATATCCTAAGCCGACATTTACATCCCTAGATTCTCTTAATGTGCTTTCTCCAATTTAGGGTAATAGTAGAAGTAGTTATGAGGAGAGGCGACCGACAGCCGAGGTAATTCGCGCCATTGGGGATGGATGGGAAGGAGGAAGGGCGGAGAAAAACCCGGCGCCGTCATTAGCCTACTCTAATAACGAAAGACACCAAGGGGTAACACATAATTCAACGTCCCATCCGACGGACGGCGCACTCACTCATAGTGCTCTCCACAAAAGAGCTCAAATATCAAGGGATACCACTGAAAGAAATATGCCATATCCAGCATCTCGGTGGGAAACCAGTGGGTTACCCACCGCACCATCTCGATCAATCTCATTTTCTCAAAACGCCATCAATGCACATGATATTCCGATCACATCAATTTAAATTAATGGCTATACTCTCCCAGAAGAAATCAAATTAAAAATCAAATTACCTCATAGCCTTGTTCGAATTGATCCTTGTTTATCCAGGAAGTGTCCTTATGTTCTCTATAGCAAAGTAGCGCTGCTCGTTATCTTTTCCAATTAAAAAGTTTTGAGTAAAGCTACGGAATGTATCTGTACCTAATTTTTCTCAACAAATTGTCCTCTGAGGTTTTTCAGATCGGCGTTTCAAAGCAAAAACGATCAAATGACTTCTGTTAAAGACTTTTTAACGATTAAGCAAAATAAACTGCAACACTAAAACGCCTACGAAGACCAAGTCATAAAAAAACAGTCAGTAAGTTTGCTTCAAACCTATAACAGAAACGGGAGATTAACACCGACGTCAATTCACGGTTGTTATTCTTAGAAAAATAAAGTTGTTGCGATGGTATCAAATTCGGCATTGTAAGAGAAGAGGTGGGGCGGGGGTTCAGGATGGTGCGGTGGCTAACATACTGGCTCCCCACTAAGAGGGCCCGGGTTTGAATCCTTCAGGTGACAGATATTTTTCAGTGGCATCCCGATCCATACTCGAGGTGCTTTGTGAAGAGTACTTCGAGTGAGTACGGCGTCCGTCGGATGGGACGTTAAATTGTGTTACCCATTGGCGCCTTTCGACAAGAGTGGACTAATGCCGAAGCCGAGGTTTCTCTCCACCCTTCATCCTCTCCTATTCATCCCCTATATGTATACAGTAGAACTCCAACTATCCGAATCTCCGATTATCCGAATCGCTTTAGGCACCGTCTCATGTTGTACATAGTTTTAGAAATAGAATAGCCCCAGCGGAGGGGTGAGTGTGGCTACGGGCGATTTGCAACTGCTTGTTTTGATTGCTTGTTGATCATATCGGGTTTTTTATGTGCCGATTTGTTGTTTTCTTTTAGAGTGCGTTTCATTGTTCATCATGGCTTCGAAGAGAAAACGAGTTGTGTTCTCTTTAGCGGGCGAACTCAAAATCATAGAGAATCAATCGGATAATGAGGGAGTTACGGGCAAAAAGTTGGTGCAGAGCAGTACGGTGTTGGACAATCAACGACTTCGGACATTAAAAAGAACAAACCTACAATTGTAAATTTTGTGTCAGTCGTTGAAAATGAAGATGGAAGTTCTTCGAGGAAATCAATGAAAACAGCAACAAACCAAGTTTTAGAAGATGCCGTTATCAAGTGGGTCTTGCAGCAACGTTCTATGGGAAACCGTATTTCTTTGCGAAAAAGCTAAGATCTTGGGTCAGAAGCTTGATTGTTCATCTTATCATTCATCAGCTCATTTTTCTTGTAGTTTTCTTTGAATAGACCCTTCCTCCGGACAAAACTCCAATTATCCGAATTTTCCATTATACGAACGGGGTCCGGTCCCGATTGATTCGGATAATTGGAGTTCTACTGAAAATGCATATGAAGTATATAGGCTAGGATAGGCAGGATTGGCACTGATTCTTTCTCCTTGAACTTTCAAAAACCTATCTGGACCCAAGGGCTACTTCTCATAGTAATGATTTTATCAAGAAAAATGTTTCACACGGTGTATTGAACTCTTCACAGGTATGATTTAATGGCTGTAATTCCTTAATTGCGAAGTGCTTCTGCAATTCTTAAGAAATAGCTCCCAATGCGGCATGTTATCATGCATATTCGTCTGTCCCTAAAGAAAGGTCAGAGTTTCTAAAAAAATATCAAACATTTATTAATATTTTATTTTTATTCTCCAATCCTGGAATAATATAGTGGCATATCTTCCTTTCTGCTCAATCAAGGTAGTAAGCCACTGTTAGGTAGTACGTATATATAATTGTATTTTTTAAATAAGCATATATTTTACCGAAAATAATTGATCCCTAAAACTCATTTTTGATTAGAAATTTTAAAAAAGCGTCTTGTTGGAATCAATAATGAAAGACACGTCATGAGCTTCCGTGAGAATCTACTTTTGTTATTTTTTAATGGGATTCCAGTACCATGTTCCAAAAAATAATAGGAACGTGACTAATCCTGAGGAGTGTTAACTGAAGATAAAGGCATCTTCGTCAAAACGTCCTCTTTGGTGGGCCTATGTAAACAAATAAACTTAAAGATTAATATTAAATTCATTCTCCTTTTAACTTGAATGTGAATCATAATGAGGTAGCCATTGGATAAGGCTTTCATTTCATTCATTGGGAGCTCTTCTCCCTCTTTTTTAATTTTCCTTTACAACATTATGACGAAAGGTAAATAAATGTCCATCTACTCTAAACAGTGTGTTAAACAATGACCAGGTGTCATTGATTTCCAGGGGAATCAAAGGGACTTAAAATGATTTCCGGCGTGTGAAGCCACAAAGATGGCGTCAAGTTACCAGAAATGCTGATTGATCGTATCTGATGAAGAATTATTAAATGGGGACCGTTTGAAACAAAAATGTATATTAATTATATATAACATGCATGAAAGATGTTAAACAATGTGAATGCTTCAACCTTTTCTAAATTATATGCAAAAAGGGAAAAAAATGTGACTTTAGGGAATTCATTCAGCTTTAAAAACGTAGAAGATGGATTTCTAGAGCAAGAATGGAGAAACTGCGAGATTTTTCAAAAAACGCGGAAGTGCACCGGATGTGATGGAATTCCTACCTATTCATTCGTTCTTCTTATAAAAAATATATTCCGACAAGAATCAAATTGACATTATTCAGAAGTTTTAAGGAGTCACTGAAAAGGATACTTGCGTCGCTGCCCCTGGCCTCATCTAAGTTCAGCATCGGGCAACTTAAGTACGACCTACCTGGTAGGGATGTTTCTTATTAAATAATAAAATGCTTGCATATCGATTTCACTTTTTTATTAAAATAATTAGTTATCGCAAAAATGCATAGCATACAAATTAATAAATAATAATTCAAGAATGCATAAATAAATATTCGTCCCACAAATGTGATGAGCAAACGCACTTTTGTCGCAAATTCAATCATTCAAAGCCATTTCCACGGAAAAAATAAAAGAAAATATTTCTTGTTTAACAGAGTTGAACCTATTTTTCGGAATGCTTACTTTAAATGATGACAAGGATACGATTGTATTTCCTAATTAACGACGTCCCCTCGTGATTATTTCAAGGAATTTAATTATCTGTCGCGGATAAACTTCCTCGAGTCTTAGTCGGTGTCTATCCGTATTTTATGCAAATGATGAAAATTAGCGACTCTCCAGGGACAATAATCTGTATTTCCATGAGTGTAATTTTAAAAGAATTTTGTGTGAATATATACACCACTGTAGATGTAGTTTTGCATAAATATGTCGGTTTTGCAAGTGGTCTTTTACGGGATGTGACCTAACACCCCCCACCACACGCCCCAGCGGAGAGGACGAGGCGGGAGGCCACAAGGGTCCGACGCAGCTACTGCTCCCGGTCCCGGGCCTACCGCCGGGGGCACTGCGCATGCTGCGTCATGCGATCCTGCAGACCCAACTGCGGCGGCTAACTTACCACCAGAGGCGAAAGAAGAACCAGATCGCTTGACGGATGCCCTGTTCCAACGGCTCCTCATCATAGAGGGATCTGTACAACCTGATGACCCGGAATCGCTCCAGGCAAGTGACTCAAACCGATACGATAGGTGATTCAGAAGAACGCAACGAGCCACAAATAGTGAGTGACAGTGAAGCGTTAAGGGACGACGAGTTCCAGTTTGAGGGTGAAGACGTGACATCCAATCTCCTCGATATAATTGATGAAGTGATCATCCCCGAGCTCTTGCAACCGCGAGTCCCTTCTCCGGTTCCCTCTCAAGCTTCCCCCGAGCCAGTCATTAATGACCATGAGGAAGTAGAGGACGTAGAAGTGCCCGTATTCCCAACGGCACTCCCGTACAATTTCCAAAATGCTTCCGTCAGAGCTTTATTCACGGAAGGAGCCAATCTCGCTGAGCCAACGGCTGCCCCATTCATTTTGAAACCGACTCGGGTAACTCCCGAGATCTTGCAATGGGTGGACACCTTGGTACAGCGAAGAGTGCTGGCGATGGCCAGGCCTTCCTGCGCTTTTCCTCTGATCGCGATACCAAAGGCATCAGGAGGCATTCGAATTATTCAGGACCTGTCCGATGGGACTAAATGTTATCACAAACCTAAATTTACTCAAGTACGCCACCAAGGCACTTGAAACGATCCCGGCAGGACTCTTTCCGATTAAGCTAGACTTGACCGACGTATTCTGGCAAATTCCGACACAACCGGCGCAACGACACTTCTACGGCATATTCGTGAATAACGAATACTTATTTTCAATGGACTCGTCTTCCCATGGGGCCTGCCCTACCACCTGTAATGGTGCAACGATGGGCAAGGGCAGTGGCACAAGAAACCTTCACCAAATTTCAAGTGCCGATGATCGCCTACCTCGATGACTGGTTGTTTGCCTTTCCCCCAGGCGAGCCCCAACCAGTCCGGCCTATAATTACATTCCTTACTGACAAGTTGGGAATACAGATAAACATAGGCAAAAGTCACCTCCAACCCACTCCAAGGTTAAAGTACCTCGGTTAACGCATAAACACAAAAGATATATAATCGTCTTTAACAAATGGTACATTAGAACGCTTTAAATATATTATCAATATTGTACCCCGATTGCTGTTGCGGGATATGCGAAAAGCTATTGGCTTCATCACTTTGTGTGTATACATCCTCCGCCTCCCATACTTCTTGACGTCAGATATGGCCCGTCGTCAGACAAAATGGGCTCAAGAACTATGGGAGGCGGGGATGTGGAGAAAGAAGAGGAAATTCCACAACTGGGGGCGTGTAGAGGAGAGTTATACCGACGCTACGCCATTCCAAGCAGCGTGGGTCATCCCGGGAGCATACACTACTGAGATATGGGTCTTCGACTACGAGCTGCCCATCTTAGAAGCAGAGCCGTATGCGGCCCTGATGGGGACCCTCCATGTGGCGGTCATATTCCCGGAGAACGTAGATTTAGTTATATATGTTAACAATAGCGCGGTTATGTATTCCTTCATTAAGGGGCGGGGCAATGTATTCTGCAACCCTGACATTATATATATATATATATATATATATATATATATATATATATATATATATATATATATATATATATATATATATATATATATATATATATATATATACATATATATATATACATATATATACATATATATATATATATACATATATATATATATATATACATATATATATATATATACATATATATATATATATATACATATATATATATATATACATATATATATATATATATACATATATATATATATACATATATATATATATATACATATATATATATATATACATATATATATATATACATATATATATATATATATATATATATATATATATATATATATATACATATATATATATATAGTTTAAGCTTATAAAAGAACTGTCACGGAATGTGACCTGGCGGTACATCTCCACCACTGAGAACCCGGCCGTTCGTCCGTCTCGGACCGTCCTACCTCCCTATGCCTGATCGGCCGTCCATACGGCGGATGAATGGTCTTGTAGGTGGGACGAAGCCTGAGGCGGCAGTCGTTCGGGAAGCTCGAAAGTGGAGGTGCGCCGCCAAATCTCTCTCACACATTCGCATCTATGGGTCAGTCCCGTAGTGTGTCACCGGTGTTCTCCTCGCGGCACACTCGCACCCTTAAAAAAAACAGCGTCGGCATCCAGCAACGCTCCCTCATCTCCATCGCCACCTCGTCGTGTGATCTCACCCGTTATGTCCATGGGCGAGGAGGAACCACCCTGGGCAGTGGCCCTTAGGAAGTTAATCTCCCAGCTGTCGGTAAAAGCAGAAAGGAACTCAAAACGCCTCAGCAGCGGCCAGCCATGGCCTTCGACGTCTCAATCTCAAGCACCGACTCCCCCCCCCCAGTGGCCAGGGGCTTCCCATACTTGGCGGGCCCGCGTCCCGGATACTATATTGACCTGCCACCGGGACAGGAATGCTTGTCCTTATTCTGGTCGGTGAAGGACAGCAAGGACAACGGCCGACTGAATAAACGGTATCTACATGAATGCAACTCGCTGTTGGCATTAGCTGCGGAATGGCAACACCTTCCTGAACATGCCCGGATCGTCATTTATAATCGGCTGCGTACATTAGCGATCGTACAGCAGCACGGGTGGGAGACTGCAATTAAGCTAACAGAATCATCGGGAAACGAGTTGCTCCAGCTGCCTCCCGATGCCCTTCCGGTAAACCCTACTGTGATAATCCATGCGGGGTATTATGTAGCACATACGGATAACACTTGCACATACAAATTTAATAAAAGGCTATCAAATTACGTGGAAATTAGAAATGAAAAGCATGGAGGGGAAACTCTACTATCACATGGACATCCTTCCGACAGTGCCAGTAATCAAGCCTGGAGTTTTTCAGGCCCCTGGATCAACCTAGGTCGTCTTTTATTGGTTTCCTAAAAATTTATTGAAAATTGACCAGTTACAATCGAAATACAAATACATGTAAGCATGTTTTTAATGTTACCGATTTGCATAAAATGGCACTTTTTTATGCATAATTGTTAGATGCAATCAAAATATAGACATTTTGAAACGACAAAGGTTCTATAAAATATCTGCGATGAAAATAACATTTATCATTTGCCAGAATCACGTTCATTGATCAGAGTTTAAACCTAAAATTGTGCTTTATTTAATTGCAATACAACAAATGGTTCATTGGCTGCCATTAACCAGAAATTCGCATATGTACTGTCGTTGCCAAATCAAACCGAAATTTTCTCCTGCACTCAAAAAGAGACGAAAATATTGGTGATTTAGAGCAACTCTCCATGGGAATGCTATTCACAAACTAAAATATTACATTTGACTGGTAAATGCCAGTTTTTAACTGATGAATTGGCCGTCATATTTTAAATACCGAGGTTCTTTACACTGAACACTTCAGTCAAATCCATACGGACCCAAATAATTGTGATTCATTTTAGGAAAATAATGTCGTACGTTCCTTAAGTTG
Source organism: Hetaerina titia (assembly GCA_037158775.1). Classification (NCBI taxonomy): domain Eukaryota; kingdom Metazoa; phylum Arthropoda; class Insecta; order Odonata; family Calopterygidae; genus Hetaerina; species Hetaerina titia. Next base: position 2,157,136 of record CM073776.1, on the reverse strand, counting down.
GCGTAGTAATGTCATAACTCGTTCTCCATTGCAATGAAAGGATAGAGGAAAAAGTTTATCATAAGTTTTTCATAAAAGCAAAATTTTCACCAGAGCCTGCCACATTATCTGATATACGTGAGCTCTGTTTTGCACTATCAAAGTCATTACAAAGCACTCTATAAATGTCTCCGTGAAATTTTCCATCAGCGATTATATTATTCAGAAGTAGAGATATTTCATTAGCATGCTATTACCACTAGTTCTTCGTATCATATCATTTTCAAATGCATACATTCATATCAAGTACATCGTTGCGTTTTCATATGTCCCTAAAAATATATTGTGTAATGAAACTAGAATGAAAACAACTTTGAAATTGAAGCATAATTGAGTGGAAAACTACCAGTCGGTGACTTGGCGCAAACAATACTGAATGACTTCGGTCAAACTTTTTGCTATTCATTTCCACTAGAAATTAATTCAAGTAAAATGAACTTGGAAAATGTGGCAATTTTTCAAAACAAACCTGACATATCAATGCCTCACGGTAATTTCTACCTCGTAAAACATCCAGTCATTAAACAAAGACAACTGCGCGGACATTTTCTGGAACAATAAACTTTCCCTAACAAATTATGGACAGTATGGAGTTTGCCAATGTTGGATAAAATTACAAACATTTAAATGCACCACTATTTGGCAGCTGTTACCAACTTCAGAGAAACTAGACGAAATGGATTAGATACTAGTGTCACAATTTATGGTGTTCAGCTTACGACTTATTGTCAATAAGTAACGTTTCGTCAAGTACTATATTTTTATACCGATTCGCAGACATGGTTTCAAGTTTGAACCTGCAGCACGCTGCCCATCCCTTCCTTCCTCATGCTGCCTTAAGAACCACTCTCCCTTATGCCCCATGGCTTAATCGACATCCCACTACGTTCAACGTTTTTCTGTCATCCTGTGTTTCCATATTTATCGTATTTTTTTCTAAAAACTTAGCTCCTTCGCCCACCATACTTAATATCTATTCTTCCCTTCTTCCATTCATGCCCGTATCCACATTTCTAAGGTCTCCAATTAACGCTCATGTTTCTCCCTCAAAGACCAAGTCTCAAGAGTCGTCAATCGCGTTTCAAATTGAAGTATTGACTAAACTTTTATTGCCATCTTTACTTAGCCAACATGCCATTAATTGAATCCTTAAGGAAGTGATTCTTCCTATTCCCGCCAAAATTTGTGAACTCCTCTAACTTATTTCCTCTGATTCTCTCTTTTATAGAACTAATTCCCCCAATTTGCCGATAATCCCTTTACTACTAGTATTTCTTACGTGGGTGCTCTTAATTTTGTACTTGTCACACTGCCTCTATTGAACACACACATAAATGCACAAACACAAAACAAATGCAATATATCGCTACCTGAAGGTATACCGCTTGATCACCGGAAAAATCTGACTCAGCGTACATGCTAAAAATTAACGGCAATAACGGGCAGCCATGTATCAGTCTACTACTCGTCACATACTCTCCAACATTTATATTTACCTCTTGCGTCTGGTTTTTAAACCAAGTGCATGATTTTTAATCCGATGTTCTTAAGAACTGTACGGAATATAATCCGCTATTATAATTGGTTAATTCCACTAATAAAAAATCAATGGTAACATTTTCTATTTTTAAGTATTTTAGAATTTAAGAGTGCGTTTAAAAGAATGGAAATATTTTAGACAAAAACGGTCAAGGTAGTAAGGAATAAAGGAGAAGAATTGCGCTGGGCAAACAGGCTTTCATAAGGAGGGAGTTGACGGCGGGGACGTTGACAAGGGAGGTAAAGAAAAGACTCTTCAAAACTTTGATACGGAGCGTAGCTATCTACGAGGTTCATCCGGAAAGTAGTACCCGTTCGTGCCACATGAAGTGCTGACGACGCGAGTAGCCGCTGGACGAGGTCAGATAGCTTCAGTGGCTTGTCTGCCTTCTATGAGCCAAGTTGCGTGACGCTAGCATTGCCTGTGTTGTTTCTGTGATTGTTTACAATGTTTAAAAAAATTGAGAACGCCGCCAGTTGTGAAGTGAGGGCAGTGATTAAATTCCTCAATGCAAGAAACGTTCGCCCATGTGATATTCATCGCCAATTAAAGGAGGTGTATGGAGACAATGTAATGGACGAGTCGTCTGTTCGGCGGTGGTGTCGCAACTTCAACATGGGGAGGGGGAACACACACGACGATGAGCGTTCGGGGAGACCGTCTGTCATTACAGACCAACTGGTGAGCTCAGTTGACGAATTCGTGAGGAACGATCGGCGCGTCACAATTGATGACATCTGTGAGCATTTTCCCAATGTTTCTCGAACAATTGTTCATGAAATTGTTAAACACCATCTGCATTATGCAAAAATTTGTGCAAGATGGGTCCCTCGCATGCTTACAGATGAGCACAAAACCAAGCGTATGGCTGCAGCACTGACGTTTTTGGGACGTTATTCTGATGAAGGAGACTCTTTCTTGACTCGCATAATTACTGGTGACGAAACATGGGTTTGTTATGCATCACCTGAGAGTAAACGACCGTCAATGGAGTGGCATCATGCTCATTCACCTAACAAACCAAAAAAATTCAAGACAGTTCTGTCCACCAGGAAACTCATGGCAACCATTTTCTGGGATCGACGAGGTGTATTGCTTATTGATTTTATGGCCCGTGGAGACACTATTAATGCCAATGCGTATTGTGAAACATTAAAGAAATTACGGCGGGCAATACAAAATCGGTGGCGAGGTCTATTGTCTACTGGTGTCATTCTCGTTCATGACAATGCCAGGCCTCATGCAGCTGGGATAACACAAAAACTTTTGCAGCAATTCAAATGGGAAACTTTCGACCATCCACCGTATAGCCCGGACTTGGCCCCTTCAGATTTTCATCTCTTTACAAAGCTTAAAGACTTTTTGGCAGGAAAAAGATTTGACAGCGATGAAGAACTTAAAGAAGGAGTGACCCTGTATCTCAATGAGCTGGCGGCGAAGGACTATGCAGCAGGAATACAGAAACTTGTCACACGTTATGACAAATGCCTTAATTTGCTTGGAGATTATGGTGAGAAGTAGTTTAAAGTATCCTCTTTCAAATAAAATTTTTTATGTTTGTTAATATTTACTTTTGTGTCTTTATTTCACGAACGGGTACTACTTTCCGGATGACCCTCGTATGTACTGCGCGGAGACCTGGTCACTGAAGCAGGAGGATAGACGTAGATTGGAGGCTTTTGAAATGTGGGTGTGGAGAAGAATAGAGAAGGGGAAATGGACCGAAAGGAAGAAGTACTAAGGATGGTGGACCAGGAGGGTGGTTTGTTGGGAGAAATCCTATGGAGGCAGGGAAAATGGATGATTGTCGTAATGATCGGCAAAAGGATGTTGAAGACTGTGATAGAGGGGAGAATGTTATGTTAGGGAAACGAGGCAAGAGGCAACTATACGAAGGGTATGTTGGACGATATTAAGGGAGGAAGGAGGTATGCGGATATGAAGAGCGGCTGGTCTTAAATTAGAAGGATGTTTTGTTGTGTTTTGTTTAGGGGAGGCAAATAAATGTTGCTGTTCATTCTTTTCATGTTGTTCATTCTATTTCTTGGTAATATTTTCACGCCATAATATTACCCAATCAGCTTCATGACTCTAATTTTATAATATGGAAAATAGACATTTCGCATTAAGTAATGATATAATTAGATTTGCCTTTTTTTCTGAGAGAATACCTTTGGTTTTCTCTAGAATCAGCAGAGGGTTTGGTGTCGGGTTTTAGCTGTTACAATGGTGAATTCTACCGGCGATCGCATTAACTGGATATTACCACATTTGTTCGCATTAAAGTTAACCAATTCTTCCGCCTGAATTTTGAAAATTTTGTTCTTCACTTATTTGAAGCTGGAAAGTTTTTAATGAACGTTGCGTGCTTGCGTGCGTATTCACAATACTTCGCAAGTCGCCGAATGGTTGTGTGGCGGGGGGTGTTAGGTCACCAACCATATATGCACAATCGCAAGCATGTTACCTATACTTAAATAAGAGTTTGCTGTTATCGCCGATAATATACATAAACGGATATCATTCTCGATTAAATTTCACGATGATTTGAAATGCACAGTAGTGTTTCATGATAATTCTTCATTAAAGAATTAAAGCAATTACACGTTGAAAAACAAGAATAGAAATAACGTCTAATGGTAAAATTACTTAGCTGAATTTATTACCATATTTTGCATCGCTTCTCAAACTCATTTTATTTCTAAATGTACCTGGAACATTTTATTACAATATTATTTCAATGAATCATTAAAATGCTATGAAAGTGATCACTGGGAGCAGTTGAATATGGAACGGCATTCCATATTCAACTGCTCCCAGTGACCAAGATATGATGCGCGGGAAAATCCGCACCGACAGAAAGTGTGCGACGGAAAGAGTGAAAGGAGGTGAGATGCCGACGGCGTCGAGGCGGTGAAGGAAGAGCGCGCATTAGGTTGAGGGGGAAGATGAAATAAGAGACTGTTTGTCTTTTTAGACAGTGTGAAGGCTGGTAGAAGTCATGAAGGAGGAAATGTTTTAAAAGCAAAGAGGAGGAAGTCTCCCTAATGACTCTTATTCCCTAATTTCCTGTGTTGATTGCCATTGAGCTCGATTAGCACCGAATGAAATGAAAATCTTCGTCGACTCTCGATTTTCAAAATAGTCGGTGGAATTCAAAAACAATATTAACGATATCTTTAAAAAGATAGGATGACTTAAAATGAAAAATCATATGAACATGACCTTCAACAGTTGCTTCCTTTTATTCTCGCGCAATTCAGTTGGAATGTAATAATTACTGCGCTAGATTTCATTGGGATCGTTCAAAGTCTCTTTTCTGGCAAAGAACTATAACAGCACGAAGAACGCTATTGAAATTAAGCTGACGAAGAACATTATTAGCTCTTCCCTATAACTAAAATAAAACTATTTATTTGAAGCTACTTTACAAAATATGACAACTGCCACAAAACAATTTCAGCAGTGCCGCTGACGATGCTGATAACCTCTGGCAATGACCACGTGAACTCACCAAGGAAGGGGTGCATAGTGGCGGCAGTAGAAGGGGCCACCGAAGACCCGGGGAAAGGGGGTCGGGGGGCGAGTAACCTGTTTCGCATCGAGGGGGGAGAGAATTCGGCGAGAGAGGGTCGTCCTTTCTCCACCTGACCCCACAGTGAACTGCGTCGATCACGTCCGCCGCCCCTGGGGAGGCGCTGCCGGCGGTAGCGCCGCCATTGTCTCAGAGATACTAGTCATGTAGCAGTTTAAAATGCGTGCGTGGTATCACAAAAAGAGTGTGGGGGCGGTGTAGAGTAGCCGATGAAAAGCAATTAAAAGCAGCCGTTTAGGAAAGGGAGGCCTTGTAACTTGCAATTTAATTAACATCCGGGTCTGTCGTCATGACGACAGGTCGTGAAATCCATCCCCCTATTCCCTATTTCGGGTATTTCGCTTCACGTGTGCGTGTCTGTTTGTTGAAAAAATTATGTATAAACCATAAACACACACATTTAGGGTTAGGTGGAAGAAGGGACTATTTAGTCTCAACCTCGCCCAATTAAGTCGATAATAAATAAATAATAAATAAATAAACACAGTAATCAACCGGAAGGTCGGTTTAGTAGGTGATGGTAGAGCTCACCCATGTACCAAGCCCGACGGCGTGTGAATATTCACACATCAGGGTAGGGGGGTCAGTTCCTTTCCCTGTGCCGGTTATGGTTTCCCAGGAAGACCTGGTACCCGAAAAATTAACTAGCTTGGGTGGAACTGCAGGTGCCCAAAGTGCCTTGCCCGGGAATCGAACCCGAGACCCTCCGGTCAGTAATCCAACGCTCTACCCACTAGACCACCGCGACCCGCATATAATGTATACTTGCGTATATTTACCAAGCCCCCATATATATATATCTACATTTACATATGTATGAAGCGGATGCGGATGCGGACTCGGACCACATTTTAGCTGTTATGAATTGTAACGTCCGTTTCAAGAAGATAAGGCAAGAGACGCAGGTTAGGAAATGGAATTTAGAAGCATTAAATGGATTAATGAGGAAGGAGTATCAGCAGGAGAGAATGTATCAGACTGTAGAGAAAATGATGGATGACGGTAAAGAACTTAGTACTATCGAAGAAAAATGGGAATGTATGAAGCAAGGGATATCCGAAGCCGCGAAATACACTATATGAACTGTTAACGGGAAAAGGATAAGGAAACCATGGGTAACAAATGGGAAGATTGTAAAGATGGAAGAGAGAAGAAGTTGGAAAAATGTTAGCACAAAGTTAGGCAAAATGAAGTACAAAGAGTTAAACAATAAATTGAGAAGGGCTACAAATTGAGTAAAAGATGAATGGTGGAAAACGCAATGCAAGGACATGGAAAGTTTACAGAGGAAGGGAGAAATTAGTGCGCTATACAGCAAGGATGGATGAAAGCAAGATCTTTGCTAAAAGTTAAAGATAAGTGGGGTAAGATGCTAGTTAAACCGGAAAAATTCAAGAAAGATGGGAGGAATATGGAGGATATAAGGAAAAAACACTGTATGCTAGAGAACTTAGGCCGACAAGGTTGGGCATAGAAAATGAACATGACGGAGAAGAAGATAGCTTAGGTCCAGGTGTACTCGACGATGAAATAGAAAGGGTATTAAAGGAGATGAAAGCAAATAAGGCCGTGGGGTGGACAATATCCCTGTAGAACTCTGGAAATGTTTAGAAAAAAGTGGGAAGAAGACTGTAATTTCCAATTTCGCAATTATCCAGAAATAACGCGTGTGTTCCTTTTATGTGTTCTCATGTTGTTTATTGCCAAGTTTTTTATTTAACACTGCCGTGTTTCTTTGAAGAAATCACATATATATATATATATATATATATATATATATATATATATATATATATATATATATATATATTATTGTTAGGTAATCTACCGGTTAAAATAGGTTTTTGGATGGACACAACTATCAAATAAATATTCTGTAACTCCAAACAAAACCCAATCGAGCAACCTAAACTACACCAGGTCCCTCTTCATCTCTGTGTACTTCTTTCCTCCCTTCATCCCATCCAACATCCCTATCCTGATCCTACCATTTCCTTGCTTGCCCAACATTCTCCCCTCTATTACCTTCTTCAACATCCCACTGCCGCTCAATACGCCTTTCATCCATTTTTCCTGCCTCCATAGGATTTCTCTCAACAAACCCCTCTCCCTGATCTCATTACTGCAATGGCAACACGCGTGCCTCTTCCTTTCCTATACCCAAAATATTAATTATCCTCGTGTTCATTTGTTATAAACAATGAATATTTGTTTCCCTTCAGGCTGAACCTCTCATTCAACTTCTATAGACTAACTAGCTAATGCTCAAAGCTAATCCTCTTGCCCCTCTCACCCATATCGTACCAATATCGTCTGCAAAATAGATTGTGCTGTTTCTCCGTGGATGTCCACTAATTAATCAAGACACTCTCAGGCGTTACTTAGTGGGAGTATTTCTTAATAAATGAATGAAGATTAAGTTTCACAGGAATTTTTAAAAAGTCCTGTGAACATTGTAAAGTTAGTCTCATTCATTTTCATCCATGAAGCCTCGTTTACAATATTAGCTGAGGTATTCTAGATGCTCACATTGAAGAGAAAGATTGAGAGTCCACCTACTTGCCTTAGTGACCTCAATATTTTCAAGTGTGAATGAATTACTCTCATTCATTGGCTTCTAATCACAATCCTTGGCTTCAGATGCTGCCTTAAGTTTCAGCTCGGGCAGACGGCAAGAGATTGTCCTCTAGGAAACCAACGATAGAATTTCAAAATTTAATTAATTAAAATTGGCATTTTTCCACAAAATAAAATTTTATTTATACGACCGGTTTCAATGTAACTGCATCATCTTCTGGTGAAGAAGCTGATGTAGTTACATTGAAACCGGTCGTATTAATAAAATTTTATTTTGTGGAAAATTGCCACATTAAATAATCATGATATTCCACCATATCACGCCTGAAACGTCTCTTTTTATTCAAAATTAAAATTTCGTTACTCTTCATCATCATATTGCTGGCTGTAGTATTGCTGCCTATGTGCTACCGACTGCACGAATAAATTTACCAGGCCTGACCATTGAATTCATCTCCGCTCCAAAACCCTGGCTCAAGTGTAAACACATGAACACATTACATTTAATTTTATTGAGAACTTAACCAGCAGTTATTCTTGCATTCGGAGGCACTAGTGAAATATTGATCCACCGTAGTAAGTGGGGGTCTGTAAAATTTCCTTCACATCCTCAGATAAGTAACCGGCCTCAAATTTAAACAGTAAATTTAACTTATACTTAAGCCTACAATCAACTAGTGGCTCCCATCCTTATTCTTCCAATAGTGTTGTTACACTGCTACCTTGTTTATAACGACTCTCCACAAACCCAGCTGCTCCACGTTACACTCGATCTAGTCCTAAAATTAAATATATTTCAAGAGGATCCCATACACTTGCAGTATACTCAATGTGAGGCCTAACTGATGTGAAATAACAAATATCCTTAACCTTTTCATTACAATTTCCAAGACTACTTTTTATGAATTCTAACTTTGTATTAGCTATTCCGCAAATTTCACGAATTTGTTTTACCCTTGTAATGCCCGTAGTTATTTCAAGAAACTGCGGGAGATGCCGCAACAGTAACTATTAACGGAGTCATCCGCTACGTGTGTATTATAATGCAACAATTTCAGAGAGTAAAAATCATTCGGTCAAGGCGAATGATTTTTACTCTCTGAAATTTTTGCCCGTAGTTATTGTTACACCCAAGTATTTTACCGATTCCACCTGTGTAATGCTGGTCCCCTGTAGGATATTCTGTTTGTGCATATCTCGTGAGGAATCACCACCTGCCATCCAACCAAAAACAATAAGTGCTACCAAGAAAGAGGAAGGTTAGGTTGATCGTTACAATTAGTAGGCATTTATTACAGGAAGTGCGTTTCTTTCGTTTTGGAGTGCTTTCTACGAAATTGGGAAAATAAATTAATTATGGCATTAATGTAGTAAGATAGTGCATTGAAAGAAAAAGTTTTTACAAAACTTTGTAAGGTGGAAAGATTCAAAACGTGACGTAGTGGTATGGAAGGTGATTTTGTGAGGTTGCTAAATTAATTTAACTGACCCAAATGTATCCTTTGTCTTGAATTCAAATCAGATCCTCATTCGGGTCAAGAATGGCCTGATGTATGGCCCCTCGTCACACACCCTAGCGGGGACTTGCAGGGTACAGAAAAATACAAATACAAACACTATTGCAATGCATTTTCAGGGTGCATTTGGATCTGGATGAAAATTAAGCTCGGTTCTCCTCCCGAAGCCGCTCGCGTGTTCCCACGACGTATTGTATGTTTCTCGGGAATCAAAAGGCATGGGTTTAGCTCAGCGGATGGCCGAGACATTCGCCCGGGTTCGAGCCCTGACGCCCTCGCACCCTTGAACGGGAATCCGCTCCTGGCATAACATCCAGACGAAATCCTCCGCGGCTTCCAAAGGGAACGAAACTCGTTACCGCACCCGCCGCACCCCCGAAGCACCACAAGGAGCGGGAGGGGCACTTCGCAAGGGTCCCGGACTGTGGGGGCGTCCTCACGTTCGCGCAATCACGTTCGAGGACAATAATCCGGTCAGCGGCGGGATTAGCACACCCCGGCCCCGTGAAGCACTGAATGGCGTGCACCATAGGTGAACCGCGCCCTCGAGATACAGTCGCAAAACGCGAGAGTTGACATTTCGAACGTGGGTTCAAGTTTGGTGAATTTCAAGGAAGGTGTGGTCAGAGGAGCGTGGGCGGGTGCGGTTCGTCGCATTCTCATCCAGGACCACTCGGGCGTGTGGCTGTAATTAATAAAAATAGAGATTATCACAGGTATAGTGTTGACTCGAAATGGTGTGTTTTCAAAAAAGGGCACTCATTCACATACTTTGTTAGTATAAAAAGTGTCGGGAAAATATTCGGGACACTAGACTTATTTCAGATATTGCTTCAATACCTCAATATTCTTCCGTAAGTACATCCCTTGAGCGTCGACACGCTTTAGCCTGCGGATTTTCCACGATTCGAAGGCTCCTGGTAAGAGGTACGCGTGCAAGCTTCTTTGACGGCACTTATGGTACCATGGTGGTGCCATTTGAGGGAGCATTGCACTCTTGGGAATAGGAAATAGTCTACTGGTGCCAAGCCGGGACTGCAAAGGGGTTGGGGAATCGTCGCGATGTACTTTCAGAAAAGTTTTGCAAGCAGACACTCAACTCTGCTCTTTTGGTCGTCCCTCCAAACATCAGCGGGATTAGTTTAGTGCAGATATTTTGCATCGCCAAATTTTCAATGATAATGGTGTGTGCACTGTCATCTCATAAATGCCAAAACGATCTGCGATTAAGCACACTTAACCGACGGTCAAAATCATCACTTCGCGCATTGCACGTCAGGAAAAATTGTTACCGACACTTTTTATACTAATCTTGTATGTATGTTCACTATTCCGCGGTCATCCAAGCTTAGTCGAACCAAGTAGAATAATGACTTTTTCAATTAAGGACGTGAGGGATTCTGGATAGAATGGAGGGTTGTCATTGTGGTCTTTTTAGATTTTTATATAGATATTTTAGTACCCTGCAAACCACTGCTAGGGTGTGTGGAATGGGGTGATTAAAAACCCCTTGCCACACACTTCTATTCTACATTTAATAACTCTAGTTTTATTGACACAATCTCTCTTAATTTGGACCTAAATATTTTTACCACTACCGCTGTCAGACAATGTTATTCTGAAACCCCTTTCGCTCTTGAAAAAAATGAGATCTTCAATCTATTTGTTCTAGACTTAATCACTTTAATTTTAAAGGAACGATCTCTCTTACCGAAATACGAATGGCGTAATGCTATATTTTCAACATCACAACCTAAGAGTCGTCCTTTCAATTAATGCGAGAAATTTAATCTCTAATTTAGCCTTAACTCCGTGAGTGATTTCCAGTCTAGCTCCTCTAATATTTTGGATACGCAACTCACTTTATCATAACAACGATTTACAAATCTAACTCCTCTATGCTGCACGATATCCAATTCGAAAATCAGTTCAGCTTCGTGGAAATCCCATATACTTGCAGAATATTCTAAATGACGTCTCACCGAAATAAGGCGAAAGATAATATTTCTCTTTGACCTTTCATAATATTTAAGTAAATCCTAATTTTTTGTTACCTTGTCCACATATTCTCCGTATGTGTTTCACCCATGGGAAAACAATCTTCCTTTATGCTAGGTTTAACAATGGGCACTCAAAAACTCTTTACTGGCGAATACGTGCCAATTGCAGGGTAATACCTCAATGCTGCCTCATCATCCTGGCAGAATTTCTGTTAATAATGTAGAAATAACATCTTAGAGGGCATAGAAAAAGATAAAGATGATAACTTCGTATGAATAGAAAGTCCATTGGTTAATTTAACATAACGTGCTCTTGTACATTTCACATCTTGTACATCCATTTCTCTCCCATAATGCATTTTTGTTGTGGATGCCAGATGGAGGGAAATTGAAATTCGATATTACTCTTCCACTGTATATGTATTTAGTAAAAGTATCGCAAAGTCCTAAATGACATACACAACAGCGGCATTGACAGAATAAAATCTTCGAGTGAGCGACAGATTATTAGGAAATAAACTAATACTATGGCCATCTACTATGTTTTTTGAACAAATTGATAGTTTTTTCTTTCATGGTGGTCCAACACCACCCCGCCCGACTGCTGTTTTGAAGTTACGTATTGTAGATGCAAAAGGGGGGGGGTGATAAATTCGTTTCCCCTCTTATCTTTAACGGCAGTTCTTGTATTTGTCCTGGAGAAGCAGTATATCCCGCGGCACCTCTGCTCCTCTCCTCATAAATCAGTCGACCTGACGGCTGAAACTTGTCGCCCCAAACCTTGGAATTCGAAGGTGGAGAGGCAATGAGAAAATATTCGCTCTCCTTGGGAGAACTCGCAGACAGTAAGATTTGTTTTCAGTTTGAACGAAACTTTCGACTCGCATTTGATTTACAATATGGGCACCAACATTCGTCATACGTCGCATTTCTAATCACCCATAGTTATTTTCGGGGGAAAGGTTAGAAGTAATGACTGAATCATTAGTCACGTGTTATGTTATTGATGTATGCGAGGGTGAAGTGATACCCTTCAATATAATGAATGAGTTTGTAATTTTCCAGTCTTTAGAGTCGAAGGAAAATTAGAAACTCATGTAAAATGGACGACAAACAATTCCACGAAGTGAAGCCTAAAAGTATAAATTATACCCTTCAATGTATGTTGCAGTTGTCACCGCAAAACGGTCTCTCAAGTGTTATGATGCACATACTAGTCCAAAAGATGATGTTTAGATCTCCGTAGGAGCTTGTGGGAGCCACCTTTGCAGTCCCGACTTGGCACCAGTAGATTCTTTCCTATTCCCAATTTTTTTAAAAGTCAATCAAACCAATCATCTTAAAAAACGATATCTCTAACATTACCCATTGAACACATTTTCGTCCCTTTTATGCGATCTTATGCCTTTTGCCTACATCTATATACATGAGAATTTCAATTTATGCACATAAGAATTGCGCTAGATAAGGAGGCTTTCTCAAGGAGGAGTGAGTTGATGATGGGGACGTTGAGTAGGGAGGTTAAGAAAAGACTCGTAAAAACTCTGATATGGAGCGTAGCTATGTGTGGCGCGGAAACGTGGTCGCTGAAGCAGGAGGTTATACGTAGATTGGAGCCTGTTAAAAATGTGGGTGTGGAGAAGAATGGAGAAGGTGAAATGAATCGGAAGGAAAGCAAATGAGGAAGTACTGGAGATGGTGTGTGAGGAGAGGGGTTTGTTGAGAGATATCATATGGAGGTAGGAAATATGGATGAAAGGCAGTGGGACGTTAAAGAAGGTAATAGAGGGGAGGATGTTGGGCAAACAAGGAAAGGGCAGGAACAGGATAGGGATGTTGAACGGGATGAAGGGAGGAAAGAAGTACACAGAGATCCATCCAAAAACCTAACATAGCCGGTAGATTACCTAAATAAAATATATATTGAATATAAGACACTTCTATACATAAATATATATAAAAAATATAAATATATATTGAATATAAGAACAGAGTCCTGTTCCTAACTCCTCTTGAGAACGATTCTTTCACCACCGAAAATTGTAGACCCAGTGAGTCCCTCTTTTTTTGTATGCGTTTCTGTTCGTGTGTTTGTGTCAACTAGTCCATTTACATATATATATATATATATATATATATATATATATATATATATATATATATATATATATATATATATATATATATATATATATATATATATATATATATATACACACACATATATATATATATATATATATATATATAATCTTGAAAATGACGCACTCCGGCGACGCACAAACACACAAACACTAGGTTAATAAATATTAATCACACAGAAACATAAAAGGGCACTTACAGTAGATATTTACGTTTCGACGGCACGGCCGTCGTCATCAGAATGCCGTTGTCGGGGAAGAGCGGAGAGGGTATGTGCAGGAGAAGGGTGACGGGAGGAGTGGTAAAGGGCCACCACCTTGTCCGCTTTCCATTGGCCCTTTACCTCTCCTCCCGTCACCCTTCTCCTGCACATACCCTCTCCGCTCTTCCCCGACAACGGCATTCTGATGACGACGGCCGTGCCGTCGAAACGTAAATATCTACTGTAAGTGTCCTTCTTTTATGTTTCTGTGTGTTTAATATTTATTAACCTAGTGTTTATATATATATATATATATATATATATATATACATACATATATATAAAGAAGAATGGTGGAAAACGTAATGCGAGGGTATGGAAAGTTTACAGAAGAAGGGTGTAATTGGTGCGCTTTACAGCAAGGTTAACTTATTATCGGGAAGTAAGAAGGCAAGATCTGTGCTAACAGTTAAAGATAAGTGGGGTAAGATAATAATTGAACCAGGAAAAATCCAAGGGAGATGGAAGGAATATATAGAAACACTGTCTGGTAAAGAACTTAGGCTGACAAGGTTAGTCATAGAAAAGGAACATGACGTAGAAGAAGATAGCTTAGGTCCAGGCATACTCGACGATGAAATAGAAAGGGCATTAAAAGAGATGAAAGCAAATAAGGCTGTGGTGGTGGACAACATTCCTGCAGAAATGTTGAAATGGTTAGGAAAAGGTGGGAAAATGGCCATATATGGACTGATTCGTAGTATCTATGAGGAAGGGATCTGGCCGGAAGATTTTGTGGTATCTCTACGCGATTACTAACTATACCAAAGAAATAAAAGTTAATCCTTTGAAAGCCAATTAAATGCCCGCAAGGGGTCCTCTGAAACACCACATTTGCCAACGAGGGCATGATTGATATAAAGATCAACCAGAGGTTTCGAGTAGCTACCGAAAAAATTCTACGAGATAGAAAAGTCTAACGAACCGATGAAGAGAGCTTTCTCAAAGAAAATTTAGTCTTAATTAATGAAAGCAACAAGACCGGAGTACAGGTATATCGAGAGACTATAGTCCTTTCTAAGGCCTTACCAACCCTATAGATACGCAGGAAAAAAAAGTGAAATTGATTTCGTATTTTAGGAACTCAGGACATAATACTTGAGGAAAAGATGCTTTTAGGAAGAAAATGCCACAGCAGCCAAACCTATTTGTGGTACCACTTGTTGGTATGAGAATTATTCTAATGTCAGCAGTTCGCGAGAGCGGGAGTGAGGCAAAAGGGAGAAGGGGAGAAAGTAACGTTAGGATAGAGGGGAGGGAGTCTCAGAGGGGACTCCACTTCTATCCATGAAAGAGAGAGAGAGAGAGAGTGGGGGAGGAAATAGCTCGGGATCCTCCCGCTCATAGCTAGAGTTGAATGGAATCGTGGCATTTCGAACCCTTCAGAAAATATTTCTCGAGTAAGGATCTTACGCAAATAACGGCGGAAAGAGACGTAACCCTACTCTTTGGGTTTTCCTCTACATGCATTATAAAGTCACTGAATGTTATGCAATTCAGATAAATTCTGAGAATCTCGCTCGCAAAATCAGGTTTTCCGAGGATATTTGGGGATGAATCACCAAATTTTTAAATGTATGCTTTGGACAGGAAATATTTATTGGACTGCGGAAAGTAAATCAATACAACAGGTCAGATTGGAATTAAGAGCCTGATCTACTGGAGACCAAGGAGAAATGTTGGAAGCTTAAAATATGTCAGGGAATTTGATCGCGAAGGGCTCATTGCGTAGCCCTTGCACAGCGCCTTTCCAGTCTCCTAGGCTACTAAGGCGGGAAGAATTCTACTTCGTCGTCAGGCGTTTATATTCTTCCCGCTCAGAGTAGCCTTGGCTTCTTCTTTCCTGGAAGGGAGTCTTCTGTTCCTATGGAGGATATGGGGCCCTTGTAACGGTCCCATGGCCAGGCCCTTATTTCGGCGACCCTTTGAATTAGGGTTGCTTCTGCCTCTGCCGCTTTCAGGAAGAATTTTTCCGAGATTCTCGGCAGAAGGACGCCCAGGGGTTCCAGGTTCCCGTCCTCGTGCATTTCGGAAACGCGGGCGTAACGACCGCGTCCCATGATGCCACGAGGAGCAGGATTCTGCACCGCTTGAATTCGAGCGAGGCTCGTTCGCGACACTCCTGACCATACCGGAGCAGCGTACGTGATGACTGGCGATACGCACGCTTGGTACAGTCTACGCTTCGCGTCCATGCTCAGGACTTGCGGGCGAATAATCGGCCGGAGCCGATTAAGCGCCGCGCATACCTTTGCACGAACCCAAAGCGCTTGGGCGTTCCAAAGGAGTTTCCGCTCTATCAGCACTCCGAGACAGGTAACTTCGGATTCTTACGGTAGGGTGACTCCATTCACGGATAGGTTCACTCCTGGCGGCCGATCATTTTCCCGGCGGAAGATGATCGCCTTCGTCTTCTGTGCGTTAACAGCAAAACGCCATCGGCTGCACCAATGTAGGAGTTCCGCCACGGCGTTTTGCAGTCTTCGCACCGCAGTCACCTCCTGTCACGAACGGCATAGGAGGACCGTGTCGTCGACATAGAGAGACAGGATCTTGTGGTTCCCACAACGAGTTTGGATGTCGTGGGAATAGATGTTAGAAAGCCGTGGTCCAATGATGGATTCCTGAGGCACGCCGGTGGAGATCCGGCGCACACCCGAGTTCGCCCCAAGTCACTGCACGGTGAATGTCCTGTCTCTCAGGTAGGAGTGAACCATCCTTATTATCCAAGTTGGAAAGTGGAGTCGCCTCATCTTCAACATAAGAACCGGATTCCAGACACGATCGAACGCCTTGCTGACGTCGAAGAAGGCCCCAGCAACCGCCATGTTCCGGTTGAAGCTGTCAGTGATGAAATCCGTCGTTCGTATTAGCTGATGGACTGTGGAATGCTACCCTCGGAAGCCGAACTGCTCCTCCGGGAGGATTTCATTTTCCCGGACGTAGTCGGTCAGCGGCTGTTGCAGCAGTCGCTCGAATATCTTACCGAAGCCTTCGAGCAAGGAGATAGGCCGAAATTCTCCGGGACCCACCTCCAATTTCTGCGGCTTCGGCAGACAGACGATTCTCGCTCTTCTCCAAGTGGTCGGGAAGTAGGAAATCCTGATACAGCCATTTAGGAGTGTTGTCAGGTACCTCACCGACGCCTTAGGAAGCTCTCGGATGACAACATTAGGAATTGTATCGCTTCCGGGGGCCTTCCTCGTGCGGAGGCGACGTATTTCCCCTATTACGTCCTTCTCGTCGAATCTCAGAATTTCCGAGGCGTCTTCTAGATCGGCGTCTCCTGCTTCCTCGGACGCCTCAATTTCTTCCTCTATTTCGGCAGAGGCAGGGTTCCCAGGATTGGGCGAGAAGCTGCTTGCCAAATGGTCATCGAGCCATTCCTCCTTTTCCGTTGGAGATCTTGCTACCCCGACTCCGACAACGACGATCGGGTCCGCTCTTTGGGGAGCCCACAGCCTCCTGCATATCTTCCACACCGACGCTATGTCCTCGTTGCCTTCTTCCGAGAGGAGCTCCTCACGTAACTGCGCTTCCCAGCGGTCCGATCGAACCTCCCGGAGGGCATCCTTCACCACGATGTTTAGCTTTGAAAGCTGCCACCTCACTTTTACAGGGCGGTATTTTTGCCAATGGCGCCGTACACTGTTGCGTCGCGTGATGAGGCCTCGAACCGCGGCGGAAAATGGAACCCGAAGATGCGAGTTCCGCTATTCCTTTAACGGTATCGCCGCCTTCATTGCACCGTCTATTGTGCTAGTGAGATGGCTGACCATGCGATCGACCATCTCCAGCGAAGTCCATTGGTTTTCGTGGCAGCTTTCCGGCGATGAGGTTTCGGAAGCAGCTCCAATCGGCTGACTACAAATCAAATCGTCGGGTGGAAGATAATACAGGGATTCGGCTCCCCACGGCTAGGATGGTGGGGCTGAGGTCCGACAACAATTCCACGCATGTATATACAGTATACTGCGGGACGTCCTAACATTGCGAGCAATTGTAATGTCTAGTACGCCCCCTCGGTCATGCGTGGGTGTCGTCGGACCTAGGTCCGTCAGGCCATCGTCATCCGCTAGTAGACGCAGGTGTTCTGCCCTCCAATTGCAGGACCGTGAGTTCCAAGTAGAATGCTTGGCATTCAGGTCCCCCAGGATGATCGAAGGTCCGCTGTCTGTGAGATTTCGTATGAGATCCAGATCTCTGGGTTTCCAGGGTGGAAAATACAGTAATGAGACCCGGAGCCACCCTCATCTTTTCCGTATTTCCACCGAAACTGCCTCCGCGTGAGGGTGAGAAATCACCCTACACCATCGTTGCTCGATGAACCTATGGACGAGGATGGCCGCACCTCCTGATCTCACCCGCTGACGCCGTGGGTCCCTGTCCGCCCTGAATATGGTCCAGCCAGGTAACCTCCAGGTGTCCGTGGGCCGGAGGTGCAACTCATTGACAGCGGCAACGATGGCTCCCTTCTCTTGAAGGAACGATCACAATTCTTCACGTCGGTGAAGAATTACGTTGGCGTTCCATGGCGCAAGCAGAATGGGTCGTTCAGCCATGATTGGTTCAGTTACCGATCCTGCTGCGCATTAACTCCTAGAGGGGTGAGAGGAGAAGTTTGCCCTGCGTCGACGAGATTAGTTTCTTGAGGGTCCGTGCGATTACGGCTACGGTGTGCCACACTCCCTGTCGTCGCTGTATGGTGTCGGCGAGGACTCGCGTCGTCCGGAGATTTTTCGTTCGTTGTTTCCCTCCGTTTATCCTCTTGTTTTGATTTTGTATACTCGGTCGTGAGGATATTCTCGCAAGCCGCTTGGGTTGGCGTAGGGCACGATTCCTACGTTTCCATGGTGGTAATTGTGGTTTTCTTCATCTTCTTTTTTGGCTTCTTTTTCTTCTTCTTTTTTGGCGTCTATTTCTTCCCCTCAGTTGAGGAAGAATGGGTCGTATTCCTCAGAAGGCTGTTCACTGGGGGTGACAAGTTCCCAGGGATGGCTTTTCCTGAGGTTGGCGCTTTTAGTACCCTGTCCACCTCCGCAACTCTTAGGTGGATTTTCGTTCTCCAATTCCACATTCTCCTTTTCTTCGGGAATGGCTTGAATATGGTCATGTAAAGACCCCCCCCAGTATCGCCCCAGAGGATGTGGCTTTTACGACTTCTCTGGATTGTTTCTGTCCTGGAGCCGGTGCCGTCTTGTTGGGTGCCTGTTTTCCTGGTGCAGGTTTTCTAACGTTGGCGTTTTGTCGTCGTTCCGCCTCTTGGAAGGCGGGGCACCAACGAGAGACTGTAGCGTGAGGTCATCTGCAGCTTGCACAAATTGCCTCGTCTCCCCTTCTTCGGGAGCATTCTTCTACCGCGTGTACCCCCGCACAGTGCATGCAGCGCTTAGCATACCAACCAGCAATGCCTATGTGGCCAAAGCGCATGCAGTTGCTGCAATGGAGTGGACCTCTATCGCCTCGGAAGCGTTCGATCGAGACAAAGCAGTGGCAGAGCTTACGGATATCCCCGAGGGAGATGGCGGACGGAGTCTTCACTACATTCGCCACGTACAGTCTATCGAGACCGGTTTCCCATCCTCCATGACGGTCAAGCGACGGACGCTTCGTATTTCGTATCCGAGGGATTTGAGTCCCTCAGATACCTTTTCCACAGCTATCCATCGGGAGATTCCCTTGATGAAAAGTTTCATTCCAGCTACTTCATCAATGGGCTGACAGTGATGCTGAATTTTCAAGGTTTTCAGTAAGGAGAGAGTCTTCTCGTGCCTCTCTCTCTCTCTATCTCTCTCTCTGTTGGAGGTGATATTCCGGGAGGAAGCTCTACGAACTTCCAGGCCAAAATCGTCACCTATGGCAGCCGCTAATCGGTCGACCGGACCCTGGACGTCGGGTAAATCACGATGGGCGGCGGTCGCTGCGTCTTTGGTGCCGGTGGAGTATCTTCCGGAACGGTTGTCTCCGTTGTCGGAGGCGATTTCCTCTTCTTCCTCTGGGAAGAAACTAGGGTGAATCCGTGGTCACCTTTCTCCTCTTCCGAACTCAGTGCTCGCTCAGTCCCATCTTCTTCACCTTGGAGACTTGGCGACTCCGTATTAACTCCGTCTTCTGGCCTCAGATTCCTCCCCGATGCCTTCTTCCGTTTGACACCGCTTGTAGCTTCCTTCACCACCTAGCTCTCTAAAGGGCCGAGAACGGCTGTCGCCTCAGTCTTGCATTTGGCCTCCGTCACCACCGAGCCCTGTAAAGGGCTGAGAGCCAGGGTTTTTCCTCCTGATGAAGGCTAAGGCCCCCCGGCATGGCTGCCAGTGGTCCTTCGCCTTGAGGGTGAGGGTTCCCTCCTTGGCCAATTTCCTTCGTTTACACAAAGTCCCCATTGGAGTTGGCACGGCGGTGGATTTTCCTCATCACCTGTACCACCGGAAACACAGAGTAACTTGATGACATCCTAAGATAGACGCGTTCTCTCCTTCTTTCTTTTGTTTTCTTTTCACGAATATATATATATATATATATATATATATATATATATATATATATATATATATATATATATATATATATTCGTGCACAATAATGTAAATTCACTAATAGTCATAACAAACACAGAAACTAAAACATATAAAAGAGGGACTCACTGGTTCTCCAATTTTTGGTGGTGCAACAGAACTCTGTTCCTAATTCCTCTTGAGAAAGGTGGTTGCACCACCGAAAATTCGAGAACTAGTGAGTCCCTCTTTTGTGTGTTTTGGTTTCTGTGTTTGCTGTGACTATTTAGTGAGTTTCATTGTGCACGTTCGTGGCTTTTCCTGGAAAGTGAATATATATATATATATATATATATATATATATATATATATAACTTTTGGACGGTAAAATAGAACACAGAATAAAACAGATAACACGTAAAAGGACACTCACACTGTAGATGATTTAAGCTTTCGGCCTCCTCCGAGGCCTTCTTCAGGTCAGACTGACATATATATATATATATATATATATATATATATATATATATATATATATATATATATATATATATATGCATGTATAGGAATGTATATGTACCCTTCTGCAGGTAAAAAACTCATTACTTCTCCTTCTTCTATGCAATAGATCGTTTGAAAGTGCCCGAAACTTTCTTGCTTGGAAAAGCATCCTTCTTCAACCCAAATGAATCTATATTTTTTATTAGCAGAAAATTTAACTAAAGTATCGGGGATCCTCTACATGGTGTTTTTAACGTAATATTTCAAGAACTTATGGGAGATGCCGCAACAGTAACTTTTAACGGCTTACATACATTTCATTGCAACAATTTCAGAATCTAAAAGTCATTCGTCCCGGTCAAGACGAATGATTTTTACAGTCTGAAATTTTTAGCGGAAAGTCAACAACAACATCGTTGAGTAGAGAAGTATACGAGTATGTTGTCGGAGAATCAACAGCTAATTATTTCCAGAGAAAAAAAATAACCCTAACCTCGCCCGCCTGATATGTTTGAATAACTACACTTCAATTTACCAGGATTTATATTACCTACGTATTCATATTTTAAAAATTATGCCTTTTCTAAGTAGTTGTCTAATGTTTTCAGTGGAAGCCTTATAATAGTGACATAGATTCATCAGCCTGCGTAAATATGATCCTATTGAAATTTCACAAATTCACCACAATATTTATTAAGGGGTAAAATGAATATTACAAGTTTTAATTACTAAAAAACCATCACACTCTTAAATCAGTAAAAAGATACAAAAGAGTGTTTTGGATCTCTTCATTGATTTTCTATGCAAATACGGATTGAAAACCCGTTCCAGATTGAGATGCATGTCCGTCGATGAATTCTCATGAACCAATGAATTGTATTCGCGTTCTCTGCCAGTGTTTCGATGGTCCAGTGGTCCATCGTCCTCAAGGCCGCACACAGGTCTGAAGCGATGATCTCTCTGGTCAAATTTACCCAGATCCAATGTTGACAGCATATACTCTTGCACGAAACTTGTCACAATAAAAGAAGATGAATTACGCTAGACTAAGAGGCATTCACAAGGAGGTGGGAGCTAAGGAGGAGAGAGCTGATGAGGGATGGCTGTGTTGGTGATGAGTTGTGTAGAGGTGGCTGAGAGGCTCGTTAAAACTTTGATATGGACCGGAAGCGTGATCAATGAAGCAGAAGGATAGACGTAGATTGGAGGCTTTTGAAATGTGGGTGTGGAGAAGAATGGAGAAGGTGAAATGGACCGAAAGGAAAACAAATGAGGAAGCACTGGTGATGGTGGGTGAGGAGAGGGGTTTGTTGAGAGAAATTCTATGGAGGCAGGAAAAATGGATGAAAGGCGTATTGATTTGAGATTGAATTTTGAAGGCCTTGATAGAGGCAAGAATATTAGGTAAAGGAAAGGGCAGGTTGGATAATATGAAGGGAGAAAGGAAGTATGCGGCACCCAAGAAAGATTTATAGTAGTGTTCGATGTGAGATATTTTCATGTTAGGCAAGGTCGAAAAGTGTAGTAATGTGCAGTCTGGGCCCAATAAAAAAAATAAAGCGCCATTACATTTTATTTTAAATCGTGCAACTTTATTCTATAAAATACAATTCTATATTACGGCGTCCAATATAAGAGATTTGATTGAATTATTCTGATGATTGGGAATATTTGGATAACCATTGATAAAACTCCCTCCTGATTTGAGACTATATTAAAATGTAATACATGCACATTTACTTCTCCCTTAAGGAGGTTAAATTATTTAGATATTTTAAGATGACTTCCATTTGCGTTAAATCAATGGAAAATATCATAAAACTTAATAATATAAGGTTGACCTAAGGTCGTCTGAACACTGAATTTGTAAAAGTGACACCGGACAGTTAACAAAGATTTTCAATAACCAATCTATGCAATTTAGTAGATTTAATTAATACTTTCCTATTCATAAAAAACACACGTATTTATGTTTAATATTATATATATATATATATATATATATATATATAATTTATTCGATGTAACACCGGGATTCGAACTCGGATCCCTCGATATCCGGCCGAGTGCTTTAACCAATAAAGCTACCGAGACGTCCTCTTACACTCTGAAATTTTCGAAAAAGAAAATTCGAAAAAGATTCGAAAAAGGTTCGAATCCCGGGCAAGGCGAATGATTTTTACTCTCTGGAATGGTTGCATTATAATGCACACATAGCGGGTGACCCCGTTAAAGTTACTATTACAGTTTCTTGAAAAAACACGGAAGTGTTAAATAAAAAAACTTAGACAGCAACACACAATATGAAAACACATAAAAGGAACACTAACACGTTATTTCTTGATAATTTCGACGGAACCTAGCTCCGTCTTATTCGGAAGATCAGTTAAGACTTACCTAATCTTCCGAATAAGACGGAGCTAGATTCCGTCGAAACTATCAAGAAATAACGTGTGAGTGTTCCTTTTATGTCTTCTCATGTTGTGTGTTACTATCTAAGTTTTTTTACACACATATATATCGATGATGTGGAAGTACTCACGAGAGCAATATAACTTTTGACTTTGACTTTAACAGTAGAACACAATAAAACAGATAACACGTAAAAGGACACTCACACTGTAGATTATTTGACCTTTCGGCCTACTCCGAGGTCTTCTTCAGGTCAGACTGCTACTTCACTTCACACTACAGACTTCAGGACCGTCGATGTCGAGTCAGTTTAGCTGAAATCTCAATTGATTTTAAAAATTCCTGCTTACTGGACCATTATATTTTTTTGCAAAGTGGGGTTATCTTTTAAATCATGGAAAAACAATTCTTATTTCCCGAAAAAGCCATTCATATTTGATTTGGCATTAATATATTTATAATATTTTTAAACAACAACTGAAGAGCTTAATAAACTGTCAAAATAGTTTAGATGAATAAAAAATACGCAGTCACCGCTATTGAAAATCCGTTTGAAAATCCGAATGGATTTGATAGCCGGATGTGATATAACCGCTTAAAACACCAGTACTCATTTTATAATCCGTCTGTTGAGATTTTAAGGAGTGAAGAAAAATTGTTAACATTGCTTTCATTCAATAAAAAAAATCGATCGACAGTTAATTGAATGCATCGTATTTCTCATTCCCGCCGAGACGACATTGTTCCACTTCGCTTTCCATGGCATTCCCGACTTTCCACCTCAGCGGCCCCGGACGGACACGCTTCGTTCGATTCCTCTTCTTGGAAAAGAGGTGCCCAAAATGGTATCCAAAGATGTAGAAGCCGAAGAGGGAGGAGGGCGCCAACTTCGGCGCACGCGGAACGCAAAATTGTGACCAAACACACAGTATCTGCGGCATCCCGATCAAACGGGGACCTCCAAGAAGAGCAGCCAACCATCTTTGCTCTACAAGCGCATGAGAGCATGTCGAAAACGACACTGTTTTATTCAGCAGCTGCTTGCCAACTTTGGCTCATGAAGAGTTTACGCCATAAAATTTCATTCCTAATTATCGAAAGAACAAGTGAGCTAAAATTACATATTAAAGATTGGTGGGGAATCCAATTCCCCAATCCCTCTCACCATAAGACTACTGTTGATCCGAATGATTTCACCCTTACCGCGGTCGAACAATGTTATTCTGATCCCTCATCGTTCATTAAAACAATGATATCTTAAATCTATCTGTTCTACACTTAATCTCTCTAATTTTGTTGACATGATCTCTCCTACCGTAGTACGTATGATGAGGGTAATAATAAATTTTCAACATCATTGCTAAAGAGACGACCTTCCAATTTATGCAAGATATTTAATCTCTAACTTAATCTTCGTTCCTTGAGTGATTCCCAGCCTAGCTGCTCCAATATTTCGGTACGCCCCTATGTTCATCATAACAATGTTTTACAAATCTAGCTACTACTCTACTCTGCACGCGAATCAATTCGGTAATCGATCCAACTTCTTGAGGATACCATATACTAGCCGCATTTTCTAAATGACGCTTAAGCTATGAAAAATAACATTTCACTTTGACTTGGAAAAACTTCGGTCGAAACAGTAGCCTAGTATGAATATCTAGAGGATGGAAAACTTAGTTTAGAAATAAATTAATTTTCTACAATTAACATCATCCAATTACTCTTGGCTTTTAATTGAATAATTATTTTATACCTTCGTTTACATAATGCGATTTTACTACTCACCTGGCATGTGGGTATCGGTACCAATATAGAAAATCGGATACAAAATAAATGTGAACAGTGGTTGTTTTCTCCAGATTATTTTTATATTGGGAGCCCCGAAATTTCATTTTTCAAACAAAAAAATTAATTGAAACTGGGTGAGGAGAGGAATTCAATCTTTTGTAAATCTACAATTAGAAAAAATATGAATGTTTCTAAGGTCACATCATGTTTAAAAATTGCCTTACAGATATGATTTAGACGGAACTGGAGAGTGAAGTACGCCTAGGAAGTTCACGAATAAAAAAGAGGAGGAGAGGGGATAGTGACTTCCAAGTTCAAATTGATAAACCTCCGAGAGATTATTTGCCTGTCTGACATTCCCTTGCTTGAGTCATGCTGCCGACAATTACAATAACAGGAGTTTTTTTCAGAAAATGCTGATTAAAGCTTCTACAAATGTAGACATTTATTCTTTAGTAGTTATAGGCATTATCCACGCTATATTTCACGTTAAACATACCTGTACATCCATCAACAAAATAATTTTTACCGTGGACACTCACATGTTAACATTCGCCAAAATATGAAATATTTCAATATAGTTGATAATGTAATATTCAACAGATTATTGTAGATGTGAGTACTCGGAGTCCTAATTAAAATGGTAAAGACATTCGAATTACAAGCTAGGAAAAGATTAAGCCCTGCGTAGACAGACGTCTGGTACATTCGTAGATGTATGTGTATATTAGTTGCTAGTAAATTTCTTCTCATGTTTGTATGTTAAAATGGGTTTTGAATGGATATATACGTCTGTGTGAGCATGAATTGGCATACCTTTGTTTGATTTCAATGTGGTTCTATTCGGCTTTATGGGTGTTTTACAGTGTAGACGTGCATGCAAATATGGCCAATGATTATGCTAAGGCATGGAAGAGGAACGCTATGTATGCTCTAATATGCGTATCCGCTTTCAAGAAGCTGCCTGCCTCGCCGCTAAGGAATCGCTGTTGATGTTCACCTTGACGTAGTTCGGGATGAGTCCAAGCTTGATGCATCTACTATTAAAGTATAGCGGCGAGGCAGGCAGTCAGGGCAGCACAGAGAGTATGGGTGAATAAAGAACTGCAAACCTGGTACGCAAGGAGAAACAGCATCAACCACTGCAGATTCATGTTACACACGGAGCTGTGCCATGAGCAGAGTTGGATTGAATGGATGTTATTGGATGACTACGTTCGACAAAAAAACAGTGAAATTGCGCATAAAAAGAGGTTGGTCATCTGTGATAAAATTAACCGTCTTGAAAATTTAAAGCAATCAGCAAAAAATCCCACATTGAAAGCTACACCTTTCTTCTTTCACAACAGAGTGGTGAACTTGTCAAATGAGGAACTTAATTTCGAGCACAAAAAATTAATTGAACATGGTTTTAAATATGTCCCAAACATTCCAATTGGAACAATAGATGTTGAAAATTTAGCTGTGGACTGTGAAGTTGCCCTAAAGAAAAAAGACAGCGAAAGAAAGACACCTGTGGGAAAACAACCATGAGTGATTTCAACCTGGAACTCTTACACCAGATGGACAAAGGGATGAGGGTGGACAAGTGGGAGGAGCTTGAAATTAGAAAGAATTTTAAAACGGGTCATTTGGTGAACGAATTATTGTTTGAATACCACTGCCCAATCATGGAGGTACCCCTTTCCTTCACCAAAAGACACAACAACCCCCACCCTCGCCCCCGCTGTTAACCCACCAATCACTGACGCTTAACACACCTATCCTCCTTCCCATTTACGCCGATCACAACCCGATTTAACCCCTCTTTTTTACCCCCTATCTCACCCACTCCACTCTCCCTCATAAATGCTATATAAACGAGCCGCAGCTGGTTTTAATTTTGTACCTGATGATGACGCCTAAGGGTTGAAACTAGTAGTGCGAGAATAAAGAACAGTGGATGTACACATTGTGTTTCTTCATTTAATGAACATGAAATTCCACAAAGTTGAGCTTGAAACAATAGAAAGCAAAAAATAGTAAAGCTGGTGTGTGAGGTTATCTTAATTTTTTACCTGAAAGAAAGAAACTGAGTGTTACAAATATAAGATTGCATATGAGTCCAACCAAATATTAGTGGAATAAAACCATTGGTTCTTAAAAAAGGAAAATACATAACAAAATGAAACATCGGCTTCAATTGAAATGAATGCATAATTTAACCAGGATATCGGTGTTTCGTAGATTAGAAGAATAAGCTGGTGACATTCGAGTTGGAGAAGTGAAATTAAGTACTTAAAAAGTCAGGATTAGACTGGAGGTACAACCGGCTTGTTTAATGCAAATCTATGAATCACATGGGACGATGTGCGAAAGGAGATATGGTATGGGCTATCAAAGACAATTTACTCAACCTACCGAGCACGCATGCTGAGGAAAGGAATTATGTGACATAGCAGGTGCTCGATTTGGGAATGAAGTTTAGCAAATTAAGCCGCTTACCTTTGATGACGAGTAATTAACTCGTGAACTAACCCAGAAAAAAATTCACTAGTGGCAGTTACAGTTGAGTGGATTACAGAATTAATGCTTGAAATATTTGATGCGGAATTAACACAAGGCTGAGAATTTCAAAAAGGTGAAAAGGTCAACTTCGACAGAAGGTGTAATTTATGACGTGGAGTAATTAATTGATCGAGATTCCTAGGGGGAATAGGACGGAGCATGAGAGTTATTAGTAGAGGAGTACGGTTGATGAAAGAAATCACTTATATTTAAGGTTGGCACCCAAAAGTGGTAGGGCTGATTTTTTTACAAGAATTTTATTGACGATACACTTACATCGACTTAATAATCTTTAAAGTATGCTCCTTGAGCTGCTACACACTTAGTATAACGTTGCTCCCATTCCCCGTATGTCCGCTGGAAATTTACTTTGGGGATTCCGTTGATGACCTTCGTCGAAGCCTCTTGAACGGCCTTAATCGAGTCAAAACGTCGTCCCTTGAGCTGTCTTTTCATCAGGGGGAAGAAGAAGAGGTCCGGTGGTGCCAGATCGGGAGAATAGGGCGGGTGCGGCAACGTGGCAACGCCATATTTGGCCAGGAGCTGTCTGACGACGAGCGCGCCATGGCACGGCGCGTTGTCATGATGAAGCACCCAGCAGTTTGCGATGGCCGGTCGGACCCTTTTCACGCGTTCTCGAAGGCGGGTGAGCACCTGCACGTAAAAGTTCGCATTCACAGTCTCCCCTGGTGGGACAAACTCCTTGTGAACCACTCCATGACGGTCGAAAAACACAATCAACATCGTTTTGATTTTTGATTTGCTCATGCGAGCCTTTTTTGGACGTGAGGACGTGGAAGTGTGCCGTTCCATTGGCTAACACTTCTTCGGAAATGCGCACACGCGTTGCCTGTTGGTCGACACTCAGAATTTTCGGCACCATCTTGGCGCACACCTTGCGCATGGCCAAATCCTGTGAAAAAATGCGTTGGACGTTGGATGCAGACAGACCCAACTGGTCTGCAATGTCTTCACTGGTTAAACGGCGGTCTCTGTTAAGCAGTGTCCTCACTCTGTCCACATTCGAGGTTCGATTTTTGCCGTCGACGGCCGTCCGGAGCGATGGACGTCTTCAACGAGCGCCCTACCCTTTTTAAACAACTTGTGCCACTCAAATACTGTGGAACGGCTTAAGGCAGTGTCCCAATAAGCCTGCTTGATCATATGGAGGGTCTCAGTTGCCGTCTTTCCGAGTTTCGCACAAAACTTCACGGAATAACGTTGCTCTAAATTCAGATTCATTTTGCTTTTCGACGCGGACAAAAACCTTGCTTCACTAAAAACGGCGGCCTCACTCAACGACAGCCCGCAGGCGACTGAGGTTGATTTCGGTCTGTTGCTAAGAGCCCCCTCCACCTTATTCTGCCAGGCAGACCCCCCTCCACCCTCGTTTGCGCTAGAGAAAATCAGTCCTACCCTTTTTGGGTCCGGCCCTGTGTATGGGAACAATTGCTGACGGCCACACTAAATGAAATGCAAATGAAAGATTAATAATAAAGTTGCCATTAAGAGTCTCCTAAGAGTGTTTCCTAAACCAGATCTGTGTAGAGTACACGAATATTAGCTACTATTAAGATTTGAGTGCAGGGAGTGGAGAAAATCAGTTGAAGACTGAGGAAGACAAACGACGATGCTCACTGTGGCACGAGAAGAGTGAAGATGGCGATGATTTGTGGCGAAAGAAAGAGCGGAGGAACTGGATGAGTACATAAGTTCAGTGGGATGTTGTCATTACTGTGAAAAAAGAAAGAGCGAGGTGGAGAAGTGGGGAAGAAGTATAAATCAGTCATGAGCCGTCTGGATTACTGAAGAAGGAAATAATATTAAAATTGAAGAAAAACACGTAAAAAATAACGCGTTGTTAGGGAAATCCTCAGAGCATACAGGGTAGCTGAAAAGTAATGCACATATGCTTGTTGACCACAAACCAAAAAAATAGTAATCGGGAAAAAATACATTAAAGTACACTTCATAAATTTCAAAATCACATTCTTTTTTTCAACATAGTCACCGTTAAGGTTAAAACATAACTCCCAACGTGTAACAAGTTTTTTCATGAGGGTAAAAAAATAAGAGAAATGTTACCCTTCCCACACTTTATAATGCTCTACGAACATGGTTTCGATGCAGCGCATCATCATCCGGTAATCTTATTTTTTTACACTCATCATGAAGGAATTACACGAAGTTAAGCCTGCAAATGTAAACTACCAAGTTTAATCATTCCGTCACTGAAAAACTCTTCCGACTTTTCTCGAATCCAGGACTAGACAGCTGCCTTCACCTCATCGTCCGAGGTGTAATGATTACCCTTGAGATGTCTATTTAGTTGAAGAACAAAATAAAAATCGCAAGGCGCAAGATCGGGGGAATTAGGAGGGTGTGGAATCGGTTCAAATTTCCGGTTTCGCAGAGCCTCTCCAGTTGCGCGCGAGATTTGTGGACGAGGGTTGTCATGTTTCCAAATTATAGGCACCAGAATGCCTTGAACACGACAAACTCAACCAATATGGTTTTCGATACGCTTTTGAGCGATTCGCCGGCCATTTTGAATCAAATCTTCTACGAGTTTGCGATGTTTATCGTCTATGACAATGATCAGACGTCCGCGCCGTAATTCATCAACAAATGCGGCTTTTCCCTGCTCCCAACCACGAAATTTTACAACCCATCGATTTACAGTAGACTTATCAACATCATCACCACCATCAACAGCCTCTAAATGACGACGAATATCAGTAGGAGTCACTTACTAAAACGACGACGCGCGACGTGTGAAGCTATCCCGATGACGCTAGAGAGGCAAGAATAGAAAAAAATGTGTTAATATAAACGCGTGTATATATATGTATATATATATATATACATATATATATATACATAAACAGTAACACACAGTCATATCTTATCTTCCGAAGAAGACGGAGCTCGAGTCCGTCGAAATTATCAAGATATTATTGTGAGTGTTCTTTTTATGTGTTCTCGTGCGGTGTGTTACTGTCTAAGTTTTTTATTCATATATACATACATACTTTGGACACCTGCAGCTCCACCCAAGTTAGTTAGTCCCTGGGAAACCATAACCGGCACAGGGAACGGAACTGGCCCCCCTACCCTGATGTGTGAATATTCACACGCCGTTGGGCTTGGTACATGGGTGAGCTCTACCATCACCTACTAAACCGACCTTCGGGTTGATTACTATGGTTTATATATATATATATATATATATATATATATACACATATACATATATATATATATATAAATCCCGGAGAAGGAAATATTTTTACTTTCGTGATCTGCTCAAAAACCGCCTTCCCCACATGTCCTGTGTTCGCCTTTAATGTGTTTTCCTATCCCCTTTCCTTATACCTATTTCTGTTTGAATGAATATTTGTGCGCCGTATGGCGGGATTTTCAAGTTTGAATATATATATATATATATATATATATATATATATATATATATATATATATATATATATATATATCGATGGAAGAATGTAAACACAGAGTTAGGCAAAATTAACTACAAAGAGTTAAACAATAAATTGAGAAGGGCCACAAATAAAGCAAAAGAAGAATGGTAGAAAACACAATGCGAGGATATGGAAAGTTTACAGAAGAAGGGTGAAATTGGTGCTCTATACAGCAAGGTTAAGTTATTATCGGGAAGTAAGAAGGCAAGATCTGTGCTAACAGTGAAAGATAAGTGGGGTAAGATAATAGTTGAACCAGGAAAAATCCAAGAGAGATGGAAGGAATATATAGAAACACTGTATGGTAAAGAACTTAGGCCGACAAGGTTAGACATAGACAAGGAACATGTCGTAGAAGAAGATAGCTTAGGTCCAGGCATACTCGACGATGAAATAGAAAGGGCATTAAAGGAGATGAAAGCAAATAAGGCCGTGGGGGTGGACAATATACCTGTAAAACTGTTGAAATGTTTAGGAAAATGCGGGAAGAAGGCCCTATATAGACTGATTCGTAGTATCTTTGAGGAAGGAATCTGGCCGGAAGATTTTGTGAGATCGGTGTTAGTTCCTATTCCAAAAAGGCAAAGTCTATATCATGTGAGGATTACAGAACAATAAGTTTGATATCCCACGTAGCTAAAGTTATTCTCAGGATCATCAACAAAAGGACAGAGAGTAAGGCAAATGATTACTTAGGGATGATTAGTTAGGGTTTAGGAAGGGAAGAGGTACGCGTGATGCCATTGCAGTAATGAGATCATTAATTGAGAGGAATATAGAATACAACCAGGACGTTTTTGCCTGTTTTGTAGATTTCTAAAAAGCGTTTGATAGAGTGAATTGGAAAAATTAATGCGTGTATTGCAGAAAATAGGAATGGATTGGAGGGACAGGAGACTGATCCGCAACCTGTACATGTCTCAGACTGCTCAGGTGCGAGTGGGGAAAGGAGAGTCAGGAAGAGGGGTAAGGCAGGGTTGCCCATTGTCACCGGTGCTGTTCAACGTATGTGTAGAGGAAATGATTAAAGAGGCATGGGAAGAACTGGAGGTAGGAATGAAAGTCGGAGGGGAATTCGTAAAATCGGTTAGGTTTGCTGATGACCAAGCATTAGTTGCTCAGTCAGCCAAGGGGTTGCAAGCATTGCTGAGTGAATTGGAGGTTCAGTGCGATAAATATGGGATGAGAATCAATATTAATAAAACAAAGGTTATGTGATTTTCCAGAAAGAAAAAGGCTAAGCTAAACATTAAATTGAAGGGGAAAAGATGGACCAGGTAGAACAGTTTACTTATCTCGGAAGTGTTTTGGACCAATGCGGTCAAAGTAGTAGGGACCTAAGGAGAAGAATGGCTCTAAGCAAGGAGGCTTTCTCAAGGAGGCGGGAGTTGATGACGGGGACGTTGGGTAGGGATGTTAAGACAAGACTGCTTACGTCCCTAGTAAGGAGAAGGATTGGGCTAGGCAAGGAGGCTTTCCCAATGAGGAGGGAGTTGATGACGGGGACGTTGAGTAGGGAGGTTAGGAAAAGACTCTTTGATATGGAGCGAACTATGTACGGCGCGAAAACGTGGTCGCTGAAGCAGGAGGATATACGGAGATTGGAGCCTGTTGAAATGTGGGTTTGGAGAAGAATGGAGAGAAGGTGAAATGGATCGGAAGGAAAACAAATGAAATATTGGAGATGGTGGGTGAGGAGAGGGGTTTGTTGAGGGATATCCTATGGAGGTAGGAAATATGGATGAAAGGCAGTGGGATGTTAAAGAAAGTAATAGAGGGGAGAATGTTAGGTAAACGTGGGAAGGGCAGGCACAGGATAGGGATTTTGGACGGGATGAAGGGAGGAAAGAAGTACACAGAGATGAAGAGGGACCTGATGTCGAGTAGGTTGCTGGATTGAGTTTTGTTTGGAGTTTGAAAATATTTATTTGATAGTTTTGTCCATCCAAAAACTACCTTAACCGAGAGATTGCCTAAAAAAGAAATAAATAAATACATACATATTATATTTTTAAATAAATTTATTTATTTACTCATACAGAAATATATATAAAGACAGGGGATAGGAACATAGATGAAAGACGAACACAGGAGATGTGGGGAAGGCGGAATCAAGCAGACCACGAGTGTAAAAATATTTCCTCGACCGGGAAAATATATATATATATATATATATATATATATATATATATATATATATATATATGAGGGAAATAAAACCCAAGAAGTGACTATCAGGAGGGTGTGAAATACAGAAAAATGCACAATGTCGAATTTCCAGTCCAAATTGTCTTCTGCCTTGCTTTTCGACACCTACTGCGTGGGGCTGTCTTTTGATTGCATTACACTTTTTGGGGAGGATGGGGATGATGCGATCCATTCCGTTAGGTGTCCCTAACCGGGGGTGGAATATTGGGTTGAATTCATTATTGTTTTATTTTAGGAGGAATTAAGCGAAGGGAAGAGATGCAATGGGTGTGTATAGCGATGCGTGCGGTGCATCCTGGCTCCCCGTTCTCAATGGAGGCGGGAATGCCTCGGCCGGCAGACCTTGGCCGCGGAGGAAAGAGCTTTGAAGGCATCTCTCACTGGTGCGACATCGCCACACCAACGCGTTACCAAGCGAATACTCTTTTCATCACCTCGTATATTTTTTCTGTACTCTCGCTTTGCTTCCTTGAGCCTCTCTGGGGAAGTCGTTATGCTCCGTGTTTCGGGGAGACGTGCTGCTATTCTTGGGGAGGGCGAATGTTCGACGGGGCTGACCGCGACTTAAACACGCCCAGATAAGTCAAGGATGAGTTTTAATACTACGAACATCCCTTCTTTCAAAACATTTAGTTCTCAACCCAGTGAACCTCTCTGCGGATACGTCCTTCGGTTGGCAGATAATTCGACACATTAATGCTAGACCCTTAAAATGTTTGGTATGCGGTGGCGATCTGAATACGTTTAATTCAATAACATAATTTTAAAATATTCACTTAAAAAACCATGCATATCCTGAACTTTGCTTTTGAGTTTTCGTTAAATAATTAATTCACTAAAAATAGATGGAAAATATTTTACTTCGGATATTTCATTTCAATTCGAAAGGTGTATTACGGTGTTTTTGTCAACATTCCAATTATTCATCTGCAATAACTTTGAGGGAAGAGACACAAAAGACAGAGTGAAGGATAACAATTCCTAGATATACTCCACGAATGTGCACGCAGCCGGGTGAAAATCTTCAGTTTTCTAGATTTCGTCCAAAATCTTTCGAGTCATAAAAATAACACTCATATGCGCATTTTAAAAACGTCAATTTTCCATAGATATGGAAGGTTTCGATAGGCTGACTAGCAGTTCGAAAGATACGGCATTCCCCCGTAACGCACACGGTGCGGCCCGGAGGAAAATTTGCATATGATTCGCATCCGCTGGAGCGCATTCCAGGAGCAACGGTCCACGCGCTCTTGAGCTCACGTCTTCCTCTGCGTGCTTCCGAGGAATATTTAAATGAAAAACGTAATGTATGGAAAATTCCAAGGGTTCCAGAAAAAACTGTCGTTTCCAATGACATTCTGATTGTATAAACTAGAAATGAGTTTTGGAGTAACCGATAAATTTCCCTCCGAAATTAAATGATGACTTTGCGCACGAGACGGGAACCGTTTGCGCTCTGAATCGTGCGACTCAAACTGAAGAATGATAAATGACTCAAATTACAATCGACTACATTGTAAATTTATTTCGGTATAACAACCCGTCATTTTTACTGTCAGAGAAGGCATTCCACCATCTTCTTCCCGTAAGTAACTGATTATATTACTTTGTTCTCACAGAGACGACAGTTGACAACGGCTCTTTAAGATTAACTGAGATTTCATTGCATTTCCAATCTCTCCTTCATTTGTCCTTTAACCTACTCCAACGTCTGTGTGCTACTATGAAATTGAATAATTCCCAATCCTCTCTTGGCACTTACTAGGGGACAGTCATGAGAATCATTTCATGTTGTTTCTTATGCCAAGTGATGTGATCCGCCCGGTTATTCAACTACCTATACATTAAAATTTCCATATTATACATATTTCATAAACTTTAGGATAATTATTCCAAGAATTCAGACACTAATTAAAAATTCAGAGAAAATTGCAAATATTTTTTTTATTTTGCAAGTTTGTCTAAATGTTTAATTATTGTCTTTGATTAACGATTTCAAGGGCAAAAGAAAGAGAAAAGAAAACTTTGCACTTCCACACACTTTTAATACAACACGACCATGGCTTCGATGCGCCGCATCATCATCAGGATCATTCATCAGATGATGATGCGCAGAATCGAAACCATGGCAGTGTTGTATTAAGAGTTTGTGGAAGTGCAAAGTTTTCTTCTCTTTCTTTTACCCTCACCATGAAGGAATTTCACAAAGTTAAGCCTTAAACTGTTAGCTTTAACGATTTCGAATTAAACTATACTCCCTAAAAGTTATTAGTTTTGAAGACGTTTATGCACTCATTTGTACTTGAGGTCAACCCCAAATGGTTCATCAAGGGAGGAAGTAAGGAAGAGCCATTGCGAATCTGGGACGAGTGCTTAAATGCCCACCCGATTATGGTCGAACAAAATGTAAACAAAAAATGATATGTTAAATTGTTTTTGTGATGTGATGTTTTCACAATCACGCTGAGCAAGAGATAACGAAAATATTCGGCACATTCGTTCTATCCCACTCTCAAGATTTCTATGCATTTTACGGGTATTTTTTCGCTTTCTCGAGAGCGAAGTCAGATAAGCACACCTATGTTCCTGGAATTCCAGAAGCAAAATTTATGCACAATTCAGGAGTGAACTTCATTCCAAGAGCCAGCTCTCATTTTGCGTCAGATTAATTCGCGAGGCACTACCAGAGAACTACTAACATTAAAATCAGCTATCAACCCGAACGAAGGTGTTGGTTTGATGGGCGAGGGTGGGACTCGCTCATCGGCCAAGCGTGAAATTCACACATGAGCAGCATTGGTGGGGCATTCTCCGCTTTCCCTGGACTATCTGCTACCCGAAAATTCACGCGCATTTGGTAAAGCCGAGGTGCCCAGGGGCATCGATCGGAATCGAACCCGGGCCCTCAAACCCAGAGCTCTAAAAACTGAAGTTACCCTGACCTTCACTAACATATATACACGTATTTCAAAAAAGTATCCACCATATTTTTCATTAAAACGTGTTGTTTATTCCAGCGACAAATCGAAATCTGAAATAGCTTTTACGTAAAAAGAAAATTTAAATAAAATCTCACCTTGGATGAAAATTATTAATGAGAATTGCTGGCAGGCGGGTGAGTGAAAAAAATGGGAAATCGATTTTCACTGTTATCGGTAGTCTCGCGAAATGAGACGATGCTGAAAAAACGAAATACAGAAGATCCATAGCGATGCGATCGCAATGCCCTAAGTTGCCAGGCGTAACTCTTAAGGGATTCACCCTGCACTATTAACCTGCCAGGAAGTTTTTTCTTCCCCGCACCAATGCTGAAGTAAATAGGCCAGTATTATTTTGCTTTCTAAATATAGAGAAGGCCGAACGCGGGGACGTAAACAAGCAACAGGCAGGAAACGATGTGTACGCGAGGCACTTGCCGAAAAGAGATTTATCGCCCCCCCCCCCCATGCACCCCGACCGGTCGTGCTTTGCCCCCTTCGACCCACGGACTCACCCCTTCTCTCTTGGGGCCACACTCCTTGCTTCGGAAGGAACAAGGTCACGAAGACCTTCGGGCCACGGAATACCCCTCGCTCAAAATCCTATGGGACTACGACGGACCACCCGCCAAGACACCAAGAAACAAAAGGCCAAAACCTGCACTTACACCGTGCCACATGCCGCCACCGAAACCTATCCATCTCATTTGCCGTCCTTAGAGCCAGTCAATACGGACACCACCATCACCAGAACCCTATCGGAGATCACCCATCGGCAGGCACTGCTAGGGATAAAATTAAAGAGTCAAATAAGGCAAGGAGACGAGCGAACCACGGCGAACGAAGCAGCCGGAGCACCGAGCTCGACGCCGCGACCTGCGAGGCCATTCGGAGGGGTGGAGAAGAGGACGGCGTGCGATCTTCGAAGCGCCCATTTGGCCCCCACTTCGACCGAGGGACCGAGCCCTTAGCCCGAAGGGACAATTCGATTCTGGTAGGGATGGCGAGAAACATTATTTTCCTAGGGTGGCCCGATCACTTTAGCCATGGTTTGGGGATGCACCAAAGTATGGCCCAACACAACGAGAGCAATTGGGCGGATGAAAAGGAGTCCTCTGATGAAGGGCGAATATGAAAGTCCGCCTGCCGCGGTCCCAACAACAGATCCATACTGCCGTAAACATTACGAAAATTACTAAGGCGAAATTCCAAACATGCAGAGCTTTTTAAAAAATGGAAAATCTTCGTCGAAACATTGTGTTCTGAAGTTCTGTTGCAAATATGCTTCCCTAGTAAAAATCGTCGAGTCAAAATATGTATACGTGGCTTTGCTAACTTCTCGTGTCACCCTCGGACCGATTTATTTGGCGACATATTAAGGAAGAATCATCTGTAAAAACTGATTCCAGTGCCCATTTACCACCCGAGTAGTTGCAAAATCGGGGCTCATTGCTAATTAAACGAAAACAACTGAAAATATTAAAGAATTACCAGAAATTTTATAAATTTTTTCAAGAGTAAAACGTCTGAATAAATTACTTTTGAATATTTCCAAAGATCACTTTTCAATTACTATTAGAAGTTGACCGATATTAACTTTTAAATTGATATTCAGGTTTAGTCTTACATGAACCCTAATATTAATGTCATTTTTAGGCTATCTTTGCTGAGAAAAATATACGGCCCTCAATAGCATGCACCGATCACAGCTTTCATTTCCACAACACACTTTCCTGCTCAAACATTTGATTAAAAAATATTATGCTGAAGCTGGGTATCTAATGCAATTCCATCTGTTGAATCCGATTATAGAGAGGAATGAGTCGAATATTGTCGAACTTAAATAAATGCTTTGACTGAACTGTCGGCGACGGAGAAATGTATCAAACTTCTAAATACACCGAAAGAATACCTCGATGTGTGATTGATACAAAGTACGTATTTAATGGAGCATGCCTGAAGTAAAGGCATCGGCGCTGACCTGGCGCGAGTTGGCAGTCGCGAGAGGATTTAGAACGAACTCCTGCGAAGTGCGGGCACTAACCTTTTTTTCCTCTGACGCTTCAACACCCAGTGTACGGTGACGGTCCGCCAAAGTCACGTCCGGAATCCGCCTCCGAAGGACCCGTCGGTGGGCCCGAAGGAGTCCGGAGGGTGATGCGAGGGCGGTGTGGGCCCTCGGGCGGAGGATGAGCGGCTATCAGCGACGAATCGACCGATCGGAATCCAGCGCGCGACTGGGAGATTCGCGCGCTCCGACACGGGGCTAACCCGTACGCGCGCACACACACATTCCCAAAGCGAGCGAGAGCAAACAAGCGAGCGGGCGGGCGCGCGCGCGAAGACGTCCAGAGGGGTGCGCTGCGCATCGCCGGTGCGCGCCGTCGGGGTGGCGAGGCGGACGCCCTGCCCGACCGCGGCGCGCGCCGCCGGGAACCCCACCCCGAAGGAATGGGGAGCGCCTTGGGAAATGCCCCTCTCGTGCGCCATTCTCAATTCCCATGCCGATGGGCAGCCGATGTTTTCCACGGTTTGGCTTCGGACGAGAGAGGCGCGCATCAAGTGACCCTGGCATGACCTCGTGAATTTGACCATTTCTCTGTCACCTCCTTAATACTCTAATTTAAAGTATAACAATCCTTTAGCCATGCATCGAATCTCAGTACGAAAATCTTCTTTTCGAGGGCCTCAACTATTTAAAATCTTATTAGCACAAATGAAAACAAAAATAGATAATTCGTGCATTGATAGATTAGATTATCCGATTATTAGATATATTAGAAATCCGACAGATAATATTTGCCTTTGAAGAGATTTTGACCGTTTCACGTTGGTGGAGAAAACATCATTTTAAATTTTCATTGCCTTTCCGATCTTTCAAATCTTATTTTTATGGCCTCTTGCACTTAAATAGTTTAGAAGCTGCTAATGGTCCAGTTTTAATATCATCGAAAATGATACCAGCTTCCAATTTATACAAGAGATTTAATGTGCGATTCAACTTTCGATCAATTTGGTTCCAACACCAGGTTCCTCTTATAATTTACTTACGCTGCTAATTCCGGTTCCATGACGCCTCGTTAAGTTGAGTATTAAAGTTTATATCGCTCACTTAGCCTTCATACCCTGTAATTTAACCCTCGTTCCGTGAGTGATTCCAAACTAGTTCTTCTCGTAATCAAGTTACGTTACATAGTTGTTCATAACGTTTTACAAAACTAGCCTCTCTTTGCTGCTGAGGTTTAATTCGGCACTCAAGTCGGCGCCGTAAGCAACAAATTCGTAATCACATCATCCTAATTGAGGCCATATTAGAGAAATTTAACTCTTTTTTCCCCCTAGTAACATTAACCTCATACTTTTTTTCATAAATCATCATTTTCGGCCAGATGTTCAACACAATCCCCTTATAGTATGCTTCCCCCAAGTGAGATCGTCAAAATGAGCAGCCCCTTTACATTTTACGGTTAGCACTTGCTCTCCCGGTGTGTCTGATGCAATAGGCATTCGGGAGGGTCATATTATGAATTCCAAACTCCGTCACAAAACACTTCAACAATTTTGAATCTAAATACCATGCGTCGTATCAATGAAGTACGCATTACATGTGCGAACGCTTCTCTATCCTCAAGACTGCCAATAACCCTCTGAAAGACGATTTTCCAATTCCAAAGCTGTCTTATTTTTTAGACATATATTTACCATTCGTATTCACCAATCGTGAAGAAACGGGACGTTTCTATTTGTATACGCTAGACACAACTCCAAACGTTTCCCCTGAAAGTTGTCCTACGTATATTTGTCAAATGGCCCACCTACGTGGCAACACCGGCCTTACAGCTGCCCCAAACAGGAAAAAAAGCCGACAAAATTTCAAGTATTGAATTTAACACCTTGTGACCTAGAACCCTCATAGAAGTTGAAGAAGACGCGCGTTTAAAAACAAGTTTCTCAAGTGCCTTTATGAGTTTGAGGCCTTCTCGTTCCAGTATCTTCATTTTCTTCTTGGTACGTGCACTTATATACAAACTTCAAATTATTCTTGTAAGTTCGATCCTCTTTCGTCAGACAAGTTGGTTTTTAGAGTGTTAAATTATTAGCTCGGATATTTTCTTATAAAAATCCGTCCTACGCTACAAAGTTAATATAAATTTAAATTTTCGAGTTTAGAGATGAGTTACACGTTAAAATAATGTTTTAACCAAATTTATTATCCTTTAAGGCGTCACGACTCGTCTCTGATTTTTCACTCGCCTTAGCACTCGATGGGATGAGAACGACGTTCCCTCCGATCACAAATTGATATTTAAGATGGTGGCTCATCCGTGGCATCTCTTCTCCTCGTTTTTATTTCCCTTCCTTTTTTTCCATCTCTTCTTCCAGCCGTCTGTCACTCCTGTCAACTCGCCTCTTTTTTATTCTTGCCACGTATTTCCGCCAAAATCCTCCATTTTAATGCCCGCCAATGGAAATGGCCGCCCACGCCCGTTTCCTCGAGTGGGGCTCTCTCTACCGCGACGGATATTGGGGTGAATCGAATTCAAGACGGGGGAGAAGCGTGCTGCGATCCCTCCTCTCCCCCTTCGCAGCCGCTCACCCACACCCCTCCGGCGACAGTGCCTCGTGCAGGCTCCGAACGACGAACCCCAGGACCACGACCCCCTGGAAAGGCACCCACACCCACCGCCACCTCCCGTGCCACCACGGTCCTTACTGACGTTGCCCTATCAGGGCTTTGAATTGATTGGATGCACCTTGTTCTACCACTCAAACCCCACGCGCTTGCACCGCACTTGTATTGTTACTCGCAATGGATACGAACTGACTCCAAGGAACTGTGGGAGATGCCGCGAAAGTAACTTTTAACAGTGTCATCCTCCGAATGTGCATTACAATACAACAATTTCAGAGGTTAAAAATCATTTGCCTTGACCGTGAGTCGAACCCGGATCCCTCGATATCATCCCGTTAGATATGCACTAGATTTTGTGGATACATGAAAGTACTAGGCATATTCATAAATTTGAGTCCATACGGAACTAGATGAAAATAATAAAAATATGAGTTGTTTTGAAATTTTGTCTTGGTATAAGATCTTGTATCACACCTGGACCAAAAAGAGCCAGAAACATTCAATAAACTCTGGGAATAAGTTTCAGATAACATCAATTGATTATCCGTGTAGTTTTCTTCCAAATCTCCTGTGATATTTTACGAAAGTGAGTGGAAGTCGGATGGAATACTCAAAGATGAAAATGAAAATAATTTGAAAAGTTTCATTTCATTCAACAGTTTTGAGTCGAAGGCGGGTGCGAAGATATAAATATTAAGGGTGATTAATTTATTTTATACTTTCCCGTTTATTTACTCTGAATAAAACAAATGTTTCATAATGATAACCTACGAAAGGTGAAAATATTCCCATAATATAACAAACGTACATTCGTAGACAATAATGATATTTCGTCCGTCATTGAATTACGATGGCCTTCCTACGCATTAACAACCACTCAAATTAATTATTGAATTTAAGTAATCAGAACTAAAACAGTGTTGAACAATTGAACTCAAACTAAGGGTAAACATTTTACTGTTGGAGTTTCTCTGTACTATACAGTCTATGAAAAGCGAATAATAACAACTTACAACGTTGTTATTATTCACTTTTCATCATAAAGTTCCATCAAGTTGAGCCGAAAACCATAGAATTCATAAATACATTTCGTCTTTACACAATCTGTCAATAATATTCAGATTCCCTCGTTAAGTCCAGCATGGCAACTTGATGTTGCCCGAACTCCAATAAAACTCAGGCCAACACATCCATTCCAGTCAATACGGTTTTGGGCGGTGAACTCGCAA
Organism: Hetaerina titia; assembly: GCA_037158775.1. NCBI lineage: Eukaryota > Metazoa > Arthropoda > Insecta > Odonata > Calopterygidae > Hetaerina > Hetaerina titia. Next base: position 2,115,192 of record CM073776.1, on the reverse strand, counting down.
ACAGGCTTAAAGTTTTTTACAGCCGATGTTTTTGTAAAAAATGGTATACGAAACAGAACATTTTCTTGAATCCTTTGAGATCATATCTTATAAATCACATAACATTGGCGTCGTCTGTTATTCCTGTGCTCTCGGCCACTTGTGACGAAATAACTATTTTTGGTTTGAAGTGTAAGTTTCCTCAAATAATTTTCTCCTTATCCTCAATTCTACGTTTCACTGTTGAATAAAGAAAGAAAAGGTAAGAGATTTTTCTACTTTCTGCCATAAAGATGAAGTTTACGAATTTTCATCGCTGGGAGTATTGTCATCTCACTAACATAATTTGGGCAACCGGTTTCAGCCATTAATTTTGATATTCTGTTGCGTTTATTTTTTCCCACGTATGTTTAAATATGTTTAATATGTTTAAATGCATGTTCTCGAGCTGGACCACAAAAACTTTCATAAGAGTCCATTTTACTTGCAGTAGATGTTTGATTATGAGTGAAAGGATAGAGCTACTTTAATATTTTCTGAGGAGAGGCATTTTTACCCAAGCATGGCTCGGGGCAGCAGACCACCATTTTGGGAAACGCTAGCTTTGGCCATCACGTCAAGCATATTGTTCATAAATACCTCGTCCGAAAATATTTCTTTCTGAGGAATCAAACCCATTCCCGCCCTCCCCACCCTATGCGCTGCCACCCATTCAAACACGCTATCCCCAGGGGGGGGGTGAAATATTACCTGTAAATAAACATATTTTTAACAGTGGCTGATACCAGTAATGATACGTACCTAAGTAAATATGAGGACTGTCGAGAAAGTAACTTCAGTTGCGTTATAAAAAATACATTGGAATAAAAACAGAAAATGTATTATTTTCACCTGAAAACAACATATCGTTCACCAAATATGAAAACATTTGTCATGTCTCTGAACTAGTTTTCTAATTCCTGCGGCATAAAATTCTGTCGCCTGAGATCCCAGCCAACCGATGGCAGCATCTTGAAGTTCCTCGTCGAGACGAGCACAAAACTTGTAAGTGACCTAACTTTTCTGTTGGGTTTCAATGCAACGGAGTCGTAGACATCTGTTGGAAAACTTTCTTAATATTTCAGTTATCGTGAAACCGCCGATTTTCAGGAACTTTTTCCAGCAATTTCCAGGTGCACTTCATCGTTCATCACAGACGGGCGGCGACCATTTCTGTCATCATCATGTCCATTTGCGTTCACTCCTAAACGAACGAGAATACTGACGCACAACTCTAGCCGCTCATCACATTTGGTCCAAAACAGAGCACAAATCTCCCGATGATGAATGTCAGCAGCTTTGAAGTTTTTTTATCAAAAAAACCTTTTCACTGAACGAACTTTACATTTGACGGGAAGTTCAATTGTATTGTTCATTTTGAGTCGCCTTTGTTATCAGATGACAGTCGGAGCGATCTTCCAAATACGATAGCTCGAGGCTTACCGACCAGCTGTGTGAGTCAATACGGTGACCATTGGGCTCCATCCACTGATTCTCACGCTAAACGACAACGGAGTTTATTTTCTGGAGAGCCCTCGTACTAAGAATGGGTAGCAAGTAGCTATTGGTGCCGAAGTACAGGCCCTATCTATATCTAGCCTTATTACCTTCTTCTGCTGTTTCTTTCAAAAACGGTACGTTTTTTGATAGAAACAGCAGAATTCTTAAATATGAGTGGGGGTCGATTTGGTGCCCTCACCAGTGATCAACCAGCTTCGAAGATCAACCCAGAGTAGAGTTCTGAATGGCAGAGGTGGGTGCCTGAGTTGTTCAGAGGTATCCCGATCCATCCTAATGGCGGCCTGGTGGTGACCACTTGGAGTACGGACCACGTTCGTCGGATGGGGCGTTAAACAGTGTGGTTCGGGTAAATCCTCCTTCAGGGCTTTTTATTTTCAGTGAAGCGTTATGCCGACGTCGAATTTATGCTCCCTACGTTCATTCTTCTCCCAGTCCCCGAGAATCTCACCCCTACCACATTACTCAATCTTCCCTGACGGCGCAAATGATATCGGCTGTCGATCCTCTTACCTTGTCACCACTACTTCCACACCTCTTCCAATTCCTCCAGATGAATAGTTTATTTTTTACGTATTTTACATTACCTAGATACTTTTTTTATTCGCACACCTTTACCTGGCTGAATCTCGTTTATGATAATATCAACGGTTTTAAAGGGATGAGTTCGCTGGTCCGGAAGGAGAGGAACAAGGGGTAGTTAAGGGGTGCCAGAGAATGAATGACCTTGCTATCTTAATAATGACAGGCGACGACGGGAAATTGCCTCCAGAGACGCGGAATGAGCTCCTCGCGTCGAGTGTTTGCGACCTTGAAATTCGAGGTCGCCGATGGAATATCGGCGTCGCAAAAGGGTCCCCCATCCTCTTTCTCCTTTATTGGCAACTCAGAGCCCCCCAATCGGGGAAACCGTACCCTCCTCCTCCTCCATCTGGGGCTCGCCATGAGTCGCGGAGATCCAAAATTCGCCCGGAATGGCCGCCACGGCGACGATTTTATCCCTTATCGTGGGGCGGGACGCCTTTTGAGCTCTTGGGCACGAGTCTGGCCGGATTAAGTGCCTGCAATCACTGGCGTTGCGCGATCGAGGGCCCGGAGTATTGCCGCCCCCACACCCCCCAACTACTCTCGCCCGCCGCCGACCCTTCCCAAAGGAGCGATGAATTTCCAAGGGTTAATGGACACGATGGGAATTGCCGTGATTCCGAGGCGAAGGAGGAAATGTTCACCCCGACATCCATCGTGGGGAAGTACCGCTGCACTCCTCAACGAACGAAGTGGGAGGCGCGGGGGTGGGGGTGGGGGAAGAGGAGGGGAGAGAGGATATGGGCGGGGGGCTAAACGTAGGCGAGTTTACAATGACGGGCATAAAAAAGTTTACGATTTTTCGAAAACGTTTGGAAAAAGATGAAACGTTGGCGTGACCTATATATTCGCGCAGCCTCAATAAAAGTCTCCGTAATTTGAATTCTCGTGGCGCACATGGCCGATTGAGGGCAAAGCTACATCCGGGTAACAGTAATTTTTCACTATCGGTTGCCCCCACTACATCCCATAAAGATTGTATATAAGAATCGCGGGTCGCGGTGGTCTAGTGGGTAGAGCGTTGGACTACTGACCGGACTACTGACTACTGGCCCGGGTTCGATTCCCGCGCAAGGCACTTTGGGCACCTGCAGCTCCACCCAAGCTAGTTGAATTTTCGGGTACGAGATCTTCCTGGGAAACCATAACCGGCACAGGGAAAGGAACTGGCCCCCCTACCCTGACGTGTGAGTATTCACACGCCGTCGGGCTTGGTACATGGGTGAGCTCTACCATCACCTACTAAACCGACCTTCAGGGTGATTACTGTGTTTTTATATATCGGCACGGAGAGACAGCGGGAGACCGGATTCGGGAGTCTTTCAGCAGAGAAAGAAAAAAATTAAAACAAGCCAAGTCGTGAAAAAAATAGTGGATACGAATAAACGTTGGTATTGAGGATTATGATTCAAGCGCAGGGGTGAGAAATTTTTTTATGTTCATTGTTGGGATCAATTGCTGGATTTATTTACTATTTTGGTTCAGTAAGTGAGAATATTTGACTGGTGCACACCATGGTTTATCAACTGCAACGGTGCAAACATGGGTGGCATGGTTGAATATGACAATTAAATCAATTAGAATGAAAAGCAAAATTTCAATTAACAATTTTCAAACAATACTTCTCCCTTAATTTTACTTCTGATATATAGTACGTTCCGAAATGGCTAAAAGCACATAAAGGCTATGTTAACTGTCATTTTTCCCGTAATCCCCTGCTGGCTTTTGAGAAAAGCAATCTGTTGAAAACTAAATATATCAATACGGATTCAATAGGAAATAAAGTGAAAAATGATAAGTTAGGTTATAATTTCCCGAAATGTTATCTAGTTGTGCACTTTGACTATTTCCATAGAGTAATTTGAAGTTTTGAGTGGAAGCTATAGATTTCTATCCATAAATCACCACTTAAAGTGTTTAAAAATTATAGAAAAAGTGACTTTGTCCTCGGGAGTGAATCAATACATTCTGTACAAAATAGTATTTCCGCAAGGTTTTATTACTCGTATTTGCTTAAAAATCTTCAAAATAAGAGTATTTCTCAACTGAGCTCTTTGGACATTAGCCTTCAATGATCACACAGGCCTACAAAAAAAAATTTTTTTGATGCTGGGAATCTTTGTGATGATTTTAACTATATTTGTAGAGCTGAATCCAAATATGAAATCCGTTTTTATTTAACAGCTCTACTTTTTTAGATATGGCACATTTTATAATTAGTTGTTTTAATATTTGATACGACTCGTTGACTTTTATTATTTGACTCGTATATTCCAGAAAATAATTTTCAAAGTTAAATAAATCTATAAGTATACTAATTTATAACCACTCTGCGGTATTTATTTTATTTTCAATAAACTGTCAATAAGTTTTATGCATATTTCTATATTGTAGGCCAATGAGATTAAAAAACAAAAATCGTTTGTATCGACTTCGGTAAAAGCTGGCGAAATTAGTTCATAAGGTATCCGAACTACTAGCATCAAGACTGCATGAAAAGAATTTATTGCAACCCGGTACAAAAATAAGTTTTTATCGCACATGGGAAAAGGATATGCTACCCTTCTTTACTCAAGAAGACAATCTTACATTTTGTTTAGACGTTAAGGGTCTTTTGGAAAAAATGGGACTACTATCACAATATGATGCTAGTGATTGGCGTTTGTTTATTGATAGCTCCAAGCGTAGTTTAAAATGTGTACTTCTTCGCAATGGTAACAGGTTTGGCGCAATACCACTCGCTCATTCAACTAAAATGAAAGAAGAATACGATAAAATAGCATTGGTTCTACAGAAGATAAAATACTAGAAACATCGCTGGGTGATTTGTGTAGATTTAAAAATAGTGAACTTTCTTCTTGGGCAGCAAAGTGGCTACACAAAATATCCTTGTTTCTTGTGCCTCTGGGATAGCAGGGACAGACAAAACCACTGGATTAAGGAGTGGCCTAAGAGAGAAAACTTGGTTGTTGGGAAAGAAAACATCATTGCTGAATCTTTAGTTTAAAGAGAGAAAATCATCTTACCGCCTCTACATATTAAACTAGGCCTAATGAAGCAATTTGTAAAGGCTCTTGACAAGGATGGACCATGCTTCGGCTACTTAAGACTAAAGATGCCCCATATAAGTATTGAAAAACTTAAAGCTGGTATTTTTGAGGGGCCACAAACCATACAACTTACAAAGGATCCTGCTTTTGTCGAGTCAATGAATGAGATTGAAAAAATTAGTTGGATGTAATTTTTTGAGGTCATAAGAAATTTTCTAGGAAATCACAAAAGTGAAAATTATATTGAGCTGGTAAACATTATGCTCAGTAACTTCAAATCACTTGGATGTAATATGAGCACAAAAGTTCACTACCTACACAGCCATTTAGACAATTTTCTTGGAAATTTAGGAGACACAGGTGAAGAACAAGGTGAAAGATATCACCAGGATATAAAAACAATGGAAGCTCGCTACCAAGGAAGATGGGATAACCATATGATGGCAGATTACTGCTGGTGCTTAAAACGAGACTGTTTGAACAAAGTGCACTCAAGAAAATCGCGCAAAAGAAGCTTCCGATGTGTTGAGTGATGTTTTTATGTATTTTTTTCTTTTCATTTTGTTTTATTACAGTAAAAAATTTTAGTATTTGTGCTCAATTGTATTGTAAAATTCTGTTGTGTTAGTGGGTGATTTAACAGCCCTAGAAATAAATCAAGTCTTTATATTTAGTGGGTTTTATTATTAATATAATATTCCCATATCATCATGTAGAAGATTTGTTTACGTAAGTAACAACATATCTATATCTTGAAAACTATAGCTGATAGGAAAAAACTAGTGTCATAATTGGATTCAGCACCCCAATTGTTCTTTAAATCAGCATTAAAAGCTCCGGCACCAAAACCGCTGTTGGCCTGTGTTATTAATACGTGCAGATTATGAGGCAGTCTAGTTAAATATTCATTATAACAGTGATTGATTAATAAATGAGTAAAGACAGTCGCCCGAATACTTAGGACATCGATTCCATTGATCTATCTTAAGCTGTCATTTATGTAACTATGAACATATTTAGAAAAATGTCATAATTTCTTTGAGTGATGCGTACTGCTCACTACTAAATATTTAATAACAAAGTTATCTAAAAAATATGTATGTGGAAAGATGAACTATATTTTTAAGTTATCTTGTTCATGTAAATTCCTCTAGAAGCGATGAATGCAAGAATACCTCATGGTCACTCTATGGAATATCATTTATAACAAATGTTTAACCACCCACTGTTTCCTATTTTCACTCGATTTTGTTTTGAATTTGATGACTCCTTCTGTGTTGATTTTTTCAACTAGGCTTTACTTCAGAAAAAATCACATATAGATAAGTAATATAAAGCGTATAAATAAATCAAAACTGAAAATTAAAGTTGAATAATTTTCAGGGCTCTACGCATGCAGAAGTGGCGTGGCACATTGAGTCCATCTCATTAACATTATTAAATTTTGAGTATGAAGTATGAAATTTCATATTTACGCGAATAACCATTAAAACACATATGGTTCACTTAATAAATAATAGCAAAATGCGACCTGGGCTTGGGTCATGATCAATAAATTATTTGTTGTGTTAAACAAGAGTTGTACGAGGGTCATCCGGAAAGTAGTACCCGTTCGTGAAATAAAGACACAAAAGTAAATATTAACAAACATAAAAAATTTTATTTGAAAGAGGATACTTTAAACTACTTCTCAACATAATCTCCAAGCAAATTAAGGCATTTGTCATAACGTGTGACAAGTTTCTGTATTCCTGCTGCATAGTCCTTCGCCGCCAGCTCATTGAGATACAGGGTCACTCCTTCTTTAAGTTCTTCATCGCTGTCAAATCTTTTTCCTGCCAAAAAGTCTTTAAGCTTTGTAAAGAGACGAAAATCTGAAGGGGCCAAGTCCGGGCTATACGGTGGATGGTCGAAAGTTTCCCATTTGAATTGCTGCAAAAGTTTTTGTGTTATCCCAGCTGCATGAGGCCTGGCATTGTCATGAACGAGAATGACACCAGTAGACAATAGACCTCGCCGCCAATTTTGTATTGCCCGCCGTAATTTCTTTAATGTTTCACAATACGCATTGGCATTAATAGTGTCTCCACGGGCCATAAAATCAATAAGCAATACACCTCGTCCATCCCAGAAAATGGTTGCCATGAGTTTCCTGGTGGACAGAACTGTCTTGAATTTTTTTGGTTTGTTAGGTGAATGAGCATGATGCCACTCTATTGACTGTCGTTTACTCTCAGGTGATGCATAACAAACCCACGCTCATCGTCGTGTGTGTTCCCCCTCCCCATGTTGAAGTTGCGACACCACCGCCGAACAGACGACTCGTCCATTACATTGTCTCCATACACCTCCTTTAATTGGCGATGAATATCACATGGGCGAACGTTTCTTGCATTGAGGAATTTAATCACTGCCCTCACTTCACAACTGGCGGCGTTCTCAATTTTTTTAAACATTGTAAACAATCACAGAAACAACACAGGCAATGCTAGCGTCACGCAACTTGGCTCAGAGAAGGCAGACAAGCCACTGAAGCTGTCTGACTTCGTCCAGCGGCTACTCGCGTCGTCAGCACTTCATGCGGCACGAACGGGTACCACTTTCCGGATGACCCTCGTATCTTTCTCCCAGTATCACCAGTAATGACACGTTCCAGAAAATGGGGGTCATTTTCAATCGAATCCAAAAATCCAAGGCACTTTTACCTCCTGATGTCCTTTTGGTCTTGCGAAAGGTTTTTTAGAACCAGTTTTGCGCAGATTTTTGTCATCCGTAATACATTTAAAAAATCTTATATACAGTGATGTGAGTCAAATTCAACTCTTCCCCGATCATTTTGACTGTCAACTGACAATCTGAACGCACAAGATGCCGGACATTCTGTGACATTTTCATCGGTTTTTGAAGACCTTCCGCTTCTTGGCTCATATTCAATCGACTCTCCTCCTTCTGAAATTGCCCTAAACCACCGAAAAGCCCTGGCTCTTGACAAAACATCCGTAGGCCTGCTGACTCCGTAGGCCTGCTGAAGTTTAGCAAGTGTCCGTTTTACTGTGCTGAAGCAAAACCTGATAGCACACCTTTGCTCGAAATTGATTTCACTCACTTTTAGAACTCAATAGAAAAAACAGTTTCACATAAAAATCGCTACGAACAACCAAATGACTCGAGCGAGTTCAAACCCATATTGAAGGCGGATCACATGTTCCGCTGCCGTCTAGCCCAGCGCCTAAGTGCCAGATCTAATGCTAAGTCCATTAATTAATTTACAGACCTCGTATGATGATACTTACCTGCTCATGCAAAACCTAAAGATATAGTATATTTAAACTTCGTCATTAATACTTTTAATTTTTGGAAAAGAGCTATTATTAACTCATTCAATTAAGTCTAAGTATCATCGTGTAGAGCATAAAAAAAGACAGTGGATTGAAGCGATTTTTATTTCAAGCACTCAACACTATTTGGTAACTCTAGATTTTTACGTTATTTTTTACATTAATGTGGCTAGGAAAAGTACCCCTGCGGATATGTCTCTTCGCCAGACAGCTTAGCATAATTTTTCTGCTCAGTCTTCCCTGGCGACGGGATGGGGAGCTAGGATGATTCCATTTTTGCGATCGATGGCTCATACGACATGCGCTTATCTAATATTTTTAGTCGCGCATGTAATCTTCGCACTTCCACTGAATTACAATCTAGCTCATCTAATAATAATGGGACCCTCTCTGCTGGTTCATAAAGATTCAAATCCGTTTACTGAATCTCTTTCGTTCTTTGCATCCTGACGAAATTAGGACCTTCACAGTGTCCCATTTTCTTAGCGCGTACTAAGGCGAAAAAGCATCTCCCTTTTAATTTTTCCCCGCTACTAATTTCGAGAAACCTAGTTTCTTAAATGTAGTTCCGTGGATATTCGTTACGTGATTCCCTAGTGCAAGTTCCGACTCATGGTAGGTGCAACCCCAACGTATTTTATTCAAACCCTTGCGCCTTCGACTACCCCACCAAGTATAGAAGGCCGGTGCATGTTTATTTTTCTCGGAAACGCGTAACTACGCGTCTCTTTCTTAGAGAATATGTTGGCATGAACAACGAGTACGAGTAGCAACAGAACAGAGCAGATGGAGAGTACCCATCCTCTTTTTTGAGTCACCACATATCTTAAAAATGTTAAAATATGATTTCCATTTCACCTGCTCTATTTTCATATTATTTCTTTATGTTAAAATAAGTTGCAATTAACACAATTAAGCTGAGAAGTTGGTTAAAATATTGCGATTAATTCATGTACCGTATTGTATTAATTAGCAAGATCACACAGTCACTATTAAGTGGAATGCAGATCAATGGATATACAACGAGGGTAGGCTGTAAACTAATGCACACATGATTGTACACCACAAACAAAATACCTTCAGGAGCACTCCTGGCGGCATGTGCAAGTAACATTTTCCCTGAGCATACATGCGCAAGTTTGAGGTCGTTTCATTCATCCAGCGTATTTTGACAAGCCGAAGTATGGAGACGTGTTCTATTACTATGTCAATGCGATATAATGCTATTATTGACAGCTGCCTTCACCTCATCGTCCGAGGTGTAATGATGACCCTTGAAATGTCTCTTGAGTGGAGGAAAAAATAAAGATCGCAAGGCGCGAGATCGGGGGAATAAGGAGGGTGTGGAATTGGTTCAAATTTCAAGTTTCGCAGAGCCTCTCCAGTTGCTCTCGTATGTCGCATATTAGGGAATCTTTCATTCATCATTATCCGATGCTAGAAAGTTTTACGTAATTATATAACACATCAATTAGTAATTATTCATATGGCAGAAGATTCCCCGCAACAGGATCACTTGGCAGCATACTCCTAAATAAGAAATGCAATTCTCAGCCGAGCATTCGTATTTCCTGGTGGGAGTGTTGGCGGTCTCCATTGCTCAGTGTTAAGTTAGATGGATTTGCATATCAAAGATATAAGATATATTTATTTGTAAGTGTTTTTGTAGCCGTATGTTTGCATGTGTGCGGGGTGTAAGGGTTCTTGCATGAATGTATACCAAGTTTTTTTGTGGACGGTATAAATTTGGGGCTTTTGCATGCGGTTTTTTTTTCTTAATTACGGGAGGTGCCTTAACACCCCCCGCCACACGCCCTTGCGGCGGCTTGCGGGGTATTAAGTAGGCCTAGATGTTAAGTAGTTGTACGTGCGGTACGCTAGATTCGAACTAAGGAGGGGATCGGGATGGTGTGGTGGCTTACATACTGGCTCCTCATCCAAGGGCCCAGGTTCGAATCCTTGATGCGACAGTTCTCTTTCAGTGGTTTCCCGATCCCTTGATACTTGAGGTGCTTCGTGGAGTGCACTATGAGTGAGTACGCCGTCCGTCGGATGGGGCGCTAATCTACTGACCCCTTGGCGCCTTTCGTTAAGAGTAGGCTAATGCCGACGCTGCGGTTTCTCTCCACCCTTCCTCCTTTTCCATTCATCCCCAATGGCGAAAATGGCCTCAGCTGTCGATCGTCTCCCCTAATAATAACTATCACTACTACTAGAACCAATTATGATCTTGCGAACGAAAATCTAGCAGTATGTCAACTGCCGGAACTTGAGGGTAGATTCTGAGTGCAGGCCGAATTATACAGAAGAGCGAAAAAATGTATAGTTTTATTTATATACATACAAGTTAAAACCTACCTTACCCGTTAGATTACCTTATAATAATACATAAAAGTGAACACGTAAGTGTATTTACAAAAGATCTTGGCATATGTGGACAAAATTCGTTCATTATGCAATTACTCTTTCCTAAATTATCCTCCAAGGAGCTTGTAAGGTTGCACTAAAACAAAAGGATTTGATCATCGTCCCAAAAAATAGGTGCATGAAATATCTCTGCAGACGTTGCAACAACGGAATTTCATCGTAAATACTTTAAGTGAACGTGGTATACTACATCAGGAGAACGTGAGCGTCAATTTTTAACGAAATCTAATTGCCTTTCATTGTTTTTGTGAGACATAGAAGGAAAACATTGTAGACTGTAATACAATTTATATGATGATTGTGTTATCGTCGAAACTAGTTGAGATCATTGAATTGTTTAGCGAATTATAAAATATTTTTATTATTTGTCAACTTATTAGTAATTAAAGTTATTTAACACAGAAAGGCGTGGGTAATAAATTTTCAAAGGAATACGATATGCATACTGTAGGTCACGGTTGTCCAGGGGGTAGAGCGTTGGGCTAAAAACCGGAGGGCCCCGGTTTCGATTCCCGGGCAAGGCACTCTGGACACCTGCAACTCCACCCAAGCTAGGTGATTATTCGGGTGCCAGATCTTCCTGGGAAACCATAACCGGCACAGGGAAAGGAACTGGCCCCCCTACGCTGATGTGCGAATATTCACACGTCGTCGGGTTTGTTCGTTTTTGTCGGATTTGTTCTCCCCTATGTTGAAGGAATGCTGCAATTCGATTTCCTGACATGTAATAACGTAATAACAGGAAAAAAGATTCCAATTATAATCTAAACGAAAAAACTTGTCTTCTCCCATCCAAATTTGTTCTCCTCTATGTTGAAGGAATATTGCAGTTCGATTTCCTGACGCCCAGTTTCCAGGATTCCTTGGTTGGAATTAACTTGTCAGGACATGTCCTTGCGGCTTGGATCACGCCTGCTCCTTCATTAGGGGAAGTGGTGTTTCCCTTGGAACGGAGTACGCAGCCGAGTATTTGGGTAGATATTTCATAATTTTCGACAGAATGGCATATGGAGCGATCTTTTGAGTAAGATTCAAATATTTGGAGGTGGATGTCTCATTGCCAACTGAAAGACGTAGTGCTAAAAATCGTTGACACAGAGTGACACAATTAAATTTATTTATTTAACAAAGCAGCCAAGAACATCATAAAGGCTTTTAAATTGGCTGACAGGCAAATCATATAATATACATTAAGAAAAAGAAAGGGTAGTAGCAATAAACAACAATGAAAAATTAAAATAAAAAAATAAATGTCAAGAAGAGCTATAAGATAGCAGGAGATAGCATCTGCCACCAGAGTCACTATTTGGCGTTTAAGGAAGGAGGTGAAAGCGTTGAGGGAAGGATACTGGATGCTTAGGAAATCAAATGTAGCGGAAATTCGATGGGATTGGGAACGTTGAGAGACCGACAGACGATGTGGAATCTGTAACGGACTCGAGTTACGGGTTGGTCGAGGGGGAACACGAATTGAGAAAGAGGAAGAAGGTCGTTTGTGCGGAGAGTTCCATTGAAGATGCTATGTAAGAATTTCGTATCACATAGCAATCGACGGCGGTGGAGAGGGGAAATACCAAGGGATGAGAGAGTAAAGTCCCGGGTTGTATTTTTGAGGGAAGGGATGCGATAACGGGAAATGGAAATAAATAAATTAAGAGGTCTGTTGAGTAACTCTAAAGTAGTTGGGGAGGCGGTCGACCAGAGTGGTGAACGGTATCCTAAAATTGGGAGGACACAACCAAAGAACACTGTTCTAAGGGCAAGAGGATCACGAACGCCAGTGTGGCGGTAAAGTAGACTGACTATTGCCATCGCTCTCCCGACAATCCTTTGAACGTACTGGCGAAAGATGAGCTTCGTGATAAAAAATACACCTAAATGGCAGTAAGAACTGACAGATGGGATAGGGCTGTTCGAAAGAGTGTATGTCCAGTGTGATGGACTCCAGATGGAGTGTGTCCAATCCATCTATTCCTTTTCTTCAAGAAGGTCATAATAGCTGATTTTTAGAGATTAATGCATAACTGCCAATCAGAGCACCAAGCAGTGACGGAATTTAAAAAAATGAGTAAAACGATCCCTTTGCGGTTTCTCATTTTAGCGATCATTTTTTGATGCAGTGGTCTAGAAGAAGGTTTCCACAGAAAAGAAACGATTCTTGGGTTTGCAAATTTTCAAAATACTTACAGTTAGCGGAAAGGGTTAATGGAAATATCTTCATCGACATACGAACGTTTCCCAAATATTCCGAAAAATCTCCAAAAAAGGGTCGAATCATAGCCGAATGGATTTTTATATTAAACCGGCGCCAGTGTTGCCTTGTTGCGATCCTAACTACATTAAACCATCTGAGTGGTTAACCACTTGCCTCCATTAACGTGAACTGACGCAGATGGGAAGAAAAAACTTTTTTTAACAAAAGTTCAAGATTTACTATCTTTTTAAATTAACTGAAGTGATTAAAACGTTATAAATAGTTGGTCCTTGAAGTATCTTATTTAAATGCACCGAAGGATCTGTGTGAATCTATAAACATTCGCACTCGCGATACGAGCTTAAAAATAATTAATACCATACAAAAAGTAACGTTTTTTAAGCCATGAATGCCCTTGATGTTTCGTAAAAACAGAAAATGTCCCATCACTCACATTGGACCCTAAAACCGGACTATTACGGTGCCTTCAAAGAAATTGCTATGAATTTTCGTATTAGGAGCTGTGCAAAGAAGCACCTTCATTTCGTTAAAGGTAAGTTAATGATGCTCTTTTGGCTGCACCGCCTTGACAAGTTTGCAAATAAATCCAAAGTAAGAATCAGGAACATATTGCCGTTGCACTCAGTGTTTATTGGAATCTAGATTATTTGATTCTTGGACTATGGAATAGAATGTGTTTTCGTTGACTCCCACGCAGTGATAGCTGCGCGAATATTGGCCAAGTTTGATTGAAAGAACCACTTCGCCCAAAGCTGGGAAAACACGTCTGCTTATGACAAGAAACATGAAAAGCGCATTCTAAATGCACCGGATCTGGAAAACTCGTTTTCATAACTTTGATGTTAACAGGAAACAAAAAAAGGTAAAGACAAAATTCACAACCAGATATAAAGCAAGTGAACACACTTGAGGCAATTTCCTTCGTAAATGCAACTGAAGGGAGGGGAGCATCAAAGTTGATGCTCGGAAATCCTGCGCAGGAAGGGTTGGAAACTGATTATAAGAAATATTGAAATATCAATCAGACTGATTAAAAAATACTCTTGCGCTACAATTTAAACCCCGAGGATTATATTAATACTTCAATTTAGAGGTTCTTCGAATGAAGCATATCTTATCCAAAAGCTGTTTTACCAGCAGGTAAGTTTTAAAAGTAATTGGGGATTATCTTGCATGAATTGAGAATAAATATGGAGGTTTTTTAATAGGTTTAATTTTCTCCACAACATCTATCTATATATATATCTATCTACATAAAAACCCGCAAGTCGCCGCGGGGGCGTGTGGCGGGGGTTGGTAGGTCACCATCCGCAAAATAGAATGGAACCACATGCGAAACCAAATCATGATACCACTACACAAATATTAGTTTGATCATGCACTCGAAATCACTCGAAAGAAAGTACTTACACGCAACAATATTCAATAAAAGGATACATATATTCTTATCATACCGCACAACTGTTAAAAATATGGGTCTATTAAATGAAAAATAACATGAAGGGGGAATTCTGCATATTCGGGTTTTCACCGCGTCGTTGTCGGCTTCAAACAACAACGCGGTGAAAACCCGAAAATGCAGAATTCTTCAAGCCACCGCCGCGAAAATCTATGCAGCCATAACATGAAGGGTATGGAAAAAAGATAAACTGTCATTTCTAATAATCTTCTACGCAATTTTTATATCTAATGGTACGAGGAAAAAACGGCCTTTTAAATTTATCTGTTCTACCATATCTCCCTGATTTACGTTGGTGATCCGATCTACTATCGTAAGTGGGGGCCGCCATTTTCACGAATTTATTTCCCCACGACATATCAGTCAGTAGTCATCGTTACACCCAAGTAAACACAATAATGACATCTCTTTAAGCAATTTGATCAATGCGATGAACTGAAAATTAATCTCCACCATTGCCTAAACCTGAATTATTACTGAATTATTTTCATTTACTTTTTCCTCCTAATGCATTCCTTCTGGAAAATAAATATTAAAACCTTTTCCGTCGATTTTATTTTACAGAGGTACAAACTGCTTCATGTTGGCTTTCGAGGAAAATTATTGCAGGGCGAGTTTTTAAATAGCATCTGCGAGAATTAGTTATTTAAATAAGCTACAGGAGTGTACGTATGCGAGGTGGTGTGTGCTCGATGAACACTTGAGGTCGAAACACTTGAGGCGAGTTCCTTGGCGCCCGTCTATGCTTGTGGACCGAACGGCCTCCTATTTTCTCTTTCAGAAAGACCTATTGAAAGCTCTTTCATCTCCTTCTGAGAATAATATGCCATATGCAAGACAAAGATATATGCATTCAGGTTACATCTTTTCAGGATATTATGTTAATCGAGCTTTCCATATTTTAAAATTTTTTGCCTCTGATGAAAATTGGGTTCTTTTCACTGCGGTCCATCAAATCCTCAAATCCTGATGACGTGTTTAAATTCACAATCTTCTGCATTCGAAGAAAATTCCCGGAAATGGAATTGATCCAGAAGGTCTCCAGTCTTGAGATTCACTCTCTCTCCCGCAGCGTTCGTTCAAAAGAGCGATCTTTGTGAAAAATCATCCAAAAGTATTAGATCGAGATTTTACCTCGTTTGCACTCTTTGTTAAGAAATTGATCAAGGGATTCTGCCGGGAGAGCCGCAATGAAATTTTAAGCTTACGTACGAACAACTCCAATTTATTCCAACATCTACGAGTTGCTCAGGAGTCACTAAATGAAGTAAACGATGATGCAGAATTACTGAAACGTATTACAACAGGTGACGAAACATGGGTTTATGGATGTGACGTTGAAACTAAGGCTCAATCATCCCAGTTGAGGCATTCTGGCTCGCCAAGACCGAAAAAGGCTCGACAAGAGCTCGCGGTCGAACGTGAAGGTTATGCTCACTGTGTTCCTCGATTTTAATGACATAGTGCATCATGAATTCCTGCCGCCAGGTCAAACGGTCAATAAGAAGTACTACCTACAAGTTCAACGCCGTTTGCGTGAAGAAATCCGAAAAAAACGCCCGGATCTGTGGAAAAACAATTCATAGCTTTTTCACCACAAAATAATGCACTACTCATACTTCATTGCTTGATCGTGACTTTTTGGCCAAAGAAATGCTCTAGCGATGCCCCAGCCTCCATATTCGCCAGATATGGCTCCGTGTGACTTTTTCTCATTTCCAAAAATTAAGAGAACCTTGAGGGGCCGTCGTTTTACAGCCGTAAATGACATTAAAAGCGTATCGCTGAAAGAACTAAAGGGTATCTCAAAGATCGAGTTTGAGAAGTGTTTCGGGGATTGGAAGAAGCGCTGGCACAAGTGCATAATCTCCAATGAGGACTACTTTGAAGGTGACAACATCAATGTATAAGAATAAATAAATATTACTGTCCGAAAAATTAAAATTCTCATTATTTTTTAACACACCTCGCATATCACCTAGATCAGTGAAATCGCTATGAAATAGAGTTTGCTGATTGGACTATACCACCACTAATGCCAGCAATCGCCAACCAAAAAGTATGAAGACCAAGGTTAATATCCAGAAAGTGAGTGAGACAATTAAAAAAAAGGAATTAACAAATCAGCCGGTTGTTATTGATATTTAATATGCACATTTGACTCTACCTTTCCAGTTGTTTCCGCCATTATGTTCGCATGCTTTGTATAGGAGTCGCGAATTTGACTCTATTTCAGTTTGCTTTCTGTTTCTCGCATTCTGGAAACTGGTCACGTAGCGCATTTCACATCCAGCGGACGCGTCGATTTTCCAAAGTACTACTTACAAACGCGTAGCATCATCAATTCCTTCGAATGGATATAATTGCCATTACCATTGCATTACCCTGGGCGCAAGGGTTTACTAACCCAGCACGGACGCATTCCAACACGACTTCATCGTTGTTACGGCAATAATTGAAAACGGTAATGGTATTCATGGTTTTTTTATTTTATTTATTAATGTACCCTGCAACTCACTGCTCGGGTGTGTGGCAAGGGGTTAATGCACACCAGACTAATTTTAACCCGAATATTTTTACCCCTACCGTTGTCTGACAAGGTTGTTCTGATTCCTTATCGTTCGTGGAAAAAATGACATCTTAATTCTATCTATCCCACACTAGATCTCTCTAATTATATTGACATGATCTCTCATACCGTGGCACGATGGGGGAAGTAATACATTTGTAATCACAAGTGATCTCATTCTTTTTTTCGCTAGGCAATATTCATCCCTAATATTTTTTATCTTGGCGTGATATAGCTTTTGACGTCGGAATGAATGCCTTTATAACATCCGCGTTGTGCCATTCTAGGTTCCGTGTTATCTTTTATTAATTTACTGGAAATGAACTTGTTGACGGCTGCGAGCGTAATCTCAAGGAAGTGATTCCATGTATACTTAGTATTTCGGTGATTACTGTATTTCTTAAAACTAGCAAATTGATTCTGTAGCACATGCGTTATGCAATTGTAGTCCCCTTCTTTAAACAAGTTAATTTTCGTCTCAGGCTTTTTTTCGGACCCATGAAACGAAAATTTAGCATTTACTTCCTTCTGGTAACTAATGCCTTTTATAGTTTTTATGGTTAAGACCTTTCCGAGAATATTCGTTGCCAACAAATCCAGAATATGTTCGCCCCTAATTGGTGAAGTGACAAGTTGACTCAATGAGTTCAACGTAAAAGAATCCAATAGCGACTCGCAGATATCTTTGTCTTTACCGCCCGTTTTAAAACTATTCAAGGTGTGCGCACCAGTCAATAGATGGGATATTGAAATTTCCGCCGAATATAAAGTCGCGATCATTGCGTTGGGATAAAAAAAACCTTTGACTTTCTGATCTAATTCTGGTATTGAATTGTCTCTGTCGACTGGCGGTCTATAAAATGCGCATACATGAATTGTTATGGATTGAGGACTTTTAATTGAGCACCAAACGCTTTCCAAGCCATTACCCGGAATCACCTCAGTCCTCCTGACCCAAGAATTTTTAACTGCAATAAAGACATCGCCCCCAATTCTATTTGTTCTGTCATTTCTGTAAATGGAAAAGGATTTCGGGAAAATTTCACCGTCAGTAATATCAGTGGTTAGCCAGCTTTCAGTCCCAATTGTTATATCTGCGGCTGTGCTTTGTTAAAAGCTGTTTGCTAAAGGTACTGTTGCGGCATCTCCCGCACTTTCTTGTAGTTTGCCTGTGCTTTGAATAAGGTGATGGTATTCTACGACTTGGTTTTTTAAAATTCGGCAATTTACTACTGATACAGATAATGTTCCCTTGACATTACGAATTTTTCAATATTTAACGAGGATCGTCTTCTTATTAATAATGAATCCTTTATAAAATTTTCCGTCGGAAGCTATACGATTGAAGTTCTGAACTATTGCTAACACTGGACCGCACTTCATTTAAAGCGTAATAAATTGGCAAAGAAAACTTCTTCTTAAAGAGACCCACTATTTGACAAACACGCTGACCTAAATGGGAGAAGGGAATCATGACTGGAACAAATAGTGTACATTACGCCAATATTCGATGCAACTTGAACTTGAATATGAGATGCCCGAAAGTGAATTTGGCTGTGGTTCGGAAGTATATTTTCCTTCATTATTTTCACTGGAGTCGATCCATAGGATTTTGTAAGGGATGACTTATATATAATGGAGTGTATTATAAGTACCGAATGGCCAAATGTAGCTGAATTAGGTTGTATACATCTCCTACAAATGATGACCCATCACGAGTAGAAGTAACTTGACGCTCAACATCGGCGCACGAAATGCCACTTCCAAAGAAACTGCGCCAACATGCTGAAAGAGAAACAGACACGTATGGGGTGCTCCTTCAATAAAGGGAGAGATGGGAAAGGAGAGAATTGGTGGTGAAAGTAAAAACTTTGGAATGAAATACGTATTTTAGTATTTATTTCAGTACCCTGCAAGCCACCGCTATGGTGTGTGGCAGGGCGTTAATACACACTAATTTTGACCCGAATACTATTTCTCCCTAGCGCGACATCGGGCGTCGTTCTGATGCCTCATCGTTCGTGGGAAAAATGGCATCTTAAATCTAAACGTAAAGGAAGAAGAGGGTGGTAGTTAGTTACGAAGTTATAGAAAGTACACTTTTACCACGAACTCTGTATTTTTCTGAACCAAGAGAAATTGGTTACTACCGCAATAAATCGGAAAAATAATCGCTACGGATTTTTAATGAGCGAAAGTTGATTTGCTTACAATGAATAAACTGATTCCGGATAATAGAAGCCCAAATCCAAAATTTAAGTTTTCTTTGATGAGATTAAACTCAAATTTTGAATTATTAAAAACCTTACTCCCTGCCACACACCCTTGCGATTCCTTCCAGGGTACTAAAAATACAAACAAAATCAACTCACTCCCGAGTAATTTTCTGAACCTACAAGGGATCAAAGAAATTTGGAGGTTAATTATTAGTGTTGACTGGTGATCACTACATAAATCAAATTTAAGTGACCAGGCTTGGGCTGAAGAAATATGGCCGGTATTTCTGATAACTTACTTGAAATATATCTTTGAAGTATTTATTTAAAAAATTTAATATTTCACAAAAAATGTATTCCTATAAACGATTTGGAATAAGTTTCATGTTTGGAAAACGTGTGTAGATAGCAATGAATGAGCCAATACAAAGGAGGTGGAAGCTTGCCGTCATTAGTTTCCATCCATTTGGTCGGAAGTGGGTCGGACCCGCGCTGCCACGGCCGTTTCTTAGTTCCTTTCGTCGTCGATCGTGCAAAGGAAGAATTTCAAGTGGAAGCAGGGGAAAAGATAAAAAACTCAGGAGGGTGAGACCCGCGAATTCGTTGCAGGTGTTCATAAAGAGTAGCAGGGGGTGGGACGTAGACTTGCCGCACTAGAGCGAGACTGGTCTAATGGTCCCAAACTCCAGTTAAATGGGCCACGCTTTGCGGAAATTGAAGTTGACACAGCGTATGCGAAGGACACGTGGGAGAAGAATTATTCCTCCTCGGTCGTAGGAATAGTACCCCAAGCGATGAAATCTACATATTCTGTGAAAAATAAAAAAATGGCAAATTAAATGTGTTGAAGTTTTCGTGAATACGTTTTAAAAATTCAAAGACAATAAGAGCAATCCTTTATGAATACTTAATTTTCGACTATATACTCCTCCTCCAATCCCCAAAATTAGACAAAAGGAAGTACGAAAAACATTTGACCAACAGATGATGTTGCCTCATAAAGTTGTGACGCTGAATTTTTAGATCTATTTCTCCTCGATGGTATGAGTTTCTTTGACGGAGTAACTTATCTTCGGAAGAAGTTGCAATTCATTGTACAACGAATTAATGTTCGTTCTACAGGAATAAGTTTTGATAAGAACGCAGGTAGCGGAGGCGTGACCCCACCACCAATGAAAGACAGACGAGGGATGGAAGGAGAAACTTGAAAATAAACAAAACACGGCAAGCGATACTGTTAAGAGCACTACATTCATTAAATGCCAGTCCCATGCGGTCGTGCGGGAAGGGTTTTGACTACAAAACACACTAGATTCGTGAAAGTGCATGCATTTGAGTAGAACTAATTACTCCCTGGTCGATGTGGGTAATGATTGATTGATTTTGATTCTTTCACCAGGCGACCCAATGTAGTCTAGTTAGCGGGTAAGTAGCCTGGTACCGACAAATCGGATGCAATGGCCGTTGCCGGTGCCGATTTTTCCTGCTGTCCCTACCGCAAAATGCACTTGTGATCCTTCAGCCCTCTCTCGATGGTGCGTCCTGTTTCTTCGACGTATGATTCTCCACTTCCCACGGGACGCGGTTAAACGCCTGGCGTCTTGAGGCCCATTGGGTCCTCAACTGTCACGAGTTGATCTTTGAGTTTAACTAGGCGTAAATAAATCGTTTTAATGTTAAGCCTGCCCGAAATTCTTAACATAAACCTGGAAACCGAAGAGATATAGAGCAAGCAAGCTCTGGCAATTGACTTTTCCTTGTCTCCCCGCGGTTTGTAGCCTCCGGTCCCAGTGGAACTGAGTTCCTTCGAAAGTCTTCTCGAAGAAATCAGCTTTGGTAGATGGCAGAGAGGACCCCATGGCAATTCCATCTGCTTTCTCGAAGGATTTTTCGTTGGACTGCAAGTTGGTTGGAGGAAAATACATGGTGCAATCACTTCACCGTTCCAGTGTCGAATCCGATGCTCAGGAGACGAAACGCCTACGCCAGTGGAACGAATGGAAACAAGTACACAACGTCGTAACTCACCAAAATATTCAAGAAGATGCAGGACGCCCTTTGACTTCAAAAAGTGTTGACAATTTTGCAATAGGGAAGGCTTCGTTTGACAGGAATCGCATATTAGTTGCTCGCATGGTTTCTGATGAACTTGGTTTTTCCTTCCTAAAAGTGATATACATCGACTCGTAACCAAAAACGTGCATGAGAAAGGTGTATGCGAAGTATGGAAGCGAGGTGCCGCGGGTGCTCTCGGACGAACAAAATGAAACTCGTACGCGGATCTGCCAAGAGCTTCTCGACTATGCATCAGCCACACTACAGACCTGACGTCGCCCCACCGAACTACTTCATCTTCCCCCCCTCAAATTTGTAGAATATATATACATATACATACATACACATACATACATACACACATGTATACATATCCTCGCGCAGTCCCTAACCTGTGCGTTAATGCTTATTGTAATGAACTAAGTCCTGGGGAATTTCGGCTACAAGCATTCTAGTTCCTTATCGTTTTTGGAAAAAATGACATTTTAAACCTGTCAGTCTTGCAGTCTATCTCTCTAGTCTTATAGTATATTCGTGATCCCTTCGACCGTAATACGTTGGGGTTCGTATTATATCCTTGATGTCATCGGAAAAGGGCCCATCTTTAAATGTTTTTAATAAGTTTAATCTATATTGGAAACGCCGCTGTGTAATAGAGTACCAACCTAAATTGTCCAGCAAAGTGGATACGCTGCTGAGTTGGTCATAACAATGTTTGACAAATCTAGCCCCCCTCCGCTGAACTCGATCTAATTCCGAAACCAAATTTATGTTATGAGGATCCCATATACTGGCAGCATACTCTAGGTGGGGCCTGACCAAGGCAAGGAAACATCGTTCTTTCACCTTTTCGTCGCATTTACCTAGCACTCTTTTCACAAATCCCAATTTTTTATTAGCACGACCGCATATTTCTCGTATGTGTTTACCCCAGGACAGATCGTGAGTAATTGTTACACCCAAGTATTTAAAGGAATCTACCCTCTCGATATTGGTTTGTTTCACTTTGTAACTATAAGGGAGGGAATAACTCTTTTCCCAAAAATGTATTACTACGCATTTTTTTAAATTTAATTCCAATTGCCATGTATCGCACCAATGTTGAATTGCATCTAGGTCATTGGCTAACACGACTCTGTCTTCGTGACTTCGGATGTCCCCATAAATTACTGCATCATCGGCGAAAAGACGGAGCTTGCTGTTAACTACGGTACTGAGGTCATTTATGTAAATAAGGAAAAGGAGGGGACTTATGACACCTTCGGGTTCATTAATGTAGTTCCGTGCGGAAGGGTTGCGCAGTTCAGATAATCCGTGCCCTATGACTCACACATGTGGCTGGGCTAATTGTAGAGACCTTCCGCTGGAAATAATAATTTGCGGGGAGACCGTCTCCCGGAACCAACCCTTTGGAAGTTACAGAACAGACTAGATGTTCTTGGTGAGAGGTCAGGTGGAAGGGGGTGCCAACCCGCCACGGAGCCATTGCGTGCCCGGGTGTACAGCGGGTATCCCACTTAATTGGAGGGAACATCTCCTATTCCACAGCCGAGGGTCATGCAATCGGCTAATCGTATACAGATTCCATCCAATTCTCTCTCTCACTATCCTCTTTACGCGGTGCAATTGAAAATTTGGATTCTAGGCGTGAAATAAATTGCCAATTTTGTGCTCTTCTAACAACCAAACTACTTCTCGCCGAGAAAAAGCAAGCGCCGATGAGAACAAATATCTAAAAAAAACTCGGAGTAAAAACATTCGTTCCTTATTTGTCAAAGCTTTAAACGGAAGGATTACTGAGAAAATCAGTCAAAGGAAGAACACCGGGTATACATTTGTTCAGCTTGAAAGCCATTAAGAAAGTTTTAATAAGTGTTGGATTCAATTGTTGGTAATTTTTGAAGCCATTTGTGATGCTGCAAACGTGTTTTTTCTGCGTCCTTACAAACTTTATCAGTTAAAACCCCGTGAAAAACCTTAAACGCCCAAAGTCTCCCAGCAAATCGATAGGCTTGACAGAATTGATAAATATAACAAGTTGAATAATTTACGCTGATAGAATATACCATGAAAACAACTTGAGCATTACGATTTTTCTGAGAAGTCTGAATAAAAAAAATCCAGCCGAAGGTATAAAGAATGGAGATATTGTACTGTGATAATTGACGATAATATATTGCTTCCGGATACAAAGCAGACACTACTGTAACAGCACCACCTAATGATAAGAAAACTCTACACTAATGGCATAATTAAATTAACAAAGCAAATGAATCGACCGTAAATTAAAATACAACAAACTTTTGATGCCTTTGGATAATTATTTCACTTAATACTGCAGGAATCGAGAGAAAAAGTCATATGATTTGAACAAAAAAGTTCAAAATCAACATTTATCCTTTATTTATATAATTTATTCGTATCTTTTTATGAAATGTCAAATATATTTCATAATTTTCTCAGAATCCGAATTAAACTTCAGCGCTATTTCTAAATGTGGAGAGGTAATCCAGAGAGTAGAGCGTTGAATATGTAGGCCCGGGTTCGACCTCGTTCGGGTTACGTGACCTTGCCTACCTGTGACCTCGCCTACCTAACTGTCCTTTGGGTCGTCAACTGTATGCAAGAACCGAATCTTAAACGGAATAGCCCTCCAATTTCATGCATAAACATAATATAACACGCATTTAGAACTTGAATGGCTTCTAGATCCTTCCTGAAATTCAGAATGTGAATGGAAGTTTATGATCAGAGAGATCTCTATCAAGTAGTTTTATATGTAGCAGTATGCTTAAACATTTCTTTTAAAAATTCTTGAAGGGTATATATAGTATGTTGAGTATGGAGTATATATATAGATTATGGTGAAGTTTTCTCGGGTCTTCCACCCAGTCAGGGGTTCCATGTTGGCCGACGTTTCGATGCCCGATTATTGAATCGTCCTCAGGGATGGAAGACCCGAGAAAACTTCACCAAGCAAATATGCTGGGAAAGCACCAGATCTTAATATATAGAGTATTCTTTCTGCTTTCATGTAGGAGATAAGAAACCGAATATAGTTTATTGTTCTTAAGATCAAATGCCCAATAAATGAGAGGGAGGGCTCGCAAATATGCACGAACTTTTGTTGAAAATTTAGGTTTAATTTCAAAGAGATGTCCTAATATTTTGTTGCAATATTTCATTAATTCTGAGGAAACTCGTTGTGAGTAATTAATTACCTTTTATTACTTTTGATCTATCATTATAGATTCATTTTCAATGTTAGTTCATGTTTAGGTGAATATTCGCGAATTGCTTTGGTTGAAATGGATTCAATAAATGATGCCGCTCACACTAGTGCAATGAGGCAACTTTGCTCTGACTTAAAAGAAGCGCCAACTTCAGCTGTGCTGATTACGGGTATTTCTCTACCGCACCTATTTTGTCCAGCCTAGTTTCAATTGGAAGTCGAGAATCAACACGCCCATTCGCCAAATCGTTTAGACAGCCTCTGACCAAATTCCGTCGACGTCATTTCGGTCGGCTGTGTCATTTCCTTCCCCTGCGCTCGGGAGCGAGGAATTCCAATACACTCCGCCTCCTCGGCCCCGCCTCCAAGGGTGCCGGCTGACCTGTCCTCCCTCCCCCTGCGGACCCCCTCGCCAATAATCCCCATTCCCTTTTGGTCATCCGTGGGGCGAACGAAGTAGGGGCTGGAGTGAGGGCGGGCCGGATTTGTGAAGGGTGGAGCCACCCCCACGTCCAAACCCCTCTCTCCCACTCTGCATTCGATTCGGGAGGGGCGTGAATGAGGAAAGCAAACTTCCCCCTGTTTTGCCCCATTCAATTAAATCCCAGGTTACCGAAGGGTGTTTTAGGGATGTGGGAATGAAGGCTAAGGTTGGATGGGCTATATCCACACCGCTCCTCGGGAGAGAAGGCAGAAGGGAAGTTCGTTATGGTCACCGCAGTGCCTTGATTTCGTAGGAGGCCAAAGGAAGTTTTTACCCTGACCCCCCTCCCCTCAATCAGACGGGGTCAATCGTTCCGACTCTCACCCTGGGGAGAACTGGGCTCGAAACGATTAAGCTATTTGATTGGATTCCGCGGATTAAACAACGGCCCTCGAGGATGGCCCTCAAATGCGCCGCTGCTTTCGGAACCTCGTCCGGCAGGAGACCACAGCCGTGGAGGCGGCGTCGAGTGCAGCAGTCTCGAATGTCGTGCAGGGTGCCTTAACAGTCTCTCTCTCTCTCCAAGAAGCCCTTCCAAATATATCCTAGGGATTAGCAGACCACTTCATTCCACGCCGGCAGTACTCGAACGTTCCTTACTGATTAAGTTGGTAAATGGTAATTGGCATCTTAGGGGTCATTTGGTGGGTAACTCTTTAGGAGTTGAGGAGCTAAGTACCTGCAGGTGGGTTCAAACTCATGACATTTAAAGAGTCCTTATCGCCTGCCTGGGAGAACGACCTAAGGCTCCTCGTTGCGTGATAGAGCAGGGTTCATACCCTAAGTCAAATGAAGGCTGCGCGCAGGAATCATTTTTGGAGCGCATCGACCCCGAGATCAGCCGTAGCGGAACGCGTAATGGACCAAGATAAAGCCGACCGTGCTCCTTCACACCACGGAAGACAAGTGATACTAATGCGAAGCCACAGAAATTTCGAAGGTGCACAGTTGGGAAATTGCAAAATGAAAATTACAAAAATGCTATTCACGTTTGAAATGAAAAAATGAAGATCGAAAGTGTAAAACGAGGGGGAAAATAATCACGAATTTAAAGTGTAAGTTAGCATCGCCATGACAAATGATCTCTTTTACACCCATATGCCATGGATCAGGTATACATGCCACCGAGCAACCACAAGGAGGAAGAAGTCGATAGGATGTATGATGAGTTAGAGAATATGATCGCGAGTGTTCCTGCAGGGAAACATTTAATAGAGATGGGGGATTGGAATGCAACGGTAGGCGAAGATAGAGATGGTGGTGAGGTGGGGGACTATGGGTTAGGCACGAGGAATGAACGCGGGGAGAAAGCAATTGAATTCTGAATAGACAGGGGTTAGTCATCACTAACACATGGTTTAGACACCACAAAAGGCGTAGGTATACATGGAAAATGACAGGTGACTCAGAAAGGTATCAGTTAGATTATATTATGGTTAGGCACAGGTTTAGGAACAGTGTGATAAATTCGCACAGTTTCCCAGGAGCGGATGCGGACTCTGACCACAATTTAGTTGTTATGAAATGTAATGTTCGTTTCAAGAAGAAAAGGCAAGGGCGGCGGGTTAGGAAATGGAATTTAGAAGCAGTAAATAGATTAACGAGGAAGGAGTATCAGCAGGCAGCAGAGAAAATGATGGATGACGGTAAAGAACTGAGTACTATCGAAGAAAAATGGGAATGTATCAAGAAAGGGATATTGGAAGCCGCCAAAGACACTATAGGAACCGTTAACGGGAAAAGGATAAGGAAACCATGGGTAACGCATGATATGATTGCAAAGATGGATGAGAGAAGAAGATGGAAAAATGCAAACACAGAGTTAGGCAAAATGAAGTACAAAGAGTTAAACATTAAATTGAGAAGGGCCACAAATAAAGCAAAAGAAGAATGGTGGAAAACGCAATGCGAGGATATGGAAAGTTAACAGAAGAAGAGTGAAATTGGTGCCCTATACCGCAAGGTTAAGTTACTATCGGGAAGTAAGAAGGGAAGATCTGTGCTAAAAGTTAAAGACAAGTGGGGTTTGATAATAGCTGAACTAGGAAAAATCCAAGAGTGATGTAAGGAATATATAGAAACACTGTAAGGTAAAGAACTTAGGCCGACAAGATTAGACATAGAAAAGGAACATGACGTAGAAGAAGGTTAAGGTCCAGGCATACTCGACGATGAAATAGAAAGGGCATTAAAGAAGATGAAAGCAAATAAGGCTGTGGGGGTGGACAATATTCCTGTAGAAATGTTGAAATGGTTAAGGAAAAGTGGGAAGAAGGCCATATATGGACTGATTCGTAGTATCTATGAGGAAGGAATCTGGCCGGAAGATTTTGTGAGATCGGTGTTAGTTCCTATTCCAAAAAAGGCAAAGTCTATATCATGTGAGGATTAGAGAACAATAAGTTTGATATCCCACGCAGCTAAAGTCATTCTCAGGATCATCAACAAAAGGATAGAGAGTAAGGCAAATGATTACCTAGGGGATGACAGTTTGGGTTTAGGAAAGAAAGAGGTACGCATGATGCCATTGCAGTAATGAGATCACTAGTCGAGAGGAATATAGAATACAACCAGGACGTTTTTGCCTGTTTTGTAGATTTCGAAAAAGAGTTTGATAGAGTGAATTGGGAAAAATTAATGCGTGTATTGCAGAAAATAGGAATGGATTGGAGGGACAAGAGACTGATCCGCAACCTGTACATGTCTCAGACTGCTCGGGTGCGAGTGAGGAACGGAGAGTCCGGATGGGCAGTGTTAGGAAGAGGTGTAAAACAGGGTTGTCCATTGTCACCGGTGCTGTTCAACGTATATGTAGAGGAAATGATTAAAAAGGGATGGGAAGAACTAGAGGTAGGAATGAAAGTCGGAGGGGAATTCGTAAAATCGGTTAGGTTTGCTGATGACCAAGCAATAGTTGCTCAGTCAGCCAAGGGGTTGCAAGCATTGTTGAGTGAATTGGAGGTTCAGTGCGATAAATATGGGATGAGAATCAATATTAATAAAACAAAGGTTATGCGATTTTCCAGAAAGAAAAAGACTAAGCTAAATATTAAAATAGGCGGGGAAAGAATAGAGCAGGTAGAACAGTTTACATATCTCGGAAGTGTTTTGGACCAATACGGTCAAAGTGGTAGGGACGTAAGGAGAAGAATTGTGCTAGGCAAGGAGGCTTTTTCAAGGGGGAGGGAGTTGATGACGGGGACGTTGAGTAGGGATGTTAAGACAAGACTCGTAAAAACTCTGATATGGAGCGTAGCTATGTACGGGGCGGAAACGTGGTCGCTGAAGCAGGAGGATAGACGTAGATTGGAGGCTTTTGAAATGTGGGTGTGGAGAAGAATGGAGAAGGTGAAATGGACCGAAAGGAAAACAAATGAGGAAGTACTAGAAATGGTGGGGGAGGAGAGGGGTTTGTTGAGAGAAATCCTATGGAGGCAGGAAAAATGGATGAAAGGCGTATTGAGCGGTAGTGGAATGTTGAAGAGGGTAATAGAGGGGAGAATGTTGGGTAAGCGAGGTAAGGGTAGGAACAGGATAGGGATGTTGGACGGGATGAAGGGAGGAAAGAAGTACACCGAGATGAAAAGGGACCTGATATAGATTAGTTTGATAGGTGGGGAGTCACAAAATGTTTATTTGATAGTTGTGTCCATCCAAAAACCTACCTTAACCGGTAGATTACCTAATAATAATGCCCTGGATTTCGGCATTTTTAGTTTTTTGTAATATTAAGCCCAGAGATTTCTGAGATATGCATGTGGAGGAGAAAGGAGGAGATAATTTGGACAGAGAGGGAGGCTAAGGATGATATGGCGTACGAAGAGAGGAGGTTTATGGAAATCCGAAGAAGGGGGAAGAACTGGGTGGAGGAAATATTGGGAGGTAGAGTGGGAGGTAGTTTAGAAGCGAGGGTATTAGGTGGGTGGCGTGGGAGAAGGATTAGGATAGGCTCTATAGATAGCATGATCTAAGGAAATGACTTAGGGAAGACGAAAGAATGCTCTCGAGTTGCAGAGGAACTAATAAACTTTGGAACGTTTAAAACCAACCCTTAATTGGTAGGAAACCTTGATAGAATAGAGTTGGGAATATTTGTGGCGAACCTTAGAACTAACAACACTTATCGCTTAGTTTCCCCAATGGAAGCCTTCCTTTCGCTACTTCCTTTTTCGCTTACTCTGAAAAATGACATTGATACTGACAGTGTGCTCTGTCGTCGTCTCAAACGTACGCGTCGCTTGATAAAAAATAACAACACAGAAGAGATGCGTGCAACGCCCCTTCATTGCGCTGTTTGAGCATTCCTACCTTCGCCTCGATTATTTGTGGTCCTGGTTTTCATAGCAAAAGTTTATTGGAAGAGAAGAGTATGATGAATCCTTGAATTCCTGATAACTTACTATGCATGTATTTCCCCTAAACTTTATGATTTTTTCCATTTAACTCATAATTATCGAAGTCAGTGAAATTTCGGGAGAAGCCGCGACTATAACCTTGTTTAATAATAATTCAACAATTTCAGAGTGCAATAATCATTCGCTTTGACAGGGATCCGAACCCGGATCCCTCAATGTCCGGCCAAGTACTTTAGCCAGTCAAGCTACCTAGGCGTCCAATTACACACTCTGATTTTATTGGCCTTTTAGGGAAGAAAATGTGATTTCACAAAGCCGTACATTCAAAATCACTGGCATTCGCAGACGCGGGCGCCACAGCCTACGAGATTAAAGCCAACGCTGTCAACACGTTAGGGGTGTTGATCTTTGACAAATTCATCAAAGGCGAATGATGGTTCCATTTTGGAACACTTGCATTACCTCATAATTCTCCTCAAAACGGAAGGTCGATTGCTCAAAAGTAGAACCAGAGGCATGAAAACCTCAAAACATTTAAAAATAAAATAAAGTTCAAACAATTTTCATGCACAGGGTCGGTATAGTTTTTATCTTGGCGGTTCTATGAACATAAACAAAAAACTTAATCAATCTAAATGAACCAAAATAGCATATTGTACTTAAATATTTTGGGTCGGGGTTCCGAACAAGGACTCTTGATTGGAAATGAGACATCCGAGTAGCTCCAGGTAATGCCTGGCCGCGATCATGAGGTCCCTTTCAACGTTCGAGATTCAAACTTGAGCAGAATTAGGTGGGTAATTTGGACACGCGAAAGGGTCCGAGAAACGCGTCTTTGGACTCTTCAAGTCAGGATCTGAAGGAGGGTTCCCGGAAACCATAATAATCATGGTCGAACCAGAAATTGCACCATTGGAAAAGTAAAGTTCTCTCGCAAACATTCCGACCCATTGATCATTGACTAGAGGATGAAAGCCCGTTCGGCGCCGGATGGCATCCGCGAGCGGAGCCAATGGGTTGGATGGACTTGCTCAAGTGTCGGCGGGACGAGCAATCGATGTGCCGGCATTCCTTCAGGGAAGGAGTTTGCGCGGAGAATTGGTAATCGGGGCGACGAGGGACGCGTGACGGAAGCAGGATCTAATCCCGATTCTGGCGATTGTATTTGCATACTAAGGACGTCTGAGGCGAAGGTGTAACCCGAACGGGGCCTCCTTGCTCGAGAGCGGTAACCCATCATCAGATTGTGGAAGGTCCGCTAATACTATACTATATAAAGCAGTTCGCTTTACTCGGCGGTCCATCGCCTCCTCGCTGCCACTCGCTGTTGCAGCTTCTCCTCTCGCATGCCCTCCTCCTCTAGAGAATTCCAAGTAAAATAGAAATAGGATCGCAGAGTTATCAAGAAACATCACATTACTTCCGCAATCGCATTTTAAATTTAAAATTATTAAAATAATGGAACATGAGATAGCTATTAACGCACAAGACAACTATCGAACAAATCTCTTTCCATCTCAATTAACCTATATTCTTCTTCTTTTTGACGCAAGTCAGAGGAGAAGACAATGGAAAGGTAATATGTTTATCCAAGGTCAACCGGGTAAATACAGTATGTGGAGAATCGATGCTTTTTTTCAATTTTGTCTTCTCCAAAGCTATTCCCACAGTATTCATTACAAGCTCGACTTTGAACAGTGAATGGATTTCTGTAATAGTTAGCGGGAAATTCTGTAAATGAAAAACGGTAAATTAGAGCCTAAATTCAGTTCGTTAAAGGCAGTTCAATGAGGAAATAATCGTTTACATGAAGGCATTCAAAAATCGGTTACTCCGGTGAAAACAAAGTGCCAGAATATTTTTATATGAAGGTCAAAATGTAGTGATTCAGTCAAACACACTAACTATTGGGTGATGTATTCCATCATTTGTGCATGCTGCAATCCATCGTCAGCATGCATGGAATGCATGCTGACGACAGTCAATTCTACTATTGTCGCTTCATTGTCAATGGTTAAGCGAAAAGAGACACTGTTCCAACTTGGGATTTTACGCTGCTTGGAAAATGTAAATGGCAACAATTTTTTAACACTTTCCGTTGACAAACAATTCACTATTTTTACAATAAATTTACGTTGTTTTACCTTGATTGGCCATTAATTACTACCGGTGCCCCAAAGTAAATCAATATCCAACGTGAATTTTAAATTAGCCCGCTCCTCTTCAAGTCAAATTAAGTCTGATTTACATCGTGATTTACTTGAGTGTATTCAGATATTAGAGAATTACTTCATTTGTTCATTCAAAGTTTTCCTCATAGCTAATAACGGTCGTTTATGGACGAACCAAATTACTGCTATCTTTCAACTACCGCATGAACTTTCTTTCACTTGCAAAACACATAATTTCCATTTTCAGTTAACCCGAATTCTTTCCTTCATCCATGATGTCTAAAAAATGTACCTTGCTCGATCATCTTTCTCGGCCACCTACGTCCTCCCCTCTCCGACGGCACCTTTTCTGGAGATCCCACTCTCCCGCTCAATACTCCCTCCTCCATATTCTCTTGGGATTCCCCGGTAACATTCTCTCTTCTCTCCAATGTTAAACACCCCGCCTTTCCTTCGGCTCTTTTCTTCCATTCTTATACACACCCACTCCTCAAAAGCATCCGATTCACGCCCGTCGTCTTGCCTAAAAAAAAAGATTTTAAGCTCTAATTGTTCTGCGCTCCAGTTACAGCTTCTAACATTATTATCTCAATAATATTTTACTTATCGCCCCATCCCGTGGGAATCATTTAATATCCTGAAGGATTCCTTAAAGGTAAAATGAAAGATCTTTTTTCAAGACACACATTCGAATTTTTAAAACTTAATACTGGAATAAACATCTCTCATTCATGCAAATACAATTTTCCTTAATACATCGACATATCTACATCTACACATTGCCCCGCAAGCCACCGTAAGGTTGTGTGGCGGGGAGTCACCAGCAATGAGTTCTCAATCGCAATCATGTTACCTCTACACAAATATTAGTTTGATCATGCACTTGAAAAATTTTAATCACACATAAGAAAGTACTTACATGCAACAGTATTCATTGACAGGATACGGATATTCAAACCATGCCGTAGAACTGTAAAAAATAACATGCAGGATATCGACAATAATACTGTCTGGCTGGCTGTCAGACCTATTTCAATCTCTAATGGTTTGAGAAAACAGCGACATTTCTAATCTATCCGTTCTACAGTGAATCTCCCTGATTTTACGTTGGTAATCTGATCTACCATAGGAAGTAGAGGTTTATGATACGTCTTTAACATCCTCATATAAGTAAAATGCGTCAAATTTGCGCAGTAAATTCAACCTCTAATTAAGCCTACGGGAAACTAGTGGTTCCCATCTTTATTCTTCCATTCCATATTCCATTTTACCTTGTTTATAACAACTTTTCACAAACCTAGCTGCCCTACGTTTCAATCAATCTAGCTCCAAAATTAAGCCTACATCATGAGAACCCCATTCACCTGCAGCATAGTCAAAATGGGGCCTAATTAACGTGAAATAACTAAGCTCCTTGGCCCTTTCATTACAGCTAATACAATAATATCTCGTATCTCGAAAGTGTTTTCGACCAATACGGTCAAAGTGGTAGGGAAGTAAGGAGAAGAATTGCGCTAGGCAAAAAGGCTTTCACAAGGAGGAGGGAGTGGATGACGGGGACGTTGTGTAGGGAGGTTAAGAAAAGACACGTAAAATCTTTGATATGGAGCGTGATATAGGGATACCCCTGTATGTACGGGGGTGGCGGAAACGTGGTCATGAAGCAGGCGGATAGACGTAGATTGGAGGCTTGCGTACATACAGGGGTATTCCTGTATCACGCTCCATATCAAAGATTTTACGTGTCTTTTTAAATGCAGGTGTGGAGAAGAATGGAAAAGGTGATATCGACCGAAAGGAAAACAAATGAGGAAGTACTGGAGATGGTGTAAGGGAAGGAGGTTTGTTGGGAGAAATCCTCTGGAGGCAGGAAAAAAAGGACGAAGGGCGTATTGATCGGCAGTGGGATGCTGAAGACTGTTAGGCAAACGAGGAAAGGGCAGGATACAGGAACAGGATAGGGATGATTGGACGGGATGAAGGGAGGAAGGAAGTACACAGAGATGAAGAGAAGACCTGATGTAGAGTAGGTTGCTGGATTGTGTTTTTTTAGGAGTCATAAAATATTTAGTTGGTAGTTGTATCCATCCAAAAACCTACCTTAACCGGTATATTACCTGATAATAATAATATTTGAACACCTTAAAAGTTGTGTAAAACAAATGACTGAAATTTTCTACAAAAAAGAAGAATCCGTTAGGGTGGCGTATCTTTGAAATCGTATCACGAGCATTCCGTCAAGCGAACAACGCCGAGGTTACCCCTGGTGCCCACGCTTTATCAAGTGCATTATTCATTGCGAAATTGTTACGGCATTTCCCCATGGAAATCATCCGGTAGAATGGGCAGGATTAGCGAGCACGGAATGGCGGCCAGACAATAAGCTACTTGGGAATTTAATAAAGCACGAGTGTATCTTTTATTAGGTGATAACAGATCTCGAGATTCGGCATATGAGCTGATTCGGGTCTTTAAAAAAAAAATACCACTTGACCTCGGACTTATGATTGCCGCTGTGGCCCCGTGTCCCCTGTGCCCATATGCTCCAAACCAGGTTTGCAATATAGAAAAATATTCCGTAGATAGAATGTTATTTCGAATAACAGCATCGAGGCTCGCTGCGCACGACATTTTTACTCATGGTGGTTTAATCCAGATTTCACAAACAGGAGTCCTATGGAATGCATTTAAATTATTACTCGGATGATTGGAGTCAATCAACTATAAAAAATAAAAGAGAGGCATATTTGAGTGGGCAATTCAAATCAAATGTTTTGGCGCTGGATACCTTTCAACTATTTTCAACAGCTAATCCCATTCGAGGAGGTGCGGCTCATTCAACGCGTCAATTACTTCCCTCGAAAATTAACGACAAAATGAATGTACAAAAGCAGGAAAAGCCAATAACGGGAGGAGCGTGAGGACCACCCACCTTCCCTCCGTCTTAAAAGGTAGGTATAACCAGTCATTGAGAAGTTAAGCATTAACTTGAAGATTATATACTATAAAATCTTTGAAGCTAAATTGAAATTGATGAAGTACTCAAAGTTCAAATAACTATTACAATAATATTTTTTAAGTTTTCGTGAAATTGTAAGAGTAAACCGTTTTTTAAATACATTGCGCATAAGAAAATGGTGATGCTTTAATAATTTCTAACAATACGTCAGCAAAACGACCATTTCCATGAGTCGTGGGACGCAATACCGCACCGGTAACTGAGGAACGTAGTCATTCCGGCCAAAATTCATTAAGAGCAACCTAAGATCCACAATGTCATCAGAAAACAATGTCACTGATTTAGCAATCGCGAAATAGCAAAATACGATTCCTGCTGGGTGTTTCCTGGAGACCACAGAGTGCACCACCCGTCAGGAAGGGAAGTTAAAGTATACTTGTTTGAATAAATAACCTAATCTAACAACAAGTCCCTTAGGCACTTGTTGTTAGATTAGGGATATACCGACGCCGGGTTTCCCTACATCCATTATTCTCCCACGTCCTGAGAGTCCTATTTTTATCAAATTACTCGCAAATCCCAAATGACGCAAAATGACCTCTGCTGTCGGCTGCCTTCTCTTATAACAAACTCGTACTTACACAAGTCTAAGCTGCTCTTTTCATGAAGAATCGTTGTGAGCAAAATGAAAGGCTCATACTGCCAATGGACAGCCAAGTACGGCAGTCACTGTGAGTCTAAACATAACATGCAAAACTAAAGTATTATAAAAATGCTAACCATTTGAGTTCAACGGTCTCATAGATGAAATAAATTTAGCACTGAATTAGTTGGCGTGAAAGTATTGTGATTCTATGGTAAAACCAATCAATATGATGAATCCTTTTTCCTCTCGCTGTTTGCCATGTAAACCTTCCGAATGCCCTTAGTCCACAGTTGCAATCAACCCTATTGACTGGCATACTAACACCCCCTGCTACATCCCCTAGTGGAGACTGACAAGATAAAACATACACAGATGAACTCAAAAGTACGAAGTCTCAGCATCTGAAATTTCTCCGAAGGTTCATCATCATTCTATTTCCGCCGAAGAGTTCAGAGCGACTTAGTTTCAGTTAATAAGGGCCTCCCAGCCGAAGACTGCTATCGCATCGCCGGGCACGAATTTGATTGGCCCGTGGTGTAAAGTGGGCTCGGGGTGGAAGGACCACGGGTGGAGGGCCCCTGGAACTAATCGCCTGCCAACGCATCCCACCCTCTCCAAGGACTTACTTGTTCATCAATATTCGAATCGATTTATCCACGGCTAGTTAATCCTCCGCTTTACTGCCCGAGGTAGTTCAGCTATGGCAGGAAGCAAGTAATATCGTTAAAGTAAAGCAAGTTTAGCAGGAAAAAAGGTAACATCGAAAAAAGAGACCTGCGAAATTTTGGCGGAGAGCCTTCGGCCCTAATAGTTTAAACGCAAGCAATAAATCCAAGGTGATTAGCCGCGTGTGTCAATCCTCGGAAGCAAAGGATTATATTCCATCCCATGAACTCACTTTAATAAGACTTTTTGAGTCCGTTAAAGGGGAACTGCTCTCCCTGAGCCTTATTGAGCACTTCACGTAGCGAGCGCCTCCACTGAAGCAACAGTTGTCTCTCGGACTCCATGCCAAGGAGCGCAATCTCCTCGTTGCATATGCCTCTCGTCCTGAGGCACTGAATTCCGTCAACGAGAAAGTTAGTACGGAAAAAGAGAATGCACGGAAGGGCACCGTAATCATATTAGACACGCTATGATGAAAATGACTCCGTGGCGCTGGGCGCATGTGAGCATCC
Organism: Hetaerina titia; assembly: GCA_037158775.1. Lineage (NCBI taxonomy): Eukaryota > Metazoa > Arthropoda > Insecta > Odonata > Calopterygidae > Hetaerina > Hetaerina titia. The sequence goes on along the minus strand of CM073776.1, from coordinate 2,078,717 downwards.
AGAGGCGTGCATTAATCGTGAGGGCCTCTCGAGGATCCATGAATGTGGAGCATCGATCGCACCGGAGGCGGATTCAGGGGTGGCGGATTCGCTGGAACGCCCGTGCACCGACAGCTGAATGCATCAGGGGGAATTGCTTGGCGCGATGAAATCATGAATCGAAATAGGTTCGACTGAAACCATACCTGACTTCCAACAGGTGACCACGTTATTCTCCGAATGCGGATTGACGCAGTAGTCCAGCAATGCAGTGACATAAGTGTCAGCATGAATTCTGCATTGATCAGACGGAGGGTGCGCAGGGATTGGCATTTTGGATGCCACCGTTTGGAGACAAACGTTCTTCCCCTCGAACGCGAGGGGACGCGATGAGGTCTGCCCTGAAGGTCCTTCGGGGCAAATAATGCTACTAACCCTGTGCCCAAAACGGTTAAAGCCTATATTGACCACTCGCCATTGGTTGTGCCAGAGATGAACGGATATCTTACAAGTATATTTCAAACATCTGAATGATTTTGAATCGAGGAAATCCAAGAAGTCAGATACAGAATCTTAAAAAAAATATTGCAAATTCTTTAATTTTGACCTCCCCATGTTCCTTCCTATATTTTAAATTCCATCTTAAACAATCTCGTCGAGAAATTAGGGGACCATGATTTGCAATCGTTAGGGGCTGAGATATGTCGTCACGTCAACTCAAATACCTTAACTGTTCGAATCTATTGACACCGATTAATTATTAACCTAGGCATTGAATAAAGAAATTAAGATCAACTAGGTGTTGATTTTTCCAATGTACTCTCTTCACGTCTTTAATCTTAAGGTGAACAATAACAATTTTTTTTAGCAGACTACCTTCCATAAACTCTCACCTCAATCCAAGCTATGTGATTTTTTGGGTACCAGATTTTCCTGGGAAACCATATCCGGCACAAGAAAAGGAACGGACCCCTATTATTACCCTGCTAATGTGTGAATTTCACTTGTCGTATAGCGCTTAGTAATGAGTGAACTCTACCATCACCTATCAAACCGACCTTCGGGTTGATTCCTGTGTTTATGGTTTTTTTTATTCCATGCAATCATGACAATAGCTTTCTCGATATTTATATAATCACGTGATACATTATACCATTAAAAGAACTTCAAATAATTTATTTTATATTCAGTTTAATTGTGACCGGTCATCTGCATTATTACCTGCAAGCCTCCACGGAGGTAAGTAGCGGGGGGGTCCTACGTCACCACCGGTAAAACTTAATAAAACCACATACCAAACCAAATCATATTACCTCTACAAATATATTAGTTTGATCATGCGCTCGATAAATTTTAACAACACAAAATAAAATACATTACAACAATATTCAATTACAGAATACGAACATTCAAATCTTGCAGTAGAACTGTTGAAAAAATGGGCCTATTAAATAAAAAGAATAACATGCAGGATATCAATAAACATACGATATACACTACCAATTCTAATTATGTCCTACGCGATTGCTGTCATACCTATTGCAATGTCTAATGGTTTGCGGAAACAGCCTTGGGACCTGTATTATATGTCCTTAACATTCTCAAATAAGTAACCTGCCTCATAGTACGCAGGAACTTTAACCTATATTTAAGCTTATGGTCAACTGGTGGCTCCCATCCTAATTCTTCCAATAGTGCCACCTTGTTTATTAAAACTTTTCACCAACCTAGCTGGTCTTCGTTGCACTCGATCTAGTTGTAAAATTAAACCTACTTCATGAGAATACCATACACTTGCAGCATCTTAACGTGTGGTCTAACAAACGTGAAATAACTAAGCTTCTTGACCATTTCATTGCAATTCCGAAGTTTTCTTCTTATGAATCCTAAGCCATTAATGTAATCAAAATACTTGACAAATATTTATTAATTCTGAAGTATCCATTAAAGAGAAATGTGAGGCGAGCGAGGCGGAGGCGGAAAAGCGAGGAAGTCTGCGTAAAGCGAAATGCATAAAAGATACTCAGGGCTGAGCAAAGCCAGATTTAAATAGGTAGATTACCGATCATGATGTTTATTTGGCGAGAATATCGGTGTTTATTCGTTGCAACTGTAGGTGGAGAATAATTTATCGTGCAAAGAGAGTAAAGAAACACGATGAAACACATAGCTTTAACCAAATAACCGTTTTGGTTAAATTCTTAGAAAATATCTTCATTTTTGAAATGATGCTAATTTGCTGGAAAGCGGGCATCCATTCAATGATTTTGTATGACCTAAATTTTTCGTGATTACAATGCATAGAATACGTATTAATTCGCAAATTATTTGGGTCCACGAATCATACAGAATGCATCGGATGCACTCGAGGCAACGGGCGCCCGGGGCAGCCATTACCCAGCGGAAGCGTATTACCAGCAATTGCATTAGTATTTGTCCATATAAACTTTTTCTACTTCCCACGACAGCTTCTACGCGGAGATATGGCATAACTGATATGGCACAGGCGTAAAAAAATACACATGTCGTAAAAATGGAGAAATTTGTGGATAGAGGCTGAAACGAGAGCATATTTCTACCCCACTGTTATGCAACAATACACCACTCTTGATACGTAAAATCTATACGATATTACTTTTTGGGATACGCAAAGTATAATTTACATCGACTACCTTGAAAATGGAAAATCTATCAATAGCGACTTTTGTATTGAGCTTCTGGTTCTTTTGAAGGATGAAATCGCAAAAAAACGACAGCAGATGAAGAAGAAAAAAATCATCTTTCGTCAAGACAATGCATCATGCCACAAGTCGGTGAAAACAACGGCCAAATTGAACGAGTTGGGTTTCAAAATCTGCTTCCCCACCACCCACCATACCCCACATCGACTACTGGTTGTTTACTGATGTCAAAAAGATGCTCCAGGGTAAAAGATTTGGCTCGAATTTGGAAGTCATCGCTGATAAACTGAACCTTACGTATTTTGGAGGACAAGGACAAATCGTTTTACTACAAGCATGGTATCGAAAAGTTAGAAAAGCGTTGGAATGATTGTATAGCTCTTGAAGGTGATTATATTGATGGATACAAATGAATTTTGCGAAACAAATGTTGTTTTCTTAGTTAGTCCCGGGATTTATTGAACGATAGATTATTAGTAGGGCCATTTTGGGGAAGGGGGTTTGAAAATATTATGCAGGAGATAGAAAATGAAATATAAGTACTGCATGGCTGTATGAGGTGAGATGTAAGAATAACAGAGATTACTGGATCGATGTTCATAGATTCAAATATGGCGGAGAAGAAGAAAGGCAAGCAAGGATGGATAGCGGTAGTATTGAAAGCAAAAACACAAACAAAGGTTCCCCTTTTCCCACACGCCCTCTTTAACAATGCGACTTGTTTCTAGGACGACGCTTCTTGGAGAGCGCTGAATTTAAGGACACCTTGGAATATTTTGCATTCATTCTCGCAACATCTTTTTTGAAAACCTAATACGATGACACAAGCAAAAAATGTCATTAAATTTTCTTTCTTATGACATTTCATCTACATCTACTCAATACCCCGCAAGCCGCCGCAACGACGTGTGGCGGGGGGTGCTAGAGCACCACCCGTAATTTAGAAAGAAAAAAACCGTATGCAGAAGCCACAAATTTTAATCTAGTTCACACCAAACATTATATCTATTTTAATACTGCACAAAAATGAAGCTGTGGAACGGATAAAATGGATTTCAATAGTGATGATATGAATTATCTGGAATCGAACCTGAGAAAAATATGTTTGCAAAAAGTGGCCGCCAATTGCCTGTGCAGAGTGGCGACATTGTTTATGATGAAACTTAGAAGTTTCAAAACCGATCAGTTGAAAAAAACAGTTGCAGAAAAACTTGTGAGAGCGCTGGCGTTTCGGACTTTCTAAAAGATTGGATACAGCTTAATTAGGATAATTAGCTTCATTCCAAGTTTTTTTAACTTTTGACCAAACATTTTATGCGTTTTATTCTCTATACTTTTCTCTTTTCTTCAGTGCTGCAATAAATATGCATTGTTTATCCTAGGGCTTCTGGAACAAGGGGGCTGCATTGTCCCTTCCGGCCCGGGCAAAAGGAACGGTCAGTGAAATAAATCATTTTCCATCTATCCTCGGCAATGGATGCCTTTTGATCACCTCCGTATTTCCTTTTCGTCGATCTTCACTTGTAACGCACGCTGCACCCAAGGACAACGCTTCTTATGGGTATTATTTTCCAGGAAGTGGCGGAGGAGGGGGTGGGAGGGATGATACGACGGCATTGTGAAACCGCCCCCGGGACGCCTAGTCGCTCGGAAATTCTCCCTTCACACGCACGCACACACTCAGGCACACACGAGATCTTTGAGGAGAGCGAGAGAACTGGTGCAGCGCCCCTCCCTCCCCCCCCACATCTCCCTCCCCCCCCGTCTTCCCCACTGGTGCCCCCGCAGCACGAGGCCCATTCTTGCAGGTAATTGGCACGGTAGGTCAGCGTCTGTGTGCAGGCGCCATCTTGCGATCTCGCGGGAATGCCGGGGGGTGGGGAGGGCAAAGGGGGGCGAATAGTCTATAAAATGGGGCAAGAGAGTGGGGGCGGAAGGAAGAGGATTGAAAATAACGATAAAAAAGCGAAACTCGAATCGAGACACGAGGAGTTACAGAAGAGATAGTTGACAGTCGCGAGGCGAATAGACGTATCCGTGCCATGTCGTCTAGGATTTATTTAGTCTAAGACCGTATTTCTAGGATTTGCGTCTTCTGAATAATGGCTTACTCCCTTAAAAGATGAAATATACAGGTAATACTACAAATATTACACTTCAATCGAATTACCTTAGTTTTTCCTGCAGTAGTCTTCAAGCAACGAGATACATAGTATTTTTCTGAGTCGATATTATTTCAAAAGCCTTTAAGTTATGCGATGTCTGTCCAATAAATACGCAAACTGAGGCCATAAACGACTTTATTTTGCAAATTTTAGTCTACATCTATAATGTCCCCTTTGAAGTACTCTCCATTCGTAGGCTATGCACTTATTCTATCTTCCTTTCCACTGTTTAAAGCACCCTTGGAAGTCCTCGGCAGTTAGTCTTTTTAGTTTCCTCGTCGTTTCTTGCTTTATTGTGTCCACATGTTCCCAGTGGTGTCCCCTCATCACATTCTGGCATTTTGGGAATGGGAATAAGTCAGTCAGAGGGGCGAGATTTGGCAAATGAGAGGGATGATCACGGATGGTAATTGAACTCTTCGCCAGAAACTAGTGAACAATCAATGTGCGCGTGCATTGTCTTGGTGAAGGATCCATCCATCATGTTCTGTTAAAATAGTGCTCACTGTTGATTCTCCTAAATTCAGTTCATCAGCTAACATTCCGACAGCTTTTCGACGATCGGTAAGCGACCGTACACAATCAGTGTTGTCGTCAGCACAGGTGGTTGAGGGTCGTCCCGGCCTTGCATCATCCGTGGTGTCTTGTCGGCCATCTTTAAAACACTTAATCCACTTGAAAACGGAGGTTTTCTTCAGAGCATTCTTCCGACCGTAAACAGCTGCCAACATTTCAGTAATTTCTTGATAACTGTTGCCGCACTTCACCAAAAACTTGACGTTGATTCGTTGCTCCGTGATTTCGTGCATTTCCATTTTCGACGAATAGTAAAAACATGGACAACAGAAACTAACATAACTGGCACCACACGCACAGCTCGACGATCCGCCAAGAACAGACGGCTCATTGGATCCCAGGCAACTAGCGCTGCTAGTGGGCGGGCCTATAGTCCGCCATGTCATGGCCGCCAAAATGCACCAGTTCGCGTATTTATTGGATAGACCTCGTATTAACACTACCGATTTTTTTCTACACAAGGCACGCTTTATGATACGTAGATGTGTATCGTCTCAAGGACAGTGCAAAATATAATTTCAGATGAGTTAGTGCCTCAATGAATGAATGACGCACTCTCTGCCTCTGTCTTCGATCCAAAGTCACCATCGTCTCTTCTGATCCCCACCTCCCAGCAGCGCATCCCTTTCCTCTTTCACACCTCAGTATTCCATTGGCATTCATTCTCCCGCCTCCACTTTGACCACCTCCTTTGAAATTCTCCCAGGACTATTCTTCACTCCTCCCCTATCGTGCTTACAGTTCTCCTATTTTTCCTGTCGATTTTATTCTTCCCATCTGCTCCACGTCTGTGGCTCTGCCAATGCTCCAACACGTCTATTTTACTTCTACGACAGGAGCGAGAGCAAAACTGATTTTTATTAATGCGGTTTTCTTCGACAGTCTCTACGGTAGTGCGACTATGAAAAGACAAATTGCGATCGTGCGTGGAGAAAATTTGAAGACTGAATACGTTTTCCTGTAAAAAGTTTACAAATCGATTAACTCGCAAATATCCTCGGAAAACGAGCCAACTTATAGAGTAAGCGGAATCTAAATCCAGGCGAGATATGGATGAGGCATTCATCGGAGGACTTTTGACAATGAAAACCTTTGAAACTTGTTCGTAGCATTGTGATATTCCGAGGGAGCATCCCAGCGGATTCTCGATCTAACGCGAACTAGTTGATTAAATGGTGGGAGAAACGGCAGACCCCTAAACCTTTGCGACCCTCTGCATAGGGCGACCTTACCAAAGGATTATTCACTCCACTTCACGTCGCGATGTGATGCCAGATTCCACGCACACGAAATGCGAACAGAGTGGCGCTGTAGTCGAGCGCTCTGTTGCCACGTGCGTAGGGCCATTGTAATGTAGCTACGTGAGAAAGAAATTAATTTAACAACGCATTTGCATTCAAATGTCAATCCAAATTGCTTGGCGTGTATGCGGTATGCGTAGAATACTAACCAGTAATAAGCGTCTGAATTGTACGTGTGCCTGCCCTCTTTTTAAATGATTTTTTCTTGTCCTCATTGTGTAGGTACAGGAATAGATGCTAACCATGTGATACTCGTAATGCATGTAGACGCGTTGCTTGAATGATGTTCGATCGCCCCCTTTCAACGCGGTTTTGATGGATCGTGGGGTACCAGGTGCATGAGAAAAAAGATGGAATATATGTAGAATGACTGGTGACCTACCATTCCCTGCCACACGTCCTTGCCACGGTTTACGGGGTATTGTGTAGACGTATATTTAGAAGTAACGATGAGCTTACACGCATGTAGATCAGATGAATCGGTTGAATGGAGACCGGGATGAAACGTTTGAAAATAATTGATCTCCAGGGTATTCGGATGGATCGTTCATGGCGTAAGGCAGAACCTTGGGACACGGGGTGGACGTAGGTGATTGCGGTGGGGAGCAGGGGAAGGGAAAGGAATTGTCCACTCAGTCCATTGTCTGCGTCCATCGTCCACTCCTTTCATGCCCCCACCTCCCCCCATAGTGGACAGGGTCAACTCGCTACGACTTGCCGGCACCAACCATTTATATAGAGCCTCAATCGACTGCTCATATTTTAATCCTAATTATGGAAATGTCGGACCTTATAAATAGAAGGTTTTATTTTAGTAGATTCCCACCACGCAGTTAACTAGCGACCGGTATTTTTTTCCCCAAAATACCACATTATTGCGTTTTCAGGAAAAAAGACCAAACCTTTATTATTCCTAGTTAAAAGATACGTTTCAGGCGTGATATGGTAGAATATCATGATTAATTAAAAATTGGCAATTTTCCATAAAATAAAATTTATTACGACCGGTTTCAATGTAACTACGGCATGTAACTGCATCATTAACATCGATTCGATGATGATATACAGGTTCTGTACGAGTTAGCATTTACATTAAAACCGGTCGTAATAAATTTTATTTTGTGGAAAAATGCTAATTAATCTATGATTCCTGATGGACCCCATTGGATGAGAATTTTCAGAGTCCAAAAGTGAGAAATATTTAAACATGCGAACGAAAGATGCACTTGATTTAGTTTTATCACGTAATCATTTATGATATGATTTAAATAATTTTTGCGATGACGAAAAAAAATAATGATTGCTAACGTGAAATGAGAGAGATAAACACAACAAATGCTAGGATTGTATCCAAACTAAAGATAAACCACACGAATGTGAATTATTACTTTAATCCAAAAATATTTTTTTATGAATAGACTAAATTCAAGGAGTCAACTAGACGTCAGCTTGATGAATAGAGTTTATTTTCAAATAATCTATCGGTGATTCTGCCGTAATATTCAAAGTTGGTCGCAGGAAGAACTATTATCAAAACGCATGCATTAATAGTGTAAACGTTTAAGTTCTATAGCTCTACAGTTTTGAATTTAAGTCTAGAGTTCTGTAACATAGATACAAAACCAAAGTGGATAAAAAATTCAATTTTTTTCCGAAGTCACAACCCAAATTTTATTGTATGTAATGTAAGGGTTAGGTGGAAGAAGGGACTATTTAGTCTCAACCTCGCCCAATTAAGTCGATAATAAATAAATAAATAAAATTTTACGAAGAAAACAGTGTCATAGTGAGCACTTTCCGTATTTTATTCGTTTTGGTGTCTTTAAAAGGGTTCCTAGTCACCATTATGTAACTAAGAGGCAATAAAGTACAAAGTCGTGGAAGTGGATGGAATGCCCTGCGACTTTACTGAGCCATCATTTAAGACCGGGTCGATTACATGTACAATTTAAATCCTTGTTCAGTAGTCAAACACCCGTCTATAAATATGTTCTATTTTTATCCAATTATTTCACAGATTTAAAAGAGATGAGTAGGAATATAATTTGAACTCCGAAGATAGGCTGCTATAGGAGTTATCGCGTCATCCATATGACACAACTTGGTAATAAATCCATTCCAGAGTTCAATTAACGGCAAGCTAGACCTCCCCAAGCGATTTACTCCAGAGGGAATTTGATGCGCTGCGCGCGACACTATTCCACACTTGATCCTCTATACCACAACCTGGATTACAGAATCACGTAGAGCTTTTGATGAAACATAAGTGAGCAATGACAAGGAAACATCCCTTTTTCTTATATCAATTTCCATGTGAATGAATCAAGGAAAATGAAAAATGGATGAAGGTCGCATTAATCCTATTGCGAAGGCAATAGGATGTTGAAGACTGTAATAGAGGGGAGAATTTTAGGCAAACGAGGAAAGGGCAGGAATAGGTTAGGGGTTATGGACGGAATAAACGTATGGAGGAAGTATGTGGAGAAGAATAGGGAATTGTTGTAGGGTAGGATATTGTTTTTATTTTGATAGCAAAAGTAGGGAATTGTTTGGTAGTTCATTGATCTCTTCATCTCCGCATACCTCTTTCGTCCCTTCATTTCCGTCCAACCAAAGTTATGACTACCTCCGTGGCATGACACAACAATTTCTCTCATTGAAGTTATTGACACACTCCAACATTATCCCTCTCATCTCTCCTGATTTTTTTCAATCATATTGCCACATTTAATAATCCAAAACTTTTCAATGAATTTTATTTTCTCCTTCCTTAACTGTTCTCGTGGAATAACTGTGGGCCATTACACTTTAGAGTTGCTTTTGGTTGCGTTAAGATCCTTTAGCGTTTTGACTGATTCTCCGAGCATTGTGGCCTCAATTGAGGTCACCATTGTAAAACTGTTTTGGCGTTCGTTGTCAGAAGAAGACATGATAAGCTCAAAAACCTCTCCAAAGAATCATGCTACGTCCGTTCAAAGCTAATTGAGCGACTTAATATCCCGCGGGTCGAAAATGAATTATTTTTCCAATGCCGTACTGAAATATTATTGTACATTCGCTCCCAAAGAAAACGGATCCGAACGTAACATGTCCCAGTGGCAGATCCTGGAATAACTATAGTCGCGAAACTGATGATGGTTATGTATCGCCATATGAAATTATTTGCAGTGTCAATAAATTGGGCACATTGTCGATACTGTTAGTCATTGATCTTCATCGGACATGCCTGCTTCATTGATTGCCTACAGCCCAGTAGAATTATGAGAAAGAGCTGAAGAATTATATGATACCACGCAAAAATGATGGACTATATCCATGAAGTTAGGTTAGTTTGATTCCACCTTGAATATGCTGCAAGTATATGGGAACTTGGTGAAGTAGGCTTAATTTTGGAACTAGATTGAGTGCAACGTAGAGAAGCTAGGTTTGTGAAAATTTTAAAACAAGGCAACAACACAAACATAACCAAGTATAAACAAGGTTATTGGAGGAATTAGAATGGTTGACTCCACTAGTTTTAGGAGGAATCCACTAGTTGACCGTTGCCTTAAATACAGGTTAAATTTACTGCGTAAATTTGAGGCAGGTTACTTATCTGAGAATGTTAGAGGCATATTACGGGCACCCAAAATAATATGTTAGATCAGATCACCAACGTAAAATCACGGAGATAGATAGTAGAACGGATAGATTTAAAATGTCGCTTTTTCGTCGAACCATTGGAGACCAAAATAGATATGACATTAATCGCGTTGAAGATAATTAGAATTGGTTATGTTTTTCGTATATTTGTCATTATCCTGCATGTTATTATTTTTATTTAATGGTCCAATTTTGCTAACAGTTCTACAGCCTAATTTTAATGCACGTATTCTCTTATTGAATACGTGTATTGTTCCATTTAAGTACTTTCTTTCGTTTGATTAATATGATGTATTTTGAGTGCTTGATCAAATAAATATTTGTGTAGAGGCAACATGATTTGGTTTTGCATGTAGTTTTATTCTAATTTACGGGTGGTGACATAACACCCCCGCCACGCGCCCCGCGCGACTTGCGGGGCACTGTGCAAATGTAGACGGCAAACAATATTTAGTCGATGTGAGACTAGCCAAAACCCATCTGCACTTGATGGATTACCCATATTGATGATGGCCACGTAATGAAAAATCGGAGGAAATCATTTGGATTTGAGAGAAAAAATAATAATACCGAGAGGGTAAAATCATTGCTTCGAATTTATAGTCTCGGAGGCAATTTTCTTGGAGCCTTACACCGCATCAAGGCATTCATCAAGGCTTAAGTTCTTCGACGTAATAGGTTTTTAACGTCATCGTTTAACGATCTTGTCAATGCTGTCTTAGACCCATTTCCATATTGAGCTTCTTTAAGACAACTCCATTATTCATTTCCAAGCACAGATTATTGCACAGTCATTCGGAAGGTTTTACTGCGAAATAAAAAGGACGGGTTAAGCTTCGGAATATTAATCGTCTAATGCGTGCAACACCATCTCAAAAGGTTGGCCACTGACGAACGTGTAGCTCATTCACTCATTTAGGTGGCAGTGACCAATCTGGAATTGGGGCCCAAATTGGAATGGCGGAAGCATAGATATAAGAACATCAATCAGTCCTGGCAATCGTTTTTGCTCTTCCTCAATCGCACGAATCTACAACAAATGCCACGTGGGATATGCAGAGAACCTTCTGTTTGTATTTTCCTTTTTACTACAACTCATTTATTCGAATATTCCTTCAGAGCATTCTTCCGACCGTAAACAGCTGCCAACATTTCAGTAATTTCTTGATAACTGTTGCCGCACTTCACCAAAAACTTGACGTTGATTCGTTGCTCCGTGATTTCGTGCATTTCCATTTTCGACGAATAGTAAAAACATGGACAACAGAAACTAACATAACTGGCACCACACGCACAGCTCGACGATCCGCCAAGAACAGACGGCTCATTGGATCCCAGGCAACTAGCGCTGCTAGTGGGCGGGCCTATAGTCCGCCATGTCATGGCCGCCAAAATGCACCAGTTCGCGTATTTATTGGATAGACCTCGTATTAACACTACCGATTTTTTTCTACACAAGGCACGCTTTATGATACGTAGATGTGTATCGTCTCAAGGACAGTGCAAAATATAATTTCAGATGAGTTAGTGCCTCAATGAATGAATGACGCACTCTCTGCCTCTGTCTTCGATCCAAAGTCACCATCGTCTCTTCTGATCCCCACCTCCCAGCAGCGCATCCCTTTCCTCTTTCACACCTCAGTATTCCATTGGCATTCATTCTCCCGCCTCCACTTTGACCACGTCCTTTGAAATTCGCATTTATTGCACAGACACGTATATTATACAGGTACACCTGTCGGTTTCGATTACGAAAATTATGGTTCGAATTATAATGTTTAAATTATTACAACAGCTACAATATTCACAAAATAAAGTCCCTATGGCTTTTTTTACGATATTTCCAAACTTGAGAAAATGGCTCGGCGGAAATGGATTGACGTCGAACGAGGTCATCACCAAAACAGATGCCCATTGCATGGGAATTGCACGAGGTAGGGGTGACTTAACACCCCCGGCCCTTGGGCACCACCTTGGGACCCTAAGTGCCGTGAAAGAAGCTTTGACGCGTACCCTTCCGGAATCTGCCTACCAGGGAACCTTCAGTCGTGGAAAAGCCGCAATGGTAAAAGTGTGAAGTCGATGCTCAAGGGATGTACTTGAACAATTTAGATAGCAATATCTAAAATAAATCTATTTTTACGAAACTTTTAACAATATCTTTTATAAAATCATGCACGTCCTTGCTATTATAATTATTATCTTTACGCTATTACATGCGGAGTTATTGTAATAATATGTTTCCTGAAAAAAACCGATGAGCAAAAACATTCACTGCTCAGTTCATGCATACAACAATTACAATAAACAAGAATACATTTCAAATGAAGGAATGGCGAATTTTCTCCAATATTTTACAACAAACTAACATATTTGGGGAATTCATTTTTGGCAAATAAGTTATTGCTACCTATGAATAACGCAGATAAAAGCGTAGTGGCAGCCTAATGATTAGTGTGCTCAGCTACTAACAAGAGAGTCCGAGTTCTATTCCGGATACCCTCTGGCTACCCCAATCTTTACCCAAGCTCAATGATTATTCGGGTACAGAAGAACGACAGGCGGTAAGACGGAAATGAATTGCTCTCCTATCCATCCCTACTCCTTATAAATGCCAACTTATGATGTGCGATCCTCACGGGCCAGTGAACTTAATATTAGGTGAGCTTAACTTTTCCTATCAAGCCAAACTTCATCTTCAATTCCAAGACACTGTGAGGGATGCCGCAACAGTAACTTTTTAACAATCATCCGCTAATATGCAATTCAATGCAACAATTTCAGAGTGTACAAATCTTTCGCATTCTATTCTATTCGCGCCGCCGCAAGGGCATGTGGCGGGGGGCGTTAGGGCACCACCAGTAAATTAGGGAAAAAACCGCATGCAGAAGCCACAAATTTAGAGCCCACAAAGAACATGGTAAACATTCATGCAAGAACCCTTTCGCCCCAACCCTTTCACACACATGCAAACCCACAAACTACCAACAAGCATACACATGCACATTCTTTGAATTTTTAATTTTGTTCCGACGTGTAACTTAAATGTTAAAATTTTTCTAAATGGATTTCGGTTTCTTACTTTTATGATTTCTGATTGTTCTGGGGAAGAATGAGTATTAGAATCTATCTGTATTGGAAAATATCTCCCTTCTTTTATCTTTGTGGTCTGATCAACCTAAGTAGTGTGGGGACATTATAATTCCTTTAGTGTCATCGTTAAACTCACTGGTTCTGAATCTTTCTAAAGCTTAAGTCTCGTTTGTTCTATTCGTATATCAAGGGGCCCCCAGTCTAAATCCCCTAAGAGACCTGTTACCCTTGTGTTCTTGTCATACATATTTTTCACGAATCTGGCGGATTTTCTCTTGACTTTATCTAATTCTTTTTGCCAGACTTTTGCCCAAGGATCCCAAGTAGTTGCGGCATATTCCAAATGTGGTCTAACTAGAGCAAAGTAACACCTCTCTTTAACTTTCTCGTTACATTTCCCCACCACCCCTTTAATGAAGCCCAGTTCTTTAAAGCGGATCCGCATATTGTACTGATATGTGCTCCCCATGAAAGACGTGGTGTTAGAACTACCCCCAAATATTTTACTCGTTTGGCCGTAGTTAGTACTGAACCCACTATTTCGTAGTCTATGTCCTGTTCGCCACATCCTTTGTTCCAAAATTTCAAAACTGCGCATTTGTCTATATTAAGTATTAATCACGATTTCATGCACCAATCCGAGATTGTGTCTTAAGTCTCTAGAGAGTACCCCGCGATCTAGTTGGCTCCTTATTTCCCTGTATACCACCGTGTCATCACCAAATAACCTGAGATTACTACTAACGTGTGCGCTTAAGTCATTAATGTATATTAATAATAGAAGAGGCCCTAATACACTTCCCTGGGGGACGCCTGAAATTACAACTCTTTCCTTTGAGCACAACCCACCGATAGCTACTATTTGTTTGCGATATGTCAAGAAGTCGCTAATCCAATTAATAATTTTCTCATTGATTCCATAGCATCTAAATTTGTGCAACAATTTGTTATATGGGAGTTGACGAAAGGCGTTTTTGAAATCTAGGAAAACTGCGTCGACTTGTGTGTTGTTTTCTCCCGATCTAAGTATATTGTGAATGAAAAGACTTAACTGTGTTTCGCAAGATCTGTTCATCCTAAATCCATGCTGGTTGTGGCTTAGTATTTTCCTACTATCAAGAAACCTCATTATGTTAATGACAATAATGTGTTCTAATATTTTACAAGAGATCGACGTCAATGAAAAGGGTCGGTAATTGGTTGGTTTATCCCTATCCCCGCCTTTATAAATGAGAGTTATATGGGCTAGCTTCCAGTCACGAGGAACGGAGCCGTCTTCTATCGATTTTAGGAAAACAATTTCTAAAAACGGGGCAATGTCTTTGGCTAATTCTTTTAACATTCTAGCACGTATTTCTTCCGAACCAGGTGACCTGTTTGGTTTGATGCTACATAATAGACGTTTCATTCCCTACTTGTTCAGTGTTATGTCGCTCAAGCGTTCCCCAGGTTGGTGTGGAGGATCGTTTGGTGGGTTTGTGTCTTTATTGTAGATGCTCTGGAAAAACCTGTTTAAAATATTTGCTTTTTTCACGCTGGCTGTAATAACTTCTCCGTTTTCCGTCTTCAAAGAATATATAGTTGGACGTTTACCCTGTATTTCCCTAACATAGGACCAGAATGATTTTGGAATTTCCTCCAGATATTCGCTTAGCATTTTAGATTTAAAAGAGCGTCGGGCTGTGCGCATGATATTTTTTGTTTTACTACGACATTATTTAAGTTTCTGTTTTGACATAAACAATATAGTCACTTTTTAAATTCTTTTTAATATTTCGCTGTAGCCTTCTTTCCCTTCTTAATTGCCGATCTTACTTCCCCGTTGTACTATCTAGGTTCCCTATTGTCGCATTTAAGTTTGGATGGGATGTACGTCTTCATTCTTTCGCACAAAATATTTAAGAAATAACTCCAGCTGTTCTCTGTATCGGTTGTCAGTGTTTTTGTCTTGCATTCTGGAAATTCTTTTTTCAAATATTCTCGTAGTCCGTTAAAATTCGCCTTGTTGATTAGGTATATTTTACGCTTTTCTTTGTTAATTTTCACGAACTTAGGTTTTAACTCTACGAAAATTGCCTTAGGGTCACTAATTCCGTCCATTACTTCAATGTTTGTAACGATTTCGGGCGTAGACGTCGCGAAGATATCAATTATGCTGTGGCCCCGTGTGGACGATTTAACAATTTGTTCTAAGGAGTGCTTTGTGAATATATTCTAAGGAGTGATTTGACCGGGATTCGAACCTAGATCGCTCCATGTCCGACCGAGTGCTCTAGCCAGTTAAGCTATCGAAAGTATTTCAGCACGATAAAAAGGCAATGTGATTGGCGAGAACTGGAATCAAACATCCCTTCTTCGGAGAGACTACTATAACAGCAATAGACACACAACATGAATGAGTGCGTTGAAATTTGTTAAAACCGTAAAAACGTATGCAAAAGTTAAGACCTATTTCGCTGATCATTTAATCTACTATTGAACCTAGCAGTTATTCCCCTGAGTTAATGCCTTCCCTCATTTTTTTTAGGTAATCTACCGGTTAAGGTAGGTTTTTGGATGGACACAACTATCAAATGTACATTTTGTAACTCCAAAAAAAAACAATTTGGCAACCTAATCTACATCAGGTCCCAATGAGATAATTAGGATTTTTTTCCACTACCTGCCCATATTATACTACCATCCGTTCTTTCTATTTAAGTTCAAATTCAAATAAAATTTCTTTCCGTATTTTGACGCATTCAATTTGCGTGGCTGACATCTGTGGGGAAATGCAAGCTGACGCTTCGTGTTGAATGTGGGGTCCGTTGTTAATCTGCAACTCACGCGGTGTCCGCAGGCCACTTCCCCTTCTTGCTACACCGCCAACCTAATCCCGACAACCTCAAGAGATGGCGTTGGCAAACGGCATGAAAGGAGTCGCCCTGATGCTGCCTCATCGGCGGGAATGCTCTCTTAGGAGTTGAATTCACCATCATTGCTAAAGTTTTGGGTTCGGTTGCAGAACTAACCCGCCACAGAAAATGTGCCTCTACTCCTCTTCGTTACAAAGGAACGCTCGGGACAAAATCTGGCTTAACAAAAAACCGAAAGGAAATCTTGTTTGGCCAAACCATTAAAAGCTCAAAAGAGCGCTGAATTTTGCGAAAGGCATATTTCCCTTCGGATTTTGACTCTAAAATATTATTACTGCACTATATTGTTATAATGAAGATTAATTTACATCTCAAAAAATATATTTCCTTTTTATGGTGGTCCTTTGTATTACGTAACGAAATCAATATAAAGTGCTAGGATTTTTTCGCCATGAACTGCATTGTTCTTTGTTGGTTTTGAGGCTGAAGTTCTAATAGGCTGGGTGTGCTCAGTTTCCGACATGAGGCTGCTAAGTGCGTGGGGTGGGGTCGCGGATGCCCGAAGGTTAGACCGGCGGGCTTTTAGCCACAGAGTCCGGGTTCGATTTCGGGTGATGACCATGAGTTATGTGTTATCAAAGGACACGAAGCCTCACACATTCAATACGGAATCTGGGGTGGGAACCTTTAAATATGCGAAGACTCAGGGATTTTTTAAACTTATTACAAAGATATGAATCGTGTGGTTTTGCATCCGACATTGGAGATATCATTAGGCCGCCTAATCACATTGGCAGGGTCGAGAATTTGCACATAATTAGAGAGTTACATTGATTGTGGAACTGATAGACTCGTATTCGTTTTAGAAAAGAATACGTTTTCCCGCGCACCTTTTGCGACAACAATGAAAGGGCGAACACCTAAGAAAATAAAAGGTAAGCGCTGTCGAAAATAGGGGTTTACGAGATTACATTCCCACAAACCACTCTCCAAGTGTGGCACCATAACGCCCACCGCTGCGCCGTACGCCCTTGTGCCAAAGAGGGGGGTGGGCAAACGTATATAAAGTCTATTGCATTTGTGAATCGTCCGTCCGGAATGTGTAGAATATTAACCGGTAATGAGTGTGCGAATTGCCTGTGTGCCTGCCCTCTTTTAACGTATTTTCCTGTCCTCTTTGTGTAGGAACAGGAGCAGCTGCTAACCATGTTATACTCGTAATATATGTAGACATTTTAAATATACAAAGAACATAGCTACGGTCGTGAATCTGACCTGACACCAGGTTTTCTCAGGCACTTACCTACCCACAATTTTAGTTCTTTAATTTTGTTTGTGTGACTGACGGGTCCCTGCCATAGGAGAAATCCTTGTAAACCCTGAATGGGTGAGTGCGTGCGTTTCACAAAGGTCCGATACACCTGAGTGATTGGTGATTGCGTTTTTACCGAAGTCTTTTATTTCCGTTTAGTTATTTCCGTGTGATTGGCGGGTCCCTGGCCTAGGAGGAATCCTGGTAAACCCTGAACGTGTGAGTATATGTGAATCACAAAGGTCAATGTTTTCAAGCACACCTGAGTGATTGAGTGACTGTGTATTCACGTAAGTTGATTTGTTTCTTTACATCATTTAGTAATTTTCATTTATTTGTGTGATTGACGGGTCACTGACATAGGAGGGATCCTTGCAAACTCTGAGTGTGTGTGTGTGAATGTGATTCACGAGAATGAAAGTTATTTCGTAACTCACCCTACTGATCGAGTGGTTGTAAGTTTGTTTTATTATTTTTTATTTATTTTATTATTATATTTCTTTAATTATTTGTTTCGAATTTGTATGTGTGTGTGGGGGGGGGGTGTTTTTTAATTTAATTCAATTTTATTTTATTATTATTATTTTTTTAATTATAAATTTAATTATTATTATTATTTATTATTATTTGGTGGCATTCAAGTTTACGATCCCGGTATTTTTTGTTTACATATGTAGACATGTTGCATGATTCGTGTTCGGTCGCCCCATTTCCACGTGGTTTTGATTGATCGCGGGGTGCATGAGGAAATAGACGGAATATATGTAGAATGGCTGGTGACCTACCTTCCCCTACCACACGTCCTTGTGACGGCTTGCGGAGTATTATGTAGATGTAGACGAAAAAACTAATCACGCAGCCGACCTACCGGAAACCACAGTAGGCACTGGTATTATGAGATGGTGCTCTTTTAAACTTAGCTGTTAACAACCATCCTCCATGTTGGTCGCTGTGGTCTTTTTCTTTAATGAAGTTTGGAAGAAATGGTGGAGGATTTAGTTGACTTTAAGAAGTCGTGGGAGTGCAGATCCATTTAGGGTTGCCAGAGTTGCCTCACCATCACGCAGTGTCACGCCTTTCAACCGTGACTCAACTGTTGGAGAATGGCTTCGACTCCATATTTGAAGGGATCCATTAAAATTTACTGAATGGGAGAGGAAAAGGAACGGAGAGATTCCTTTAGAAGGGAAGAGGGGGGCGGCAATTAGCAGGGTGGTGCCGACGCGGCTGGGACTCACGGGGCCTCCTCGTGGAAGCCCCCGGGGATAGAGTTTGCGTCAACTTTTACGAGGAGTACAAACACGGCGGACGGGCGGCGACGTCGATGAAAACAGAAGACGAGCCGTGCACCCCCGCGGCGAATGGAAGCCACGAGTCCGCCGCGGACGGGAGGAAGGGTGGAGGAGGGATCGACCCTCACTGCGTCCGTGTGCTCGAAAGTTTCAAACACGGCTTGCTTGGCGGAACGAGGGGGAGAGAATGGACGGATCAAATGGATGGATTAAAGCCGTGTTCGGCAGAGGTTCGATGAGGGCTTTCCTTTTTCCCCTTCCCCGAGACAGGGTCCTCACCCAAAGGGTTCATCGGAGCGAGCGAGACTCCTCTCTCGGGCGTCTCGCCTCCCAGTCGCCGTAACAAGCACAAACGGCACTCGCTTCCACCATTTCCCGGAACCCCTCCACGTAATCCTCGCGCCTAATACATGGAGGTTTACGAATTGAGTTCACTTTTTTCTTTTTATCACCCATGTAAGCTACCACTGGGGTGTGTGGCAGGGGGTGAATACACACCAGAATAATTTTTACCCAAATATTTTTACCCCTCCCACGGTCGGAGAATGTTATTCTGATCCCTTATCGTTCGTGGAAAAAATAACATCTTAAATCTATCTGTTCTGCACTTAATCTCCTTAATTTTATTAACATGATCTCTTCTACCGTAGTACGATGGGGGTAATAATACATTTTCAACATCATTACTAAAGAGACCTCCTTCCAATTTATGCAAGAGCTTCAATCTGTAATTTAACCTTCGCTCCATTCCCAGCGAGGGGAAGAGAGGGACGGAGTTTGGAGTGGCGGGGACCCGAGGGTAGGGTGCGCCCCCCAATCAGGGTTCCAATTCACTTCGCGGGTAAGACATCCGCGATCGAACGCGTCGCTCACGCACCTCAGGAAAACGCAGGCGGGTGACTGAATGTGAATATCCATTTCACTATGCACACAAATGAGTCAGTACTTAGATAGTGTATGGTGTGGATTGGATGCAGAGCTTTTGAGAGGAAGTAAAGGGGTGGAAACACTCTTTGGACCGCAGTGAAAATGAACACCGACCGATTGGTGCCCTCTCCCCCAAAGAAACCTTTGGTGAGAAAATTATTGCAAAACATATTTCTGAAAGAATTTAAACTTCAAGTGTTTGAAGAGTTTAGAAGTGGTTACCCCGCTTCGACACGGTCATCTAACATCCAGGCCAGTGAGAACGGCGTGTTGCATTTTTTTAAACATTGTTTCCGTATAAACCACAGCAATCAAACGGTTTCATAGGTGATGGTAGAGTTCACCCAATACTCAGCGCAACGGCGCATGAAACACACTCATCAGGGTATTGATGGGGGGGTGGGAGACAGTGCCTTTCCTGTGCCGCCTGTGGTTTCACTGGTAGACCTGGTACCCAAAATGACACGCAGCCTGAGAAAATCTGAGATTTCCAAGAGGCGTCACCCAGAATCGAACCTTGGAATACCGCGTCCTGGATATACAAATATGTTTATTGCTTTTTATTGATTTTTTGGATCTACAACGTGGTTGGTGAAAATTTGTGGGGTAATTAATTAAAATTTGTTAGTTACTCGGTAGATTAACTGGTAACTAAACACTCGGCCGGACATCGAGAGATCCGGGTTCGACTCCTGGTCTAGGCGAATGATTTATAAGCTCTGAAATTGTTGCATTACAATTCGCATTTAGCAGTTGACTCCGTTTAACGTTATTGTCGCGGCATCTCCCGTAGTTTCTTGGAAAAATTTGTTAACTTTTTGAATGTGAATTTAACTACATGTACTTTTTTGTTGTCCAACTCTCTTTTAATATTTCGCAGACGTTTTATATCCGAAACGCTAGAATCGTCTCTATATTTGACATAGTTTACAAATGGAAGAATTTAATTTGGGAAAAATGAGGAAGGCTACATATAATGATAGGAATCATAACTCAAAAACGATAGTACGAAATTGAAATAGAAAACTGTTTTAGCCCAAATAGGAACATTCGGATTGATTCAGGTGTCGCTAGCATGGAAATAGAGCTGTTATTGACATTTAAGAAAATTTCATAAAATTAGCTAACTAACGATACCATGATGAACAAACAAATGTGCTGGAAGTGCAAATGTGGGGATTGGTTAGGAGCCTACGACGTTGTGGAAATAATTAAGTTTAATTCATGCGGCAGGATAAAACGCTGAACTTATTTCTCGTATTGATGCAATGGCTGCTCGCGCATTGAGAGTAATTGTTCTCATGTGGTTGATCAACAGTTAACTATCCTCTTTATGTGCCAACATTCTTCCAGGAAGATATAATATTGTCGTAGTCCAATTATGGACGTGTAGAATCGTGGTGCGAGTACAACGACCGGATTCCGATAATCAGTTTAAAAGGCGAGTCCAGGGAAACCTCATCTGTGCGGGGCCATTCGCCGTCGCGCGAAGCAGCAAATAAAGGAAGTTTTACGAGGCAACGGAGGCTGCAGTGAGAGAAAAGTAGAACCCCAACTCGCGAAGTTACCCGGTGGCTGGGAGGCGTGGAAGGGGGAAGAGGAGGGTTTGGGAGGCTGGGGAAGCGAACGGCGGGAGAAAAACGCTAATTGAGTTCCAGGAGAGGGCACGGTACACTAGCAGCGGGAATGATTGTCCCACAACACCGGAGACGGAGATAAACATGGCAGCAAGGTGAAACTATCCAGGCATCAAAGACGCTTCTTTCTTGTACTAAGAAAGAGCCGAAAAAGCAAGGGCCAACACTGGAAAGGGCAATCCTCTTGCTGAAATAAAAGGTGAAAAGCCTCTAATAAGATAAATATGCGATAAAAGAATGTAGGTTTGTGAAAATACGGAATAAGAGGAGATGTGTCGCTTAAAAAATAATATTAGGTTCAGTCCTGAATGGCTGGTTGCTCCGGCAATCGACGAAGAGAGAAAGGACGGATGGACACCCTGACGCTGGACATTTCTGAGAAATTACCGTCGAGGGTCCGTCCGTTGTCCGCGCGGGAGCTGAAGCTGAGGGCGGCGGACCGTGGAAAACGTCTTAGGAGAGAGAGAGAGGTCTTTTGGGGGCAAGGAGGAAATGAAAGATGCGGAGGAACGAGAACGAGGAATTGACTGCTGCGAGACTTGACCAAACCACTGTGAATGAAGGTACAGAGAGAACGTGGTGCAAATTAATAGAATCTGTGTAGAAATATATCTTAATTGATGTTATGAATCTTTGACTGGTTCGTGAAATTAATTAAGACAGGGATTGATGTTTTCTTGCGAAAGAGTAGTTAAGCTGAATCTTGAAAGAAAATTTTCTTTTTATTTCTTCCACTGATTGACCTTTTGCTATTCCGCAGTCCGCAAAACGACAAGGAAAAGAAACAGATATCTAAGAGTATCTTTCTTATTTTACAACATACACAGTTGTTCACCAACACAATACATTCTCTACAACTAATTTTTAATCACTTTGTCCGGAGGGCTAAACTGACGCTAGATAATGTATGAAGATTGTTAATTCTCACTATTTTATTTAAGAAATCGTGGCAAAAGTCATTTGATAACAACTTAAAAATGAAACATTCTGAATTTATTATGAAATGGTATTCGTATTTGTATTTCGGTAGAACTTAGACATTGAAATATTTCAAAACTGAAGCGGATTTAGGACTGTTGGCGATTAGAATTGTGCGCGCTTTGCCAAATATATTTATCGTGAGAAATGAATGAAACGAAATTGATAGATCCAGGCTCGAGGAGGCCGTAGAGTAAAAAAAAATGCGATTTTTCATTTTTCAGTCCATTTCTCCAGGTGATTAGTTCCTGAATATATTTCGGTAAAATTTAGGATCATTGTTAGCAGTAATTTATGCCAAATTTAAGTTTTAAGGAACATGATTGTTTTAATTAGCCATGAATTGCCTCATTAAGACAATATAGAGACTCAATGAATGCCATTAATTTTGGATGTATGTCCTTTTTGGCCTTAAAATGGTGACTCACACCAGACATTTTTATACTAACAGCCTCCATTGCGTATACTGCTTCCATATTAATTCGTTATTTAAGACGATTCTTCATTTATAAAAAAGCATGATAAGCCATACATATACGAGCAATGCTAATAGTATCTTGCTGTTAACTGGTATGTGGCCCAACTAAGTTATGAAGTACCTCAACTTCAATTTCAAATGGATGATTCCAATGGTCGGCTATTAAAATACGAGGATTTATAATTGTAGCATCTAAAAAAGAGATTTATTGCGAAATATATCCCATCTTATATTCACTGAGTCCTCTGGCCTCAGGTGGGATTTTAAGTCATCCGCGTACCCATTGCGGCCTTCGATCGCCGGAGGGAAAGCCTATCGCCAGGCAAGGCGGAATTTTCACAGTGCGATATGGCGTTATCCCTGCATGCAAAGGAGGGTGTTTCTACGCACGCCCACGAAATATTTGGTCTACCCAATGGGGACCAAGGAAGTTGAAAGTTGAAATGGGGGCTAGTAGTCATTACGTCAACTCCGACACGGACGGGTAACCCACGCTCTCATCGTGAACGTCCAAGTCGTGAGCTCCGCCTCTAATCCAACGACTCCTTTCCAGCACCCACCAGTAACTCATAAGCCACTTGCCCGTCCAAAAATGCCACCAACTTATTACCACGTAACTTCAATCCCTCCATGGATTCCGCACAATTCCTTCCTCCCTTCATTCCGTCCAACATTCCTATCATACTCCTGCCCCTTCCTCGATTACCCAACATTATCCACTTCATCCACAGTCTTCAAAATCCCTCTGCCAATCAAATCGCTCCGTCCATTCATATTTCCTGCTTCACCTGGACTTCTCCCAACAATCTCCTACCCTCCCCACCATACCTAGCACTTCGTCGTTTGTTTTACATTCTCTATTAATACTCTTTTTCCATCGTTCTTTCTTCCATCCCTTTTCCCGCTTCTCCCCTTCCTAAATCCAAACCTATCATCCCCTAAGTAATCATTTGCCTTACTCTCTATCCTTTTGTTGATGATCCTGAGAATAACTTTAGCTGCGTGGGATATCAAACTTATTGTTCTGTAATCCTCACATGATGTAGCCTTTGCGTTTTTTGGAATAGGAACTAACACCGATTTCACAAAATCTTCCGGCAAAATTCCTTCCTCATACATACTACGAATCAGTCCATATAAAGTCTTCTTCCCACATTTTCCTAAACATTTCAACAGTTCTACAGGAATTTTGTCTACCCACATGGCCTCATTTGCTTTCATCTCCTTTAATGCCCTTTCTATTTCATCGTCGAGTATGCCTGGACCTAAGCTATCTTAATCTACGTCATGTTCCTTTTCTATGTCTAACCTTGTTGGCCTAAGTTATTTACCATACAGTTCATCTATGTATTACTTCCGTTTCTCTTGGATCTTTCCTGAGTCAACTATTATCTTACCCCACTTTTCTCTAGTTTTTAGCACAAATCTTCCCTTCTTACTTCCCGACAGTGGCATTCTTTACCTTCTTGCACGCACCACCAATTTCTCCCTTCCTCTCCAAACTTTCTTCTATCCTCGCGCTGCGACTGTAAACACGTTTTTTATTAGTTTCCTCCTTCAGTTTATTATTTTACTCTTTCTACTTCCTCCTTCCTTACTGTTTGTTTACATTTTTTCCTTCCCCAGTCTATCTTTATAATCATATCTTCCTCAATCGGTTTCCTTGTCCTTTCATTATAGTTTCGCTTGCGGCTTCGGATATCCCTTTTTTAATATGCTTCCACTTTTCTTCTTTTATGCCAGCTCCGTTTCCTCAAATATGATACTCTTTGTTGATGAAACTCAACGCTTCTCTCTCGTGATTCCGGTTAATGCTTCTACACTCCATTTCTTAAATCGGCCTCCCTGATTAATCTTCTTGAGTCGTTACACACCAATAGTACGAAATTATATGATCCACTATCGATGTCGGGAAACAAAATTAATCACTTTTTCCTAAATCTTTGTTTAATCTTAATGAAGTTTAACTGATATCTATCAGAATCCAAGGCAATTTTTTGTGTACCTACGCCTAGTCATCCATGGTGTTTAAACCGTGTATTTGTTATGTTTAATCCCTAATGTCTTGCAGAAATCTATTTCTCCCTACGCGAGGTAATTAATTATTCCTAAATCGTAATCCCCTACCTCACCCCCATGCATTCCATCGCTCAACGTCGCATTCCAATGTTTCCTCATTATCAAACCCTCTCTTTCAGGAAAACCCACAATTATTTTCTCCAACTGTCGACCTATTTCTCCCTATGCTTGCGGGGGAGCATATAGGCCAGAACAATTATCAAGTTCGTTGGTTCTCTTTAACTACTCATATTAATATTCTATCACTCGTTCGGTTTATGCATATTACGCTTCTTTCTAACTTTTTCCTAAATACTTTTGCCGCCCCTGGCTTGCACTCTTTGGATTCACTGTAAATAATTACAAAACTACCCCCATCAGAAATACTCCCATCTCACCTCGAACTTCAATAGAAATGTATATATTCTCACATAATCCTTCGATTAATATTGGTTTTTTTCCCTCTCCTTAACACATTCTCACATTCCAATATCCAGCGCACTTCGACACATGGCCCATTGGGCCAAGTTGCGTAGTTGCCTGTATCAATATTGCATCCATTCTAAATATCTTGAGGTAAACATCTTTTAACGTGACACCATCACTTAATGGCCGCCCCACTAGGGTCAGATGCCTTTGCAACCTCCACACTGAGGAACAGACGCTGCGTGGACTACCTTTCGCCTGACTGCTAACCTTCGACCTATCAATTATTAATATAGCCATTATTATTACTCCCGCCAGCACAGCTCTAGGGGTCATCGAGAGGTACGCACACCGTCCACCACGTCAAGGTTCCATTCCATGGGGCGGGTGTTTTTTGGAAGAAAGCAAAATTATTAAATTGCAAAAATCAATTTACAAGTAATATTTTCATTATATATGTGAAATTTAAGTCATAAATTTTTTTCTCAATTTGTTATATATATTAGGTAATCTACCAGTTAAGGTAGGTTTTCGGATGGACACAACTATCAACTAAATACTTTGTGACTCCTAAGAAAACCTACTCTACATCAGGTCCCTCTTCATCTCTGTGTACTTCTTTCCTCCCTTCATCCCATCCAACATCCCTATCCTATTCCTGCCCTTTCCTTGCTTGCCCCACATTCTCCCCTCTATTACCTTCTTCAACACTCCACTACCGTTCATTTCGCCTTTCATCCATTTTTCCTGCCTCCATAGGATTTCTCTCAACAAACCCCTCTCCTCACCCACCATCTCCAGTACTTGATGTAGATTAGGTTGCTGGATTGGGTTTTGTTTGGAGTTACAAAATATTTCTTTGATAGTTGTTTCCATCCAAAAACCTACCTTAACCGGTAGGTTACCTAATGATAATGTATACACGTGTATATATACATGTGTGTGTGTGTGTGTGTTAGGGTGGTCCTTATTTTTAACTTTCTAAAAGTTTAGCTCCCACCCGCCTATCTTGTTTTAATAAATAAAACAACAATATGTGCAAAAATTTAGCTCAATCTGCTAGTCAACCCTCATCGATCATGAATTTTTGAAATTTTCGCTCAGGAGGTCATATTTTCATATAATTTTTTAGCTATTTTATTTTCTGCCAGATTTGCTTTGTCACTTGTCATTTCGTCAGTTTTTGATAATCAATTAGTCTAGGGAATTATTGCGAGTCGGGGTAGAAGATAATTTTTTTCCATACCATATGATTTTCTATTACTGAGATCAATAAATATTAGCCGTATGAATTATATCACGTGGTTCATCATTAAAGATAAATTTATACTATTATTTTTGTGTCTTTTGTTTCTTTATATTGAACCAAGTATGATAATTCATCTTTCAATTATCGTTTCAGACCTGCTTGTGCTGTTGGTACAAGGTGACTTTAATGAAGTGTTTTTCCTAGACTTTTAAAATAGCGTCAACTTCTTCAGATCGTTCGACATACAAGTTAGAAAAGGTTTTTATGCTACATTTGTTGGCTAAATTTCCAATGAAATCGTTGGAGCCAAACTTCCTTCAAACAGACAAGTTTTAATCGTATTTTTCTACACTCTAAAAGTTGTAAATATTACAACTAAAGAAAGTGCAGCATTGGTGGTTTAAAAGGTTCTGTTTTTATGCAAAAAGCACGAGTTCGTACCAGAAGAACTGTCCACTGCATTGATAAGTTAGTCAAATTCTATGATGAATGAAAACATTTACAGAAAAATTTTCCTAGAATTACGGACAAAGGAAAAGAGAAAAGACATCTTTTCGTTCAAACTCTGGACGATTTGTATGACATTTCTCATTCAGATGCTTTGGAACAAATGAAAAATGAAGAAGACAAACAATTCTTAATGCTTCGGTGCCAAAAAGTACGACCGGGTTCCATGGTCGGCGTAGATCGAATACTATAACACAAGGAAGAAAGATCACTAAAGGAAACTGCAATAGAAGCTGCCATGAAAAAAGGAACTTATGAAGAAATGGAGCCACATTTTGAGATATCAGAAACTGATAATTCCACATCAGTTTACTGCAAAAGCAGTGATGTTGATGATGACAGTGAAAGTTTTCTGCCATCGGTAAGCAAATAATAGCAACAACTACAGCAGCACCAACAATCGAAACTCGAGTTACATTGCAGTTTTTTACTCCCCGTCTCTCTGAGGTTTTTGATAGATGCAAATCACTAATAGAAATGGAGTTTACATATTGATGGCTGCCTGTGTGATACTAAAACCTGGTAAAAAATCGAAATTCATTTCAAGCCTTCGAAAATAAATTTAGAGAAGCGAGACACACAAGCATTCAAAATAAATTAACACTGGACGACTGCCAATAATTATTGTGGCACTGAGATGGAAAGTTGCTTCCAGCACTTGCTGGTGCTGGAAATATTTATTAAATGGCAATAATAGTAACTTTTGAAGCCAAGGAGCAACTGTTGGGAGTTTCTGAAGTCCCAAAATCTTCAGGAGAAGAGCATGCCATGGCTGTTTACCAAGCAATGGAGAAGTGGGGTATAATCGATAAAATTCAGGCACATTGATCTGATACGACTGCAAGCAACACAGGTAGAATAAATTGTGCCTACAAAAATCTAGAAAAATTGTTCAACCGTATTCTGTTGTCCCTTCCTCGTCGTCATCACATTTTTTTAAGTAGCTTTGAGGAGCTGCGTCAACTCAGTGATGGGTGCAACCTCTGGTCCAGGAATGGTGCTTCTCATAATATTTACAAAATCCTGGAAAATACTCGACAAGAAGATTTACAGAACCGGTAGCAATGAAGTGCCTGATGGTATCCGCTCTACCATTCTCGGATTTCTTGAAAACCATCTTTACGAACAGAAACAATAGCGAGATGATGGCCAAGAACTGTTAGAGTTAACTACCCTGGCGGTATTCCGAAGAGCGGGATAAAGTATCGTAAACCAGGAGCTGTGATTGATGCTGAGTGGATGGCCAAGCCAATTTATTTACTCTAGAACCTATTTCAAGATCAAATTCAGTTATCTGATGGAGAGAACAAATCTTTACAAGATTATGTCTCTTTCTTGCTCGAGTTTACGTTCGATCCTGGCTTGTATCATCAGAAGCAATTAAAGCAATTATTCATGCGTCAATTGTTAAATTATCAGGATATTGATCCATAAATCAGTAAGGCCGGTGTTAAAACATTTTCAAGCCATATCTGGTGCTTAGCTCCCAAAACTGCGCCTTTATCCTTATTTCATGACAATTTTCTAATCACGGTTAAAAAAAAATGACCCAAGTAATGCTAGAAGTAGATAAAGGTGAAGAAGAGGAAGAAGAAAAAATCAACTAAAGAGGCACATTGTGCACCAAAATGATTTTTCTTCCTTTACAAACAACGAGTTTTCGTCTTTTGTAACCCTCGTGACAAAATCTTTCTTTACAAGATTCTGTCACCACCGATTTCCTCGAAAAATACCCTTCAACGTGGAAGAATGATGCTGTTACAAAAGTGCAATTAAAAACTGGTTAACACAGTTGTTTGAATTATGTTAAAGGAAGAGTTATCCAACTAAATAAGGAATACAAAAGCATTCTCACAATAGATGCAAATGAAAAACAATTTGTTTTGCAGATCCTTGTCGAAGACCGTAAAAATTACTCAACTGATACTAAATGTACTGTTATCCAAAGATAATATTCAGTGTTCATTCGTTCACAGAAATATGTTTTCATCATATAAATTATTGTTCTAAATGAAAATGTATTTTTCTTAAAGAAAATTGTACCTTCATTTAAAAAAATATTTTCAAAATGTCCACGATAGTTCACCGATTGTTCCAACTGGAAGGCATTTGAAGGTCGTCCAGTAGTTTTCCAATTCAAGTGAAGTTTTGTACAGTCTGTTTTATTGTTTATTGATATTAGATTGGGTCGTGGGAGCAGCAAAATTTTGACTTTCGGAAAATACCCTATAGCTAAGGGCCCCCCTGGCTCATTCCCCGCCTCTCCTGTTTTTGCACACGCTGTGCACGTGATGAACACAGGAGAGGTGGGGAAGGAGGAATAAATAGGTGATCTGCTCGATTCCGACTCTCCCATCTCTCCTGTGCTCCTCTTTTATGTGTGTCCCTTTCCCTTTTCTTTATGTCTATTTCCATGCTTTTGAAAAATGGAAGTTACGTATATTGCCGCGCCCTGTTTACTCCTATGTATGTTTATGTGCATCCTTATCTTTTATATTTGTTCCTACCCCTTTCCCCTATGTCTGTTTCTATGTGAATGAATATCATATATATAGTTATACGTGAATACACATATATAGTGATATATATTTTAAGCCTCGTTTAAAAATCCAAAATGGTCCCTAGGGTAATTTACTTTTGTCTGAGACCGCTTTAAATTCGTGTTAAGTTATTAAAAATCAATTTCGTCGATGTTTAAATGTTTGGCGTCGCAGGTGGCCACAAAAGCATCCGCCGTGGAATATCTAAGCCCTTGGACTGAAATGTAGGCATGCATTTCAGGAACGTCCGAAGCATTTTGACGAAGGGGTTTGCCCCACGTCACTGCATCCAACCAGGCCTCACTCCCAGCACCACCATTACGACAATAGACAGTAGTCTCAACTCCACGGGAATAAACTTAAGAACACGGACACTATTCTTTGGGGTCATAATGAACCTCGACTCTACGGAGCAAGTAGAAGGTCAAAGGGGATTCAAAGAAAGTCGATGAAATCACAACTCCTTAATGGCAGCTTGGTGAAAAAAACACCAGTGGCAGTCACCGCCGTGCATTTAAATAATTGCTTCAGGAGCATTTTTCCCTTTAAAAGCGAGAGCTTCAGTGGTAACGCCTTGCACTCCAGTGTCTTGACAAATTGAATGTAGACACCACCCCATTTGTTTAATCGACGGTCATACGTTTTTTAGTTATTTCTCAGTGCGTGGCCTAATAGTCAGCGGACCAGCAACGTCGCATTCGCCTCGTCGCCAACATCTACAGAAATACCCCGCGAAGGTGTGTGGCAGGGGGGTGCACTGTCATTCTGAGATCATTGATAAATTATACTTTGAATACGAAGCAACGCCGTAAAATGCGAAAGAAAAGCTTATAAAAATAACAATTTATGATTTCTACTGATTCCAGTTACAATTAAACAATGGTAAATTAAGCTTCGCAAATTATTTCCTAAATGTAAAAAATTAACACTCATACGCTAAGCAATAGAAGAAACATACGTGTTAGTAAATTTATTACCAATTAAAATAAAAGCGGTAGGAAAATAAAAGAAAAGCAGAATGTAAGCTAGGTATTGAAAACAAGGAATGAATAATATACTTTTTCTCCATATACATAAACACCATTGAATTTCGATTATGATAGAAACAATTGCATTTGTGCAAATTATGATTATTTATAACTGCAACGGACTTTTACGAAAACTTTTATGAAACTAAATGATGTTGTAACTGCACGTGTACCCCATTTCTCATTCCAAATTGATATTACGATAATATACTATAAACTCTTACATCACTATTTATCCACTTTTATCGACGTAAGTAATGAACATTACTTACGCAAACGCCCTGGCTGTATATAGCATGAAAAATATATAATTCCAAATAAAATTATGGATTTGACAATGGAATTCGTTTCCTAACACGTTAAGTTTGAAAGAATAAAAACAGATTAATAATTTTTTATGGACGATCAATTAAAATAGCACCTACCAATACACATGAATTATCAATATCAACTTATTGCTCATGGTGGGGTAAACCACTCCAGATAGGTTGAAGGTTAGCAGTAAGAAGAAAAAGTAGACCGCGCAGCCAGAGTATGTTCCTCAGGAATCGTCTGATACCAACCATTGGGTGATGGTGTCACATTAAAAACACCATTGGAATGGCAACGATAAATCACCTCAATTATTGTTCCTTACTTTTTTTATGGGCAGTATAGAGAATATGAGTCCTGGTAACTACGGGAATCGGCCCAAGTGGCCGTATGTCGTGCCCGGCTGCGGGAGAGGCAAGGCTTCCGCGGTAGTCATCCCACGACACCCTTGCAAAGGAAAAACAACAGCAGCAGGATAGAAGACCCAGAAAAAGACCAGTTTAGTTAGAACAGGAACTTGGAACGTTAGGGAAATGTTGAGGGAATTATTGGAGCATATGAAGCAATAGATAGGAAGAGGAAATACAGATGTTTCAGGCCTATGCGAGGTGAGATGGAAGGATAGCGGGGATTACTGGGGTGATAATCATAGAATAATATACAGTGGATGGGGCTAGAGCCAACGAGGGATGGCCATTAATTTGAATAAAGAGGTTAGAGGAACCGTAGTACCCATAGAATAAGCAACAGATAGAATATTACTAATAGAGATAAAAGCAAAATCGACGAACTACCTCAATGTTCAGGTATACATATCGCCGAGCATTCATAAGGAGGAAGAAGTCGATAGGACGTACGATGAGTTAGAAAATATAATCGCGTGTGTTCCTGCAGGGAAACATTTGATACATCTACTCAATATCCCGCAAGCCGCCGCAACGGCGTGTGGCGGGGGATGGATGTTAGCGCACCACCCATAATTTAGGAAAAAAAAACCGCAAGCAGAAGCCACAATTTTATTGATAGGGATGGGGGATTTAAATGCGACGGCAAGCGAAGGAAGAGATGGTGATGAGGTGGGGGACTACGGTTTAGGCACAAGGAATGACCACGGGGAGAAAGCAATTGAGTTCTGCAGGAGACTGTGGTCAGTCATCCCCAGCATCTGCTTTAGACACCAAAAAAGGCGAAGACATACATGGAAAATACCAGGTGACTCAGAAAGGTATCAGCTGTTATCAATGGCTAGATAAAGTTTTAGGAATAGTGAGTGTATTTTAGAAAATAGGAATGGATTAGAAGGAAAGGAGACTGATCCGTAAACCTCTACATGTCTCAGACTGCTCAGCTGCGAGTGGGGAACGGAGAGTCCGGATGGGCAGACTTAGGAAGAGGTGTAAGACAGAGGTGCCCATTATTACTCGTGATGTTCAGCGAATATGTGAAGGAAATGATTAAAGAGGCTAAAATTGATGGGAAAAACCGGAGGTCGGAATGAAAGTCTGTGGGGAATTCGTAAAATCAGTTAGGTTGTATGATGACCAAGCTTTAGTTTGTCAGTCAGCTAAGAGATTGCGAGCATTGCTGAGTGAATTGGAGGTTCAGTGCGACAGTTGTGGGATGTGAATCAATATTAATAAAACAAGGGTTATGAGATTTTTCAGAAAGAAAAAGGCTAAGATAAACATTAAAATAGGAGGGGAAAAAATAGAGCAGGTAGAAAGGTTTACGTATTTCGGAAGTGTTAGATATTCTACACAAGCTCGACGACTAAATATCCTCTCTTAGTAATAAGCATAGCAACATTATTATTATAATCACTGGTGACACAAATCTACCGTCAATTGACTTAGACAAGTACTGCGTAAGAATATCCGCGAAAAACGGAGATTCATGCCAAGAATTCCTTCATATATTCACAAAACACTCCATAGAACAAATTGTTAAATCGCCCACACGGGGCCACGACATACGTGATATCTTCGTGACTTCTACGCCCGAAGTCGTATCAAACATTGAAATAATCGACGGAATTAGTGACCATAAGGCAATTTTCGTAGAGTTAAAAACTAAGTTCGTGAAAATTAACAAAGAAAAGCGTAAAATATACCTATTCAACAAAGCGAATTTTAACGGACTACGAGAATATTTGAAAAAAGAATTGCCAGAATAAAATAAAAAAACACTGACAACCGATACGAATATAACCGATACGTATGTCTTGAGGAAAATCCAAAATCATTCTGGTCCCATGTTAGGAAAATACAGGGTAAACGTCCAACTATATATTCTTTGAAGACGGAAAACGGAGAAATTATTACAGCCAGCGTGAAAAAGCAAATATTTTAAACAGGTTTTTCCAGAGCGTCTACAATAAAGACACAAACCCACCAAACGATCCTCCACACCCACCCGGGGAACGCTTGAGCGACATAACACTGAACAAGTAGGGAATGAAACATCTATTACGTGGCATCAAACCAAACAGGTCACCAGTTCCGGAAGAATATTAAAGGATTTAGCCGAAGACATTGCCCCGTTTTTAGAAATTGTTTTCCTAAAATCGATAGAAGACGGCTCCGTTCCTCGTGACTGGAAGCTAGCCCATATAACTCTCATTTATAAAGGCGGGGATAGGGATAAACCAACCAATTACCGACCCTTTTCATTGACGTCGATCTCTTGTAAAATATTAGAACACATTATTGTCATTAACATAATGAGGTTTCTTGATAGTAGGAAAATACTAAGCCACAACCAGCATGGATTTAGGATGAACAGATCTTGCGAAACACAGTTAAGTCTTTTCATTCACAATATACTTAGATCGGGAGAAAACAACACACAAGTCGACGCAGTTTTCCTAGATTTCAAAAACGCCTTTCGTCAACTCCCATATAACAAATTGTTGCACAAATTTAGATGCTATGGAATCAATGAGAAAATTATTAATTGGATTAGCGACTTCTTGACATATCGCAAACAAATAGTAGCTATCGGTGGGTTGTGCTCAAAGGAAAGAGTTGTAATTTCAGGCGTCCCCCAGGGAAGTGTATTAGGGCCTCTTCTATTATTAATATACATTAATGACTTAAGCGCACACGTTAGTAGTAATCTCAGGTTATTTGGTGATGACACGGTGGTATACAGGGAAATAAGGAGCCAACTAGATCGCGGGGTACTCTCTAGAGACTTAAGACACAATCTCGGATTGGTGCATGAAATCGTGATTAATACTTAATATAGACAAATGCGCAGTTTTGAAATTTTGGAACAAAGGATGTGGCGAACAGGACATAGACTACGAAATAGTGGGTTCAGTACTAACTACGGCCAAACGAGTAAAATATTTGGGGGTAGTTCTAACACCACGTCTTTCATGGGGAGCACATATCAGTACAATATGCGGATCCGCTTTAAAGAACTGGGCTTCATTAAAGGGGTGGTGGGGAAATGTAACGAGAAAGTTAAAGAGAGGTGTTACTTTGCTCTAGTTAGACCACATTTGGAATATGCCGCAACTACTTGGGATCCTTGGGCAAAAGTCTGGCAAAAAGAATTAGATAAAGTCAAGAGAAAATCCGCCAGATTCGTGAAAAATATGTATGACAAGAACACAAGGGTAACAGGTCTCTTAGGGGATTTAGACTGGGGGCCCCTTGATATACGAATAGAACAAACGAGACTTAAGCTTTAGAAAGATTCAGAACCAGTGAGTTTAACGATGACACTAAAGGAATTATAATGTCCCCACACTACTTAGGTTGATCAGACCACAAAGATAAAAGAAGGGAGATATTTTCCAATACAGATAGATTCTAATACTCATTCTTCCCCAGAACAATCAGAAATCATAAAAGTAAGAAACCGAAATCCATTTAGAAAAATTTTAACATTTAAGTTACACGTCGGAACAAAATTAAAAATTCAAAGAATGTGCATGTGTATGCTTGTTGGTAGTTTGTGGGTTTGCATGTGTGTGAAAGGGTTGGGGCGAAAGGGTTCTTGCATGAATGTTTACCATGTTCTTTGTGGGCTCTAAATTTGTGGCTTCTGCATGCGGTTTTTTCCCTAATTTACTGGTGGTGCCCTAACGCCCCCCGCCACATGCCCTTGCGGCGGCGCGAATAGAATAGAATGCGAAAGATTTGTACACTCTGAAATTGTTGCATTGAATTGCATATTAGCGGATGATTGTTAAAAAGTTACTGTTGCGGCATCCCTCACAGTGTCTTGGAATTGAAGATGAAGTTTGGCTTGATAGGAAAAGTTAAGCTCACCTAATATTAAGTTCACTGGCCCGTGAGGATCGCACATCATATCTACATCTACATAAATACCCTGCGAGCCACCAAAAAGGTGTGTGGCAGGGGGTGTAGCACCATGAGGGAAGGGTAAGGGTTGAGGGGGTCGGGGGTAAGGTGAGGAAAGGTGGGGGGAACCTGTAAGAAAAAAATATATGTATATATATTTCCATATATATATACACATATATACACATACATATATATGCATAGATACAGTTTGTTTACAGGGCCACAAAGCAAACACCTGTACATACGTACAGGTGTTTGCTTTGTGGGCTATAAATTTGTGGCTTTTGCATGCGGTTTTTTTTAAATTCCGGGTGGTGCCCTAACACCCCCCGCCACACCCCCTAGCGGTGGCTTGCGGAGCATTGAGTATATGTAGATGTATATGAGTGTTTTGGACCAACACGGTCAAAGTGGTAGGGACGTAAGGAGAAGAATTGCGCTAGTCAAGAAGGCTTTCTCAAGGAGGAGGGAGTTGATGACGGAGACGTTGATTAGGAAGGTTAAGAAAAGATTCGTAAAAACTTTGATATGGTTGTACAGCTCATACCGCCCGTCGTTCACGGCAAATCCCTCAAGAACAATTTCCCGGTCGCCTGATCTCCCTACGAGTTAATGTTCCATGGCTCCCTCGCTCCCCGGATTTGAGCCAATGTGTTTTTTTTCTTTGGGGATATACCAAAGCTGAGGTTTGCAAAGTTCGACCAAGTACCTTGGAAGCCCTTAAGGAGGCAATTACAGATGACATTGCTGGAAAAAAGCAAGATATATAGCTGAGAAGAGTTTTCGAAAACATTTTTAATCGACTCAACATGCGCATCGCTGACCAAGGTCTTCACCTGGATGAAATAATTTTCAAAGCCTCAAAAAAATGGCATTAGATGTAGTTTTCAGTAATAAAATAGTTTTTTCATTCTATTAGTTTTTTTATTTTACAATTTACCCGTCAAATCAGGAAGTCGATTCTGCTTCACCCTGCTTCACAAGCATAATAATTACAAAATCAAAAATCTTTTCTTAATGTTTCTGCAAACGCAATAGCAGATACATTAGACAACGAAGCATGGTGTGCTTAATTAACGCTATGTATAATTAAGATACGTGAATCTTCAAATATGGAACTAGGTGCTAATAAATTTTGACTTAACAAAAAATTGGGTACTCACTGTGTCGCCGATTACCCCGGAAGCGTCCGTGAACCATCTGCGTAATCCGTATTCGAAAGGCGAGATCAGAAGCCGAGACCTTTTAGCTTGGCCGTGTTACCGAATGCCTTGTCCATCGAGTTGTGAGGAGGGAAATTGAGTGTTAACCCGCTGCTCCCTGCTTGGTGCTGTTGCGACAATGCAGTTCCTCTCCGTGTGATCCCTCAGATCCCACGGTCTTCAGTAAAGCACAAAACCTGTTGGCAAGCACCGCGAGTCGTTGGATGGGGAGAAGTGTTTCATTGTGCACGTCAGACGTGGGGGTCACGTTCAAATTTCAACTGTCTCGCCGCGACGGACCGTTGAGTCTAGCCTCATTCTCAAAATGCGGCTTCATTTGAAAGGGCATTTGGTAGCACTAGTTTTTGTTGGAGGCAACCGAAACCTGAGGTCAATTGCGCCATCAGGAATGGATGGGAAAGAATGAAGCGTGTAGAGAAACCTGGGCGTCGGCATTAGCCTGCTCTTGTCGAAAGGAGCCGAGGGATCAAACAGTTTAACGTCCAACGCACATCGTACTCTCTCGATGTGCTCTCCACAAAGCACCTCAAGTAGGGACCGGAATAACACTAAAATATTTGTCGTCTCCAGGATTTGAACCCAGGCCTCATTAGCGTACATTAGCCACCGCATCATCCCGATCCCCTAATTGGCACTTGGTAAATATGGCTCTTAACTTTACGAGGTTTCGTGTTGTGGGAAAGAGAATAGAAGAATATCAAAATGAATCGCCCCTGGGAAAATATCTCGACCGTTGAAGGGAATTTCGAGGTGCGGATGAAAGTCATTCGTGTGATGTGCTCATGGTCCGTTATGGAGATTTGAGATCAAACGAGTACGAAACGGTATTGCGTTAAGCAGTAGCCGAGCGATGGACACTGTGAGCGGAAAATCCGTATAACCAAAAAGGAATCATGACGGTGGAAACAATTTTGACAATTCTGAAACGGGGAGAGAGATTCGGAGAAGTTTAGCTAAACGTGCAGAATTTTCTATGAAAAATATGCCTACATATTCTCTGAATTTCGTTGGCATGTCACTAGGGTTCAATGATGTTTTACTCAATTTCCAGAGTTGTGATAATTTAAATATCATTTAAATAGGCAAATTATATTCAACTAGAATTATCAAAAGTGAAATTGTAACTTAAACCAAGCATTGCAGTATCAATAAAAAATGTAATGATGGTAAAACCGTTTCCGATACTACTGGACTCATCTCTTGGATTTTATAAGGAATTATTGAAATACTCACCTATCTATATATTTCTTGATAATGTATTTAATGTAGATGCTACCACGTGTAAATTATAGTACATGCATTACATTGGAGTAAACAAGTAGTACGACACTCAATGCCACTTTAATATTCTCCAAACTGTTGCTGAGGATCATTATTTCTTAGTTCTTGGAAACTTTCTTCTAGTTTTTTTGCAATTTTCCCAGTTTTCAGAGAATTAGGAGTTGAAGTGAAGTAGCCACATATTAAATTAAAATAGCCACTCCATTTAACACTCTACTATTGGTGTATCCAAACTTTTAATTATAGATGGAAGAGGACATTAGGATTGTACAGCAAATTTCATTTTAACCGGCATTCAAACGATTTCCGCTAAATATATAAGTTGTTATAAAACTCCTATACACTTTTGCTGTCCTTATATGATTTTATATTATTATTATAACCCAAATCGTATTACGGTAGATTATATGAATATAAATAGAGAGATTAAGTGTGGAAAAGATTTAAGATGTCATATTTTCCACGAACAAGGGATCAAAATAATTATTTTTAATGGTGGTAGGTTTGAAAATATTTGCGTCAAAATTAGTCTGGTGTATACTCACCCTCTGCCATACACCCTAGTGGTGAATTTCACGGAACAAAAAAGATAAAAGAATACAGTCGTGCAATGAAGGATTAACTTATTCTTCTACAGGATGATGTAAATGTGTCACGAAAAATCGGTGTAGTCCACCCTATAGTTAGTATATTAGGTGAGGCTAGATCTCACCCAGTAAGTCTTATACGCCGTGTGAAACGTACAGAAAACGCCATTAGGGAGACGGTCCCTTTCCCTGTGCCGCCTATGGTTTCCGAGGGAGTCATGACACCCAGGGAATTCACACAGCTTGTATGGTGCTGAGGGTTACCCGGAGGCGTCACGCGGAATCGGATCTGATCAGGGTACCAGAACTCTACCCACCGGACTACCACGCCCCCAGATGGTGAAACCCAGTCGCAAATACAATCATCTGATGAGAATCGTGTGATTTACCACATCTAATCCAGCCAAAACACGAACCGCAAAGTTTGAAAATTTTTAAAACGCACACTTCAGTAATTAATATTGAGCACTTGTGCGTGTGCTGAATGCATGTAGTTACTTATACAACAACGTGAAATTGGCAATGTTTTCAGTTGTATAAAATTTGTGTTCAATTGGAGATGCTCAAGTACAATTTCACTTTGGCATTGGTGACGACATTCCACGTCGCCCGTAGTTCTTCAGGCGTACCCACCTGCAAATGAATTTCTTTCGAATGTGCTAAGGTTTCCAAAGCCTTGGGAATTTGGAAAGAAAAGAATCAAGGTTAAATTCACGAGAGTTTTTTCGGAGGGAAAGGGTTTTGCCGCGATTTAGGGAACCAGCATATAAATAGCAATCGCAATTGGTTTTCAATCACTTCAGACCTTTTACATAGCCGAGGTAAAACCTTATGAAGTTGATTGTATCAGCGCAAAACATCCCTGCCCTAAGATTAGAGTATTTCGAAGGCAGTCGTAATTATGAACCTCGGTGGCGCCTAGATGGAAAGTCCATCGTCTGGCCAAACTAGAGGCGTTCTGCATAATGTTTGCCAACCTGGAAAACTCCAGGAATTTCATTCTCCTGGAAAAATCGCAGAGATTGGCGAATATTTTGGAAAAATCAGTATTTGAATCATTTTTCGTGTAATCACTCATTTTGAGAGGTCTTCCAGAAATACCAATAATTCGCACCCAGGTTCAAATATTCTTGAACAACTTGACCCTCCATCGAGAGAAACTGCGTTGAGATAGTGCAAAACGAGGCAATAAAGAGGCGAGGAAACTTTGTTATCCGTCCATCTCTTTGTCATGAAGTGATTTTATTGTGCTTGTGAGTGATTTTCGGGTTTATTTTGATCGATGAGAGAAATTAAATTTTAAAGCGACATAAATGATGATGAATCTTGCCACTGTAAATGTTCTGTCCTATTATAACATTTTATTGAAACAGCAGATTCATCTTTTCATAATATTGGTTTCATTTTCCTGGGGCTCCATTCCAGTAACCAGTTGCCGATAACTTCCGATGAAAAGAAATTTCAGATCAGGATAGCCTACTTGATATTACTCCTTGTCTCTTTGTTATCACCACCTGCCACACACTCCCAGAGGTGGTTTGCAGTGCACTAAATAAAACTTTTTAAAAAGTAAAAAACTCCAACTAACCATAATTCGTATTTCGTCTCTAGTATTTTGAAGTGATAAAGGATATTGCCTATTAACATTTGTTGTCTCAGGCGTAACTTCATGGAATTTGCATAAAATATTGAAATGAAAAAAATTACTTTGTAATCAGATGATGATGACGTTCAACGTCGTAACCTGGGTCGTGTTTTTTAAACCAATTGTGTGGAATAACAAAGTCAAACATTTAATTTCAATATGGATTGTACCTGTATTTATTTTAATGTAAAATAATGGCAATATTTGACAATACGAGTTTAGAACTAAATAAGTAATACAATGCAGAAATGTAAGTGTAAAAATCAATGATAATGAGGTCAAAAGATTTTTCCACTCTGCAATTGTTGCATTGAGATGCATATTAGCGGATGACTCCGTCAAAAGCTACCGTTGTGGCATCTCCCGCAGTTTCTTGGAATTTAAAAAAGTTATGCTAATCAGAACAATTAGTTATGCCTATATACATTTATTCTAACCTTAACATTTTCACCATTGTTGTACGGAATGGACGCTGACCAACGAGGAAACATTAGGGAAACAAAACACTCTGCTTAGTAAACCTTTCATCCTGGCCCTTCATTGAGAATTTTCAATGGCAAAGCGCCAAGACAAAGAGTAGCCAAAGAAGAAATGGTTTACGCGATATGTTTACATAAGGAACTGCCATAAAATACCTCCTTTCTAGAAACCTTTCCATTTACTTACCCACCATATTTTCCTCACGTGATATAGCAATTGCAAATCGTATCGGATAGGTAAAACTCTTGAAATAAACTTTTTTATCGTTGAGATCACTGCCTACTCTTCAAGCTCCGAGGAGAAATCTTGTAAGGGAAAACCTGGCCGCGAAACTTCTTTGGAAAACTCATAGGAATCTGGACGAAACAAAGACGGGCAAAAAATCCCCCAATGCCCCGCTAACCAGTGGCGTATGACAAGATTAGCGGGGCGGGGAAGGAGAGGCTGAAAATGTCAAAGGAGCCATCCCGCCCCCGCATAATGACTGTCACGGCAAAATAAACACACCGCAAGTTCATTAGGGCTCCAAAACGCTGCTCTGAATGGAACAGTGTGGGATTATAAGTCCTCTCGCCCATTGAATACAGACGTAGAGAGCAAAAAGGACGGAGAGCTTTGTTTTTTGGTTCGTTTTCCCGGAATCATGAGCAGAGCGACAAGAGGGGAAAATGAATAACATAAAAATAAATGCTAATAAAGACGATGTTTATGGACCACACAGTTCCTAGTTTATTGTGATTAAATTTAGAACTTTTAATGTAGTCATAGAACAACTTTCCGGTCCTTGTTAAATCATTTGCAGAGAAATAATTAATGTGTGTGTGTGTGTGTGTGTGTATGTTCATATGTCAAGTTTTTTCCCACCTAAGCTCATCGAATTAAAATCTCAAGCAGCAACTTGAATAAACCGAAAATGAAACACACACAAATGACATTTATTGATCATTACTGCGTTTTGTTTCTTTTAGTGTCATATTACCAGGAAATTTTCATTGCATTTAGAATCTTCCCGAATTGATTTTTTTAAATGAGTAGGAAATACAGCCATATACGAGTATATGTGCGTGTAAAAATATGCATGTGTTTGTGGGTGGCGGTAGTCCAGGGGGTAGAGCTTTAGACTACTGACCGGAGGCCTCTGGTTCGATTCCCGGGCAAGGCACTCTGGACATATACACAAATATATATCAAAGAAAAAACTCACAGATGCGAATAATAATGTACACCAAGATAGCTAGGTCAGCATGTAGGTCAATTAGTGGGTCTCTAAAGCCTTCTTTGTCAAGTTATGTAGCTTTATTTGAAGTGAGGTTCAGTGTTAGCAAAGGTTAACTTAACACCAATCATATAGCATCGGAAGGAAAATTTTGTATGGGATTCAATTTTAATTATAAAACGATCCTCGTTAAATATTGAAAAATCCGTAATGTCTAGGGAACATTAACTGTATCAGTAGTAAATTGCCGAAGTTTAAAAACCAAGCCGCAGAATATCATCTCTTTACTCAAATCACAGCCGAAGATATAATTTTTGGGACAGAAAGCTTGTTATCCACTGATATTACCGACGGAGAAATTTTCCCCAAATCCTTTTCAATTTACAGAAATGACAGAACAAATAGAATCGGGGCAATGTCTTTATTGACAAAGACATTTGTCAATAAAGACACCGCCTTTATTGGCAAAGGCAAAGATATCTGCGAATCGCTATTGGATTATTTTACGTTGAACTCATTGAGTCAACTTGTCACTTCACCAATTAGGGGCGAACATATTCTGAATTTGTTGACAACGAATATACTCGGAAAGGTCTTAACCATAGAAACTATAAAAGGCATTAGTTACCAGAAGGAAGTAAATGCTAAGTTTTCGTTTCATGGGTCCGAAAAAAGAAGCCTGAGAGGAAAATTTACTTGTTTAAAGAAGGGGACTACAATGGCCTAAGTGCGTGCTACAGGATCAATTTGCAAGTTTTAAGAAAGACAGTAGTCATCGAAATACTGAGAATACGTGGAATCACATCCTTGAGACACCACTCGCAGCAGTCAACAAGTTCATTCCCAGTAAATTTATAAAAGAAAATACGGAACCTAGACTGGCACAACGCGGATGTTAGAAGGCATTACGACGTCAAAGGATATGTCACGCCAAGATGAAAAATATTAGAGATGATATCTCTAGCAACAAAAAGAATGAGGTCACTTATGACATTATAAAATATCTAGGGCGAATGCCAAGAATGAATTTCGGAAAGCGTTAAGCGAATTTAAAAGGAAAAGGATCGCGGAAAATTTGAAAGGGAATCCAAAAGCATTTTGGTCATACGTCAGAGAGGTTCAGGGAAATAAGTCTACCGTTAGTTCACTCCAAAATAATGAAAGTGAAAGAGCAGCCAGCAGTTTGGAAAAGGCTAACTTATTAAATTCCTTCTTTCAAAACGTATTCATCAATATCCCCCGAATTCCTCCGATAGCTTACCAAATCCTGCCGGTCAACCGATACTAAAAATTGAAATCTCATATAATGGAATAGAACGTTTGCCGAAAAATATTAAACTAAATAAATCCTCCGGATCCGATGAAATATCCGCTCGTATATTTAAGGATCTAGCTTCGGAAATTGCGGTGTATCACGAAATAATACGTATTCAAGAAGTCAATGGTAGATCACGAGGTTCCCGGAGATTGGAAAACGGCTAACTTACCACCAATATTTAAAGACGATAAAAGGAGGAACCGAGAAGTTACAGACCTATTTCCCTCAAATACATTTCGTGCAAAGTTACGGAACATACAGTTGCCAGTTCAATCGTGAGACACCTCGATAATAAGCAGTTATTAATGAAAAATCAGCACGGTTTTCGAAAAGGTAGATCCTGCGAGGCACAACTTGCGCTTTTTGTTTTGATATTCTTACTTGGGGAGAGAGCAATGTTCCAGTGGACGTGATTTGTCTAGATTTTAAAAATGCCTTTGACAAAGTACTTCATAGTACAATATTCACAAAGCTAAAAGCAACTAGCATAGATAAAAATATTCGGCGTTTGATTAAAGACTTTATGAATGGTCGGATTCAATGAGTAGTCATAGCTGGAGTTAGCTCAAATGCAATAGCAGTTACTTCAGGTGTTCCCCAGGGAAGTGTCATCGGACCTCTTTTATTCCTACTTTACGTTAACGACATTGACTCCGTAGTGACAAGTAAGATATTTGGCGATTATAATGAAACTTAAAAAAGTGCGTAATGACAAATTTATGGAAAAAGAGCAATTCCCACTCGAACGCCTACTACATTGGGAACACCGAAATGGAATTTTTATTTATTTTTATTAAAAAATACCCTGAAAGCCACCACCAGGGTGTGTGGCAGAGGGTGAAAACAAACCAATATAATTTTACCAGAACATGACCCTACCGCAGTCGAAAAATGTTATTATAATCCCCTATCGTTCGTGGAAAAATTAACATCTTCAGTCTACAAATTGAGTAGCTTCAGTCTTGATGTTGTGGAAGTCGAACATATTGAATAATAGATGGTAGCTTTTTTCCACTCGATATCAAGTGGCAAAGTGCCGCCATCTATTATTTATTATCTTAATTTGTTCTACACTTAGCTCTTTAATTTTATGAGCATAATTTCTCCTGCCGTAGTAGGATTGGGTCAATAATACATTTTCATGCTAGAGAGATCCTCCTTCCCATTTATGGAAGAGCTTGAATATGTAATGCAACCTTCTCTCCGTGAGTGATTCCCAGCCCAGCTCCTCTAATATTTTGGATACGCTACTAACTCTCATAACAACGTATTTGATTAGATT
Organism: Hetaerina titia; assembly: GCA_037158775.1. NCBI lineage: Eukaryota > Metazoa > Arthropoda > Insecta > Odonata > Calopterygidae > Hetaerina > Hetaerina titia. The sequence goes on along the minus strand of CM073776.1, from coordinate 2,034,333 downwards.
TTTAAAAAGTTTAGATTTGGTTTAGTAGATTTGTAAAAAATCTAGCTCCTTTACTCTGCACGCGATCCAATTCAGCAATCAGTCCAACTTCGTGAGCATCCCATATACCAGCAGCATGTTCTATAAATGAGGCATAACCAGCGACAGATAACTATTCTATTTGACTTGTTCATCGCATTTGCCTATTACTCTTTTAATAAATCTATTCTATCTAAATCTAATAATCTCTTATTTTTTTGTTATCTTTTCCACATATTCACCCTAGTATGCGTTTCGCCCAGGAGAGACCGTGAGTGAGGGTAACGCCTGGACTTTCTCAATATGGTGTGCATGGGTGCAGTAAATTTCTTCTGCGCCGGCCCACCGTTGTTTATCTACAAGAATTGATATATGACTTGTAGTTTCAACGTTCCCATGCTAGAAGTCTCTCTGGGTATGTAATTTCATGACAATTTTCTTGGAAAAATTGCCTACCAGATAACTCCGAGGGAGATATTTATTTCGACCCAGCCAGAAAATCCGTGAAGCAAAGGCTATATCCTTGTCCCACGTTCATTTCAAGGAGCGAATGTTATTTTTTTTATTCAGATGTAACTTCTCATGCAGGGAGAGATAGGGGTCGTATTGCAATGCCGCCGGACCGTGTAAAAATAGACTACAGCTCGACGACCCACGCGAAAGGGCTTTCACGAACGCATCTGTCTTATCTCGGGGGAGGAGAGAGAAAGCGGATTGGCCAGACGCCCGTCCCCCCCTACCCCCCCGGCCCCCCACGGAGACACGCTCGTGCGGAAGGGTTTCGACGGGGGTGGGGGCGGCGGAGAATATCACGGGGCCCTCGGCGCGGAAACACAATCGCCGTCTCATTCCTTTCCTCATCATTCCACCCTCTCCTTCCCGGAGAAGAGCACGTCGCGAAGAAGTCTAGCGAAGGCGAGGTGGCCGCCCGTGAAAGAGTCTCCAAAGCAAAGCCCCTCCTCCCCCTAGAAAGGCCCCCTCCGCGTCCCGGCCATTAAAGGTGGCGGCAATCGATATAAAACGCCTTGGAACCAGTCGAGCAGAAATCCGCGCATGTAGCCGTCCGGTCCCCGGGGACCGCTCGACCCCCCTCCCCTCCCGCCCCCATTTCGCTCCCGACCCCTTCCGCGAGAACAGGCGTTGAGAACAACAATGATCATCATCATCTGTCTCTCCCTCTCAATTGGGAGAGAGAGAGAGTATGCGTCGCGAACAAAGTAAACATTCCCCAACTCGGACTCCTCTGGTGGCTCGGCGCGATCCATCGGGATTATTTTTCAACTCAATCACTCTCGAAGTTCGGAGAAAACCCCAGTCATATTATACAGTGCATGACGAGAATTTGTGTGATCCCATGGTCGGATTTACTGCTGTCTCACTGTACCTTCGGTACAGTGAGCAATTCTTGAAACTAATATTATAAACGGACCAAAAGGATTTTGATGAAATGAGGTGAATCCATCGTTTCCGAGAGCGAGAAAGCGATTTAGCTGTCTGCTCATTCAATAGACTCAATGAACTGTTCTCTCGGAGTTCACTGACTTTGAGTCCATTTTAATCAAATGTTAAATCCAGGAATTTCACTGCACGACGACCTGCGTCGATCGTTATTGTGAAATGAACAAAGTATATTATAAAAATTTAAAGAGATGTGACTATTCATACTTTGACTTATCATGGATCATGATTAAAAATTGTTTTTAGGTGCGAGAAAACTTAGCATTGAGAATATTTTTAGGATATTTTGTTATGCTCGTATTTAGACATAGGGGTTACCAATTGAAGATCGAATCTTTGCATTACATGAAGGAATGTTGAATCTTTAAATGTTTTCCTTTAGATGAACAAATAGAGCAATGTTATTCTGGTTTTGTAGTATCTCTTTTTTATTATGTTAATAACATAACTAAATATTGCTTGAAACATTTTTTTTTGCTTGTTGCGTGTAAAACAATATTGGGGTATGGTTAGTATGGCGCTTGCGATGCGGGTGAGCACATTAATACTCTAATCCTACCGGAAAAATACGTCATTCTCAATTTGATTTTTCTATCAATTTTTTATTTTATTTTTTTAGACCATGCAAGCCACCGCCAGCGTGTGTGTCAGGGGTTAATACACACTAGACTGATTTTACCCGAACATGACCCTACCGTGGTCGATCAATAATCTTATGATCCCCTATCGTTCGCGGTAAAATTAACGTCATGAATACATCTGTTGTACACTTAATGTCTAATCTTATTAGGAAGATCTTACCTACTTTAGTACGATGGCGTAATAACAAATTTTCAACGTCAGTGCTGAAAAGACCTCTTTCCAATTTATGCAAGAGCTTCAATATGTAATTTAACCTTCGCTCCATTGAGTGATTCCCAGCCTAGCTTCTCTAATATTTTGGATATACTACTAAGTTTATCACAACGACGTTTTATCAATCTAGCTCCTCTGCGCTGCACTTGATCCAATTCGGCCATCAATCCAACTTCGTGAGGATCCTATACTTGCAGTATATTCTAAATGAGGCCTAACCAACGACAGATAACATTTCTCTTTGGCCTTTTCATCACATTTACCTAATACTCTTCTAATCTATCATAATTTTTTTGTTAGCTTGTCCACATATTCCCAGTATATGTTTCACACAGGAGAGATCGTGAGTGAGGGTAACGCCCAGGTATTTAATTGAGTCGATGCATTTCTTTTCGGTGTTCCCAATGCAGTAAGCGTTCGGCTCTTTTGCCAAACATTTATCGCTACGCACTTTTCTAAGTTTAATTCTAATTGCCGAGTGTCGCACCAGCGTTGTATAGCATTAAGGCTATCTGACATGGTTGCGTTAAAATAAAATGTATGCAGTTCAAAGAACAATCTTCGAGGCTTTCCTCGAATCTATCTCAAGTTTGACCTCAAATACCTCGACATTTTGTAGATACATACCTCTACATGAACTTTAGAGGTCACGGAACCTTTGGAGGTCACTGAGATTGGTTGGATTAGTTCATTCCTGTAGGCATTAATCAAAGATACCGCGCGTTTGAATGCTAACGAGCAAATTTTCCACAACACTGCACAGAGCTTCAGCCACTCGCTGCGATTTTGAGACGGGAGATGATAATGGAACGTTTTCCAACGCACCAACAACTTAAAAATTCCCTGTCAAACATTATTTAATTAAAAATAAATTGAAAATATTAAATAAAAATTAAATCAAGTTTCTTCGTTATAATTTTAACTAAGCATTTAATTATTTCCAAATAGAAGAGTAAATAAATGAAAGTAGAAAAACTTTGTTACAATCCACCACTTTATTTTCGATACTACTAGTTTCGACGCTACGGCGTCATCCTCAGGTAGCGTCGAAACTAGTAGTATCGAAAATAAAGTGGTGGATTGTAACAAAGTTTTTCTACTTTCATTTATTAAAATGAACTTCCACAAAGTTGAGGCTGAAACTATTGAGATGAAGAAGAGTAAATTATTCAATATGGCATTGGGATCCAGCAAATTGGTAGCCACTTATGATGATTTCGCCATTCCATTTTGCGAATACACAGTATAACGGAACGCGCCGTTCCATTAAATTCACGCTTAGAATACCCATTGGGGGGGGAGTAGGAGCGTCAAGTCCGTACCGAATAGTGACGGCAGTCTAATCCGTGATTAAATGGCCAGGCTAGCGACTGCCAAAATTCGAATCAAGCCAAAAACCTCTGGATATGGATGATCACAATACCAAATTGGTTAACAAGATGTTTTTTAATATGGTTAGTTATGTCTCATCACGTGAATGGGAAATAAAATTGAGTATTGATAGGGGAGAGTGATGCCC
>CM073776.1:1953633-2030383 GCA_037158775.1 Hetaerina titia | reverse complement strand
AAATATTTTTGACCCAAATATGGTCCTACCGCGGTCGGCCATGAATGTTATGATGACCCCTTATCTTTCGTGGGAAAGATGACACCTTAAATATATCTACACTTCTACACTTAATATATCTTTTTGATTGACATGATCTATCCTACCGTAGCACTATGGGGGTAATAATACATTTTCAACATCACTGTTAAAGCGATGTCCTTCCAAATTATACAAGAGATTTAATTTGTAATACATCCTATGTCTGATACCCTCAAACAAATTCTTTTTGGCCGAGGTTTCCCTGCTCTCGTGCTGATTAACGGATTATGCCAAAAATATAACTGTTTCCATTCCACCTGGTCGAGAGTGCTTCTTACTATGGATCACAACACCGTGTTCAGTGCAGGGACCGCAGAGGTAGGTTTGAAGCCTTACATTACACCCGGAGCACACCATCAATGGAAGCACGATGGGAGCACGGGCGCAAAGACCAGCCGTTGACATTTACAGCGGCGCCTTTCAAAGCTCATTTCCGCAGCTATAATTTCTGAAGAAATGAATTACAAGTATGCCGCGATTTAAGTGTAGGTTCGAATCACTGCGCCCAGTTTACCATTTACTAATAACTGTGTCAAGCCTTAATTTAGGTAATGAGCGTAAATACTCTCTTTTTCCATTCGCTGTCATAATGAATTGACCCCCGCACTGCTACTACTGGCTTTCTTCCCCTCCGTGGACGCCATGCGCTGTTTCATTCATTCTTTTCAGTTCCAGGGATTTTCTTTGTCCATCGCCTGTGGGGTCTCTTCAATCACATCAAACAACGGCTATCTCCACCTACCCCTTCCTTCCTCCCAAGCATTGGACATTTGAAAAATCCACAAGTAAATTTAATGATTTCCGGTTCAACTACGTGGAAGTACATGTCTATTAAATAAGGAGCACAATACACTCGTACACCCGATTTTACCGAGTCACGACTAGTTTCAATGCTTAATTGTCATAATTTGGTGTAGATGATGACGCTTTAGCTCCGAAACCAGTCGGACCCCAATAAAATCCAGTGGGCGAACGCATTGTGTTCCTTATTTCGCATAGTGAACATATTATCAACGCTGCAGCTGACCCTACCTCTTACCACACACGGCAAGGCGTTGCATACAGTTGGGTCAACCATTCTCACGTAAACTTCATTTCAACTGGTGCAAGAACGAAGTGCTTCAGGATTTGACATGACTGCATGATTTATTCCTCTCAACACTACTGAATACCGTACGATTTGAAATGCGTCGCCAGTCAGCATTAATCAATTTTCTGTTGTAGTTCCTGTTACAAATTATTGTAATATTACTAATAATTAAATGGTCTGAGATTCTGTGTTTATTTTGAACTATTCCTAACACCAAGTAAACATAAACTGAGAATGTCCGCCATATACATGAATAGCAAACAATCTGAATGACTTGTTGGTGTGTGCTATGTTAAAGGGGCGAAGATTCTTATTTTTTCTTCAGATGCTAACGCATTTTCCACCACATTTTTTGATTCTCGATTGAAATTGCACCCAATTTCTGCAGTCTGCTTGACCAGCAATTTGAACCCTAATCGACCTCTACAGAAAACACTGCAACTCTGGCCTTCGCTAATGGAAGGCATCCGAGGGAAAACGCGTCCCTCTGCGTGAAATATCCTCAATCAACGCTCACCTGTCAATCCTCAACGGAAACCAAACGGAATGAATAAAAGTAGAAATAAACTCATAATGGAATGAAAAGAGAAATAGCTAAATAGAAACAAATGCAACCTTATACCACTACTAATGGGGATTAAACATTGGTAAATAACCGTAGCTGCACAAAAATGTATGAAAGATATCATAAAACCTACCAAGCTCCTAATGATTCCATTCGTTTCCTGTTCCATGTATATCGCAGCTACTTCTGTGACTAATTGTTCTGGAGAGAAATGTTTATTAAACATCTGTTTTGCAAGGACTCTCCCTGACCTTGAATGCATGCAAGGCCTTGTCTTCCGCGGTAGGGCAGGTGGCGCCTCTCTATTTTAAAAGGCATTTGGAAGGGTTCTAAGGTTAGGGGGATCAAGGTATGGTTAATGAAGGGGGAAAGTTAGGGAGGTTGAAGGAGGTGGAGGAGACTTACCTTGCAAAACATGAACGAGTGAGTAGATGTGATTCGCAAAGGTCCTTTTTTCCGAGCACACATGAGTGAATGAGAGAAAGTGTCCGTTTTATAATTTTGTATTCATCAGTGCGATTGACGGGTCACCGGCAAAGGAGGAATCCTTGTAAACCCTGAACGAGTGAGTGAGCGCAATTAACAAAGGTCTAACACACCCGAGTCATTGAGTGATTGCGAACGAGAACTTAAGCCTTCATTTTAATTTTTGTTTTTTATTCCTGTGTGAGTACAACAGGTCCCTGGCATAGGAGATATCCTTGCAAACCGTGTGTGTGTGTGTGTGAATACGATTTACGAGAGTGACTGTTATTCCCTAACACACACTAGTTAAAAAAAGGGTAATTTTCTTTGGTAACTGAAATTGCCTGGCACTTGAAGCAAGAAGTGTATATATGCACCAGAGTACAATATGATGCGGCGGTCGAAAAATCCTAAACGATGGAATCCCTACTAAGTAGGGTCCTTTTAGTATATACAGGACGACTAAGGTTTAAGGAGATAATTCAAAAGAAATTTGAAACTTTCTTCAAATAAAACGTAAACCAATAGGATAAGAAAGGATGCTTGTTTACTCGTGGTTCATGAGTACGTAGAGCGCGCAATTGATTTGAACTTCAGGCCAGAATGATGCAATAGGCCTCAGTAGCAATAAATTTAATTGCATTTGGGGAGCGGGAAGATAATCCACTGATTTTTCGTCTACAAGTCTTTTACATGTGATCCAAAATTTTAATTAATTAGAGTGTTCTAACATGGAGTTCACCCGACAGGTCTCCAGGAGTGAAGGAACACCGGAAGTCAACGAATAAAAATAGCTCCAACTTTCCGCAATCGTAGAACAAGTCTGGAGTGAACCCGGCCAAGACATTCTGTTTGACACAGCATCAATCAATTCTAAAGGGAAAACCTACTATTCCAAAGTAATTTAGGAACCCACCGAAATCCCGAAACGCCCGTAATCGAATGAAATGAACAGAGGAGACGTGCCCTCCGATCAGAGCGTATATATAGTGCTCGGAAAAGTCTTTTGAGGAAAAGGCAATCAGGAAGCAGCCAGGTCGCTACTGCAATTCTAATCCCACCAAAAGTTGAATCCGATAACTTCGACCTGAAGACGTTGGTTAGAATACCAGCGAAACCGTTGTCAACGACGTCAATGCATGCGGTGACCCGACCCAAGACCCGGAAATTTGAGAGAAATTAGAGATTTAGGTTTGGTTTTATGAAGGACTTGCAAGCAGAATAATTTCTATTCCTTAGGTCGTTCCCAGGTAATAATAATAATTGTTCCAACAAAAAAGCAACTTTCCAGTGAACAGCTCTTACATCTACCTAATACCCCGCAAACCGCCGCCAGGGAGTGTGGTGCGGGGTGTTAGGGCACCATCCGTAATTGAGGGGGGGGAAAAACCACAAATTTATAAAATCCACAAGCAAAATAGGGTATACATTCATGCAAAAACCCTTACACCCCACCTACATTTGTAAATTGAATGACTATTCTATTTCTATAGAGACTTTAGTTTCTTACTATTATGTTTCCTGATTGTTCAGGGAGAGAATGAGTATTTGAATCTAACTGTACTGGAATCTATCTCCCTTATTTTATATTTGTGGTCTGATCTACCTGAGTAGTGTGGGGCCATTATAATTCCTTTATTGTCATCGTTAAAACTCGTTTGTTCTGAACCTTTCTAAAAGTCTAAGTCTCGCTTGTTCTCTTCGTATTTCAAGGGGCTCCCAGCCTAAATCCCCTGTCCATAAGAGACCTGTCACACTCCTCTTCTTATTATCACAACTTTTCGTTAATCTGGCGGATTTTCTCCGGACCTTATCTAATTATTTTTCCCAGATTTTCTCCAAAGGATCCCAAATACTTGCGGCACATTCCAAATGTGGTCTAACTAGAGCAAAATAACACCTCTCTTTAACTTTCTCATTACATTTCCCCAACACTCGTTTAATGAAGCCCAGTTTCTTTAAAGCGGATCCGCATATTGTCCTGATATGTGCTCCCCATGAAAGGCGTGGTTTTGGAACTACCCCTAAATACTTAACTTGATTGGCCGTAGTTAACACTGAACCCTCTATTGCATAATTTATATGGGGATTTTCCCAGGGATATTTCAAGCGAATATCCTTAAAACCTGCCTTTGATGTGACAAAATGTATGATTGTCACAATGTCACAATGTGACAACATGTATGTAAATGATTTTCCATGCTTTGTTTAAGATAGGTCTACATAATATACCGCAAGCCGCCGTGGGGGCGTGTGGTGGGCGGGGGTGGGTGTTAGGTCACCAACCGTAAAATAGAATAAAACCACATGCAAAACCCGCAAATTCATGCCAATTTATACCCACAGAGGCACACATATCACTCATATTCCTGCGAAAACCTTTTCAACTTACACGCATGCAAATATATATCGAACATGCACATGCTCACACACCTACGAATGTAGTCAAAATCTAATTAATAACGCGCAAATTTTTACAAATGCTGGAGGAAGACTCAATTCAAAACAAAGGTAGATTCACTTATTTAATTAGTTATTTTTTGTACGAAGGGAAATGGAATAAAAATTAGCCAGGACCATATTTATACGACGGGCCCCCGCCATAACAGGAGAAGTCATGCGGAATTGTAAAATTGAAAAGATGTCGCGACATTTCCCAAAACTGTAAACCTATCATGCTCTCGTTTGATACTTGTGTTGGTCCCCCCTCATCCCTGGGACCGCCGGAATCGACCCCCTTGTGCCACCCCTGCTCATCGGCGGGGGTGGGGCCTTCATCTCTTCCGATCCGACCCAGCAAAGTGAACCCCCGGAACACTACCGGGAGGAACTGCAGAAGCAGGGTGCATCGACCTATTTACTATGTTTCGGTCTCGTTTGTTAAAAAAAGACTGATTTTCCTCACTTTAAATCCAGTTTTTTTAACTAACTTATACATATGTTTCTTTAAAAACCTATTTTTTAATATTGCAATTTTCAAAATATTAATAATAATTGCAATTACAAGAGAGATTCATTCAACATTATATGCATCGTTACGAGATTCAACGAAGGTTCAAAGAGAAAAAATTCGGGGAATGTTTATACAATTCCATTAACGTACTGTGTGGCTCTATGCCATAAATGATGCATCAACTTGAATCCTATGGGGCGTAAAATGATGAATCCTGCGGTGCCAATGTTTTCTTCCGAGTACTGCAAATTTCTTTCAAAGCGGTTGTCAAATTTTTCATAAAATATTTAAAACAGGTGAAACAAATGCAATTGCAACCTTGAAGTTACATTAACATGATAAATGTGTTCATTTATCATTTTATCGTATACGAGTGTCCAAACATCGTGATGTTTGGGAGGTCTGGTAAACATCGATCGCTATGCAGCAAACGAGAACCCAAATCTCCAATCTCGGCTTCTTTTATTCATCGTCCACGTCCTCTGAGGTTTCGCCCGCGATTCAGACGCCACTCCCGTCTTACAAAGAGCGTTCGTTGTCCGAGTACATAGGTCGAAGCATTGGGACGCGGGCGCGAAGTATTCTGATAAATAATACGATGGTCACCAACGACTCTTGCCTCATATTTGTCTGCCGTATAGATGGATGAAGTTCATTGTTATTCCCTTTTTTCGTATAACAAATTACTAATTTAATTAGATAAGTCGTACTTACTTTGAATTGAACCTTCCTCTAGCGTGTATACAAATATGCTCGTTCTTCGATTGATTTTTACAAATTTTTTAGGTGCATGTTAGTATATTTATTTGCATACGTGAAAGATAAAAAGGTTTTTGCAGGAATATGTGCGCCTCTATGGGTGTACATTTGCGTTAATTTGTTGGTTTCACTTGCGGTTCTATTCTTTTTAACGGGAGGTGACCTACCACCGACCCTCCACACGCCCCCGCGGCGGCTTCCAGGGGATTATGTAGACATAGATGGTTATACGATTCTATTTGCCCTCTACTTTTAAAGTCGAACTAAAGCTTAAAATTCAAGACGGTCTTCCATCGGGGATATAACCTCCAGCTAGCCTGTCAACTGTCATGGGGCAAATGCAAATAGATTTTGTATTTTTTATCATTTCTGAAAGGGTAGGAACAGGATAGGGATGTTGGACGGGATGAAGGGAGGAAAGAAGTACACCGAGATGAAGAGGGACCTGATATAGATGAGTTTGCTAGGTGGAGAGTCACAAAATGTTTATTTGATAGTTGTGTCCATCCAAAAACCTACCTTAACCGGTAGATTACCTAATAATATAAATAAATCATTTCAGACCACGTAAAGGTCTCATATTAAAGTGAATTGAAACATTTTGTGTAAAGCTATCATAAAGTTAATGTTTTTTATGTTTATCAACGAACACGTACTAAACCTGACAATCTATTGAGTTGAAATTTATACATTGCCAATTGTCTTTCAAGGGGAGGATGGTATTGTTTTCCCCCTCTGTCATCATTTACTGATTTGAATCCTTTCTCATTGGCCATTCCGGTTCCGCATAGAGGTGCCTCTACCATTTTCCCCTTGCACCATTCAGTAAAGCAAACCCTGGAGCTGCCTTCTAAAGGGAATTTAGAGAGGATTGTGGGATCGGGTCGGTGCGGGGACTACTTCACAGGCATCCAGAAAATCGTGATTTGAATCCCAACGATGGTAAATATTCCAAATATTTCCCGATCCCTACTTGGATGTCATGTGGAGAACACTTCAAATAGAGGATGATGCTCGTCGGATGGGATGTTCAAATTTGTGGGACCCCGGGACGTCCATCACTAACGCGTAGATTAGGCTAATTTCGCTTGCTCCTGGGTAACCCTCTACTTTTGAAATTTTGGGACAAAGGAAGTGATGGGTAGGACATAATTATAAAATAGAAAGCTCACTGCTAACTACGGCAGATAAAGTTAAATATTTTGGGGTAGTTCTAATACCATGCCTTTGATGGGGAGCACATATCAGGACAATATGCAGATCCGCTTTAAAGAAACTGGGCTTCATTAAACGAGTGGTGGGGAAATGTAATGAGAAAGTTAAAGAGAGTGTTAAATATTGCTCTAGTTAGACCACATTTGGAATGTGCCGCAAATATTTGGGATCCTTGGGCGAAAATTTGGGAAAAATAATTAGATAAGATCCGGAGAAAATCCGCCAGATTAACGAAAAGTTGTGATAATAAGAAGAGGAGTGTAACAGGCCTTTTACGGGGATTATGCTAGGAGCCACTTGAAATGAGAAGAGAACAAGCGAAACATACCTTTAGAAAGGTTCAGAGCAAACGAGTTTTAAGATGAAGGAATTATAATGGCACTACACTATTTGGGTAGATCAGACCATAAAGATAGAATAAGAGAATAGATTCCAGTCAGATAGATACTAATACGTAATCTTTCCCCATACAATCAGGAATTAAAACAGTAAGAAAGGAGAATCGCAATAGAAATAGTACGTAGAGATATTTAATTTACAAGTCAGGACAGGATTAAACGTTGCGTAGAGAGAAGGTATCTTGTAAATTACCGATTCAGGTGTGATGTGGTGGAACTGTTCCATAAAAACAGAGACTAAGGCAATTACAATTTTCCACTTAATAAACTTTTATTAAGTGGAAAATTGTAATAGTCTTCGTCTCTGTTATTACAAGTTATATTCGTGGGCACACGTGTATGTTAGTTGATAGTATGTATTGGAATTCTTATAAGTTATTAAGGTTATCGCAGGAGTATATGAGACTTTGCGGGTGCAGATTGGCATAAAAACATTGGTTTTGAATGCGGTTTTATTCTTTTTCATGGGTGGTGACTTAACACCCCCTGCAACCCCGCCTCTGCGGCGGCTTGCGGGGAACTATGTAGATGTATTTGCCGCCTTTAGGGGTGTCACCTACCGGATTATCAACGGAGATGGTCTCGGACTTAAGCCAATCGCTCACACTCAAATTCGCCAACGAGGGAACCGGAAATACATCCAAGTCAATTAGACGCCAATTGATAATAGTGCCAGCACCAGTGTATCAGTGGCCAGTTGCTCGGAACCAATTTTCATTCTCTCCCTTCCTTCCAATAGAGAGGGAAGGTGTGCATTGATGCGTGAGGGAGGCGAGTTCACCTGCGGGCGATTCCTTCTTAGAGACCGATGGGCTTCCAATTTCCGCCCGCGTTCGCCTTCTCCTACACCGCAGGCTATTGCTCAGCCATTCCACATCACCTCGTCGGGAATATCTCCTTAATTCCGTCGCTCACTCCCTTAACACCGAAATCCCACGTCTGTTTCAATAAAGAATGTTGGAACGCTAATGTTTCTTTCGTAATTGCAGTACGACGCTATTTTCACAAAGATTTTATGACATCTTTTTCAGGTGAAGACGAAACTGGACACCATTATTTATTATGCATTTTTCTTTCGCAGAGTAGAATTTTTTTGAAAATGCATTTCGTTTGATATATTTTTGTAATGTCGGTTAAAATTAATAACCATTCCTTATAGATAGTAAAGCAATGGTTTTGTTTCAGTTAAAGATCGTAATATTAGAAGACGAAATCACCATTGGTAGTCGAAATCCCCCAGGAGTCAGCCAGCCACAATAAGTATTAACGTACAAGTTATGGACTGCGCATGGTGATATGTATGTATGTATATATATATATATATATATATATATATATATATATATATATATATATATATATATAGTCTGACCTAAAGATGGCCTCGGAGTAGGCCGAAAGCTTAAATCATCTACAGTGTGAGTGTCCTTTTACGTGTTATCTGTTTTATTCTGTGTTCTATTGTGCCGTCCAAAAGTTATACTGCTCTCGTGAGTACTTCCGCATCATCGATATATATATATATATATATATATATATATATATATATATATATATATATATATATATATATATATATATATATATATATATATATATATATATATATATAAATTCACTGATAGTCATAAAAAACATAGAAACCAAAACAAACACAAGAGGGACTCACTGGTTCTCGAATTTTCGGTGGTCCAACCACCTTTCTCAAGAGGAATTAGGAACAGAACTGAGGCAGAGGAGGGCCCGAAAGCAGTGGTAGGAAGGAGAAGGGGAAATGGGGGAAAAGAGGGGAAAAGAGGGGAAAAGAAAGGAAGAGGGGGAAAAAAAGGGGGGGAAGGCATTCGAGGTGAGGAGTTTGGAGGGGTAGTGTATGGCGCGGGAATTTTAAAAAAGTTGGGGATGATATGGAAGTTGTTGGGGGCGGAGGGGGATGAAATTATATGCTTAAAGGCAATTAAATGCTACACCTCTACAAACCAGACCTGGCTACCATCTATAACCTCCCCCCGCCGACCTCTCGCGGGGTTTTCACCGGGAAGTACCCGCATTCTAGACTCTCTATACCCGCCACCCACATGCCGCCAGACGATGAGACGGACTCCGTTAGCCACGTGGTTAATCTTTCGTCCAAACCCCTTAACCCAAATCAAATTTCTCTTTTAAACAAGGGCCTCTCTTTCACCCCCACCCCAGAGTAAACCACGTAAAAATTCTCGCTGACGTACTGCGTTTTTGCCGAAATCTCCGGTGGAAGACTTTTTGGGAGTCGCGACCGGCACCCCTGCAAATCTCCAGACCCCTTCACAACGCCTTACAGAAATTCAAGCCGGCTTCAGCCCAAGAACCCAGTCCCCTCCCCTCAAATCATCCAATTGAAATTTTTATAAACCTTCTCTTGTCCAGAATCGCCAACCCGTCTTTCCTCAAGTCCCTTAATCCTCGATCTAACCTGTCCCCTACCGAATCCTCAGAGCTAAATAATTTAATGAAAAATCCTAACATCATCATTACTTCCGCAGATAAAGGGTCAACGGTTGTGGTCCTAAACAGATCAGACTACATTAGGGAAGCTGAAACACAACTCTCTGACACCTCTTCCTACCAGCAAATCACCGAAGATCCAAATCCCGCGCTTCAGGAGGACCTAATTGAATTTCTTAGTGCCAACGGGCCGAATGAAGGTCTATCTCCTTCAGACTTAGCCCTCCTCTCCCCTCCACAACCACGCATTCCTCATTTCTATATCCTTCCGAAGATTCACAAGCCGGGTAATCCTGGTAGACCGATTTTATCCTCCCGTCACTCCCCAGCAGAAAGAATCTCGGCATTTGTAGACCACTATCTCCAGCCGATTGTCCCGGCCCTACTATCATTCACTAAAGATTCCTACCATTTCCTGGATAGGTTAAATTCTATCTCCCTCCCTCCAGATGCCGAGATCATTATGACCACTATAGATGCCACATCCCTGTACACATCCATTCCCCACTTAGAAGGTCTCACCGCCTTCCAACACTACCTCTCCCAACGCCATGAGCCACCCATCCCCAGCACAGATTTTCTCCTCAGCCTTTCCGAGTTCATTCTTACCCGCAATTCCTTCTCCTTTAATGATAAATTCTACCAACAAATCAAGGGTTGTGCCACGGGTAGCAGGTTCAGCCCGCCCTATGCAAACCTCTTTCTTGGTCTCATGGAGAATAAATTCCTGTCACAACAACCCCTGAAACCGCTATTGTGGCTCAGATATATTGACGATATTTTCCTTCTCTGGCCACATGGTCCTGATTCCCTGAAAACTTTCATTTCCAAACTTAATGCTTCGTCCTCTATCTCCTTCACGTCTACAGTTTCCTCCTCCCAAATCACCTTCCTAGATGTAAACATATCATTTATAGACGATAAATTTCACACATCCGTACATATAAAACCCACAAATAAACAACAGTACTTACATTTTAGCAGGTGTCACCCATACCACACCAAACGTTCCATTCCTTATTCCCTTTCCATAAGGGGACACAGAATTTGCAATGACCCTGACTCCCTAGACAATTTCCTCATAAATTTACACCATTCCCTCCTCAAACGAGGTTATCCTGAATCCCTCCTGAATAAGAGGATCCGTAGACATACTTACACTCCCAGACCTTCCACCACCCTCTTTAAATTTGTACCACGTTTCTCCCTGGCCTAGAATCTCTGCGTTCTATCCTAAAGGGCCTCTATCCTATCCTCAAAAACCACAATTCCACCACCAACCTTTTCCCCAAATGCCCCTCTGTCACTTTCAAACGCCCCGCCAATCTATCAGATCTTCTAAAATCTACCAATCCACTTCTTAAATCCTCGCCCCGTTCCAAAATCACTCCCAGACCCTGCAATAAACGTAGATGCAAAACATGTCCTATTTTCCTAACCAGAATCCCATCCCTCTCCCACCCGCTCTTTAACTCTCTCCCACCAATTCCCTACTCCTCGTGTACCTCCAGCAATGTTGTCTACCTACTCAAATGCCAACTTTGCCCTGCCTTTTACATTGGATAGTGTACCACACCCCTCAATATTAGAATCAATAATCATCGAGCCTCATGCAACAATTCCTCCCTTATTGGTATGTTCCCAATCCCCAAACATGCCTCCGAACACAACACTGCCTTTGACCAATGTTTTAAAGTATCCGTCTTAGCATCCCTCCTACACTCAGACCCTCCACTAAAACTCAAAACATTAGAGCTAGTTTTCATCTGGCTCTTGGATTCCAGGAATCGCCCAGGTTTTAATATTAGACATTAATTGCCCCCTTTATGCATATCATTTCATCCCCCTCCGCCCCCAAAAACTTCCATATCATCCCCATTTTTTTTTTAAATTCCCTCGCCATACACTACCCCTCCAAACCCCTCACCTCGAATGCCTTCTCCCCCCCCTTTTTCCCCCTTTTCCCTTCTTTTCCCCTCTTTTCTCCTCTTTTTCCCCCTTTTTCCCCCTTCTCCTTCCTACCACTGCTTTTGGGCTCTCCTCTGCCTCAGTTCTGTTCCTAATTCCTCTTGAGAAAGGTGGTTGCACCACCGAAAATTCGAGAACAAGTGAGTCCCTCTTTTGTGTGTTTTGGTTTCTGTGTTTGCTGTGACTATTTAGTGAGTTTCACTGTGCACGTTCGTGGCTTTTCCGGGAAAGTGAATATATATATATATATATATATATATATATATATATATATATCCATAAACAAAGTAATCATCCCGAAGGTCGGGTTAGTAGGTAATGGTAGAGCTCACCCATGTACCAAGCCCAACGGCGTGTGAATATTCACACATCAGGGTAGGGGGGCCAGTTCCTTTCCCTGTGCCGCCTATGTTTTCCCAGGAAGACCTGGTACCCGAAAAATCAATTAGCTTGGGTGGAGCTGCAGGTGCTCAAAGTGCCTGCCCGGGAATCGAACCCGGGACCTTACGGTCTGTAGTCCAACGCTCTACCAACTAGACCACCGTGACCCGCTATATATATATATATATATATATATATATACATACATGAATATTAAAATACTATATATATACATACAACATATTAAAATATTCAACTATTTATCAAAATTAAAGCACACACAACATGAGGATGGTTAGAGGAGACCAGGAGGGAAATATTGGAATAACGGAGGAAGTGGTTCACAGCAGGGAGAGGTGCAGAAAGCTAATAGGCAATAAAATATTTGCTGAGCACCAACCAACACAAAGAACAAAGAGGGTGTGGACCGAAGAACAACGACGAGCAGTAGGGGAGAAAAGGAAGGAGTTCTGGGAAGAAAGAAAGAAGAAAAACCAGAATTCTTGAGGTCATTGCGGTCCATAGTTGGCCAAACTCAATAATATATATATATATATATATATATATATATATATATATATATAGACACATGTGTCTATATATATATATATAGACACATGTATATATATATATATATATATATATATGTGTGTGTGTATATATATATGCTCTATTTTTTCCCCTATAACAAAGGTTATGCGCTTTTCCAGAAAGATAAAACCTAAGCTAAACATAAAAATAGGAGGGGAAAAAATAGAGCAGGTAGAACACTTTACATATCTCGGAAGTGTTTTGGACCAATACGGTCAAAGTAATACGGACGTAAGGAGAAGAATTGCGCTAGGCAAGGTGGATTTCTTAAGGAGGAGGGAGTTGATGACGGGGACGTTGAGTAGGGAGGTTAAGAAAAGACTCTTTGATATGGAGCGTAGCTATGTACAGCGCGGAAACATGGTCGCTGATGCAGGAGGATAGACGTAGATTGGAGGCTTTTGAAATGTGGGAGTGGAGAGGAATGGAGAAGGTGAAATGGACCGAAAGGAAAACAAATGAGGAAGTACTAGAAATGATGGGGGAGGAGAGGGGTTTGTTGAGAGAAATCCTATGGAGGCAGGAAAAATGGATGAAAGGCGTATTGAGCGGTAGTGGAATGTTGAGGAAGGTAATACAGGAGAGAATTTTAGGCATACAAGGAAAGGGCAGGAACAAGATAGGGATGTTGGACGGGAAGATGGGAGGAAAGAAATACACAGAGATGAAGAGGGACCTGATGTAAATTAGGTTGCAGGATTGGGTTTTGTTTGATGTTACAAAATGTTTATTTGATAGTTGTGTCCATAAATAAACCTAACTTAACCGGTAGATTACCTAATAAATAATATATATATATATATATATATATATATATATATATATATATATATTCATTCAAACATAGAAATAGGTATAAGGAAAGGGGATAGGAAAACACATAAATGGTGATCACCGGACATGTGGGGAAGGCGGATTTTGAGCAGATCACGAATGTAAAAATATTTCCTTAACCGGGATTTGACACCGGACCTTCCAGTTGCCGGGCGGATGCGCTATTCCCGGCAAGAGGAAGGTCCGGTGGTCAAATCCCGGTTAAGGAAATATTTTTACATTCGTGATCTGGTCAAGATTCGCCTTTCCCACCTGTCCGGTGTTGGCCTTTTATGTGTTTTCCTATCCCCTTTCCTTATACCTCTTTTTATGTTTGAATGAATATTTGTGCGCCGTATGGCGGGATTTCGTATTTGAATGTATGTGTGTGTATATATATATATATGCGGGTCGCGGTGGTCTAGCGGGTAGAGCGTTGGACTGCTGACCAAAGGGTCCCGGGTTCGATTCCCGGGCAAGGCACTTTGAGCACCTGCAGCTCCACCCAAGCTATTTGATTTTTCGGGTAGCAGATCTTCTTGGGAAACCATAACCGGCACAGGGAAAGGAACTGGCCACCTTACCCTAATGTGTGATTATTCACACGCCGTCGGGCTTGGTACTGGGTGAGCTCTACCATCACCTACTAAACCGACCTTCGGGTTGATTACTGTGTTTATGGTATATATATATATATATATATATATATATATATATATATATATATATATATGTATATATATGTATATACCATATATATATGTATATTATATATATATATATATATATACCAATACGGTCAAAGTGGTAGGGACGTAAGGAGAAGAATTGCGCTAGGCAAGGAGGCTTTCTCAAGGAGGAGGGAGTTGATGACGGGGACGTTGAGTAGGGATGTTAAGACAAGACTCGTAAAAACTCTGTAATGGAGCGTAGCTATGTACGGCGCGGAAACGTGGTCGCTGAAGCAGGAGGATAGACGTAGATTGGAGGATTTTGAAATGTGGGTGTGGAGAAGAATGGAGAAGGTGAAATGGACCGAAAGGAAAACAAATGAGGAAGTACTGGAAATGGTGGGGGAGGAGAGGGGTTTGTTGAGAGAAATCCTATGGAGGCAGGAAAAATGGATGAAAGGCGTATTGAGCGGTAGTGGAATGTTGAAGAGGGTAATAGAGGGGAGAATGTTGGGCAAGCCAGGTAAGGGTAGGAACAGGATAGGGATGTTGGACGGGATGAAGGGAGGAAAGAAGTACACCGAGATGAAGAGGGACCTGATATAGATTAGCTTGCTAGGTGGGGAGTAGCAAAATGTTTATTTGATAGTTGTGTCCATCCAAAAACCTACCGTAACCGGTAGATTACCTAATAATAATAATATGTATATACCATTACACTAAGATAATAAATATTACACACTCAGAAACGTAAAAGAAGGACACTTACATTAGATATTTACGTTTCGACGGCACGGCCGTTGACATCAGAATGCCGTTGTCGGGGAAGAGCTGAGAGGACATGTGCAGGAGAAGGGTGACTAGAGAAGAGGTAAGGGGCCAATGGGAAGCGGACAAGGTGGGGGAGTGGGAAAAGGGAGGGGGCGGTAGAGATGCCGCGGTAGGGGAAGAGCTGGAAGGACCCTGTCATGGAGCGGCCGGGCCTTTAGCGGGGGACTCGGTGACCGATTCGCTCAGAAGAGTGAAGCGGTTTTAGGCAGCAATGAATAAAATCCTTATATATATATATATATGTATATACATACATATACATATATATACATACATATATACAATATATATATATACACATACATACACATACATACACATACACATACATACACATACGCATACTTTTTACATATATATATAAGGAGGAGGAGAGGTAAGGGGCTAATAGGAAGCGGACAAGGTGAGGGAGGGGAAATGTAGGCAGTATTGGATAAAATCAGTGGGCATGGTTCAGCCCGGGGGGTTTAAAAGACTGGAGCACCTAGATATGTGCATTCTCGCGAGATCTCACCTCTATGTTACTAGCGGAATTAGGACAGGTTTCAACCACTGAAACGGAGAAGCAGTCATTTAAGGACTGGTTGTGGGAAGCAGTGTGAGTAGGGATGGATAATTAAGGGAGGTGGGAGATTTGGTGGAAGTTACATGAGACTTCTGCCCTGCCTTTTACGTGGGTGAATGCACGACTACCCTTTCCCTCCGAATGAATAACCACCGCTATTCCACCAAATCTCCCACCCTCCTTAATTATCCCATATATATGGGATATCTAACCTCCTAACACTGCCCTAACCTCCTCTTCCTAACACTGCCCATCCGGACTCTCCGTTCCCCACTCGCACCTGAGCAGTCTGAGACATGTACAGGTTGCGGATCAGTCTCCTGTCCCTCCAATCCATTCCTATTTTCTGCAATACACGCATTAATTTTTCCCAATTCACTCTATCAAACGCTTTTTCGAAATCTACAAAACAGGCAAAAACGTCCTGATTGTATTCTATATTCCTCTCGATTAGTGATCTCATTACTGCAATTTCATCTCGCGTACCTCTTCCTTTCCTCAACCCAAACTGATCATCCCCTAAGTAATCATTTGCCTTACTCTCTATCCTTTTGTTGATGATCCTGAGAATAACTTTACCTGCGTGGAATATCAAACTTATTGTTCTGTAATCCTCACATGACGAAGCCTTTGCCTTTTTTGGAATAGGAACTAACACCGATCTCACAAAATCTTCCGGCCAGATTCCTTCCTCATAGATACTACGA
The DNA here is from genome assembly GCA_037158775.1 of Hetaerina titia. NCBI lineage: Eukaryota > Metazoa > Arthropoda > Insecta > Odonata > Calopterygidae > Hetaerina > Hetaerina titia. Next base: position 2,013,849 of record CM073776.1, on the reverse strand, counting down.
ATCAGTCCATAAATAGCCTTCTTCCCACCTTTCCCTAACCATTTCAACATTTCTACAGGAATATTGTCCACCCCCACGGCCTTATTTGCTTTCATCTCCTTTAATGCCCTTTCTATTTCATCGTCGAGTATGCCTGGACCTAAGCTATCTTCTTCTACGTCATGTTCCTTTTCTATGTCTAACCTTATCGGCCTAAGTTCTTCACCATACAGTGTTTCTATATATTCCTTCCATCTCTCTTGGATTTTTCCTGATTCAACTATTATCTTACCCCATTTATCTTTAACTGTTAGCACAGATCTTGCCTTCTTACTTCCCGATAACTTAACCTGGCTGTATAGAGCACCAATTTCACCCTTCTTCTGTTAACTTTCCATATCCTCGCATTGCGTTTTCCACCATTTTTCCTTTGCTATATTTGTGGCCCTTCTCAATTTATTGTTTAACTCTTTGTACTTCGTTTTGCCTAACTCTGTGTTTACATTTTTCCATCTTCTTCTCTCATCCATATATGCAATCATATCATCCGTTACCCATGGTTTCCTTATCCTTTTCCCGTTAACGGTTCCTATAGTGTCTTTAGCGGCTTCCAATATACCTTTCTTGATACATTCCCATTTTTCTTCGATAGTACTCAGTTCTTTACCGTCATCCATCATTTTCTCTACAGCCTGCTGATACTCCTTCCTCGTTAATCCATTTACTGCTTCTAAATTCCATTTCCTAACCCGCCGCCCTTGCTTTATCTTCTTGAGACGAACATTACATTTCATAACAACTAAGTTGTGGTCAGAGTCCGCATCCGCTCCTGGGAAACTATGCGAATTTATCACACTGTTCCTAAACCTGTGCCTAACAATAATATAATCTAACTGATACCTTTCTGTGTCACCTGGCATTTTCCATGTATACCTACGCCTTTTGTGGTGTTTAAACCATGTGTTAGTGATGACTAACCCCTGTCTCCTGCAGAATTCAATTGCTTTCTCCCCGCGTTCATTCCTCGTGCCTAACCCATAGTCCCACACCTCACCACCATCTCTTCCTTCGCCTACCGTCGCATTCCAATCCCCCATCACTATCAAATGTTTCCCTGCAGGAACACTCGCGATGATATCCTCTAACTCATCATACATCCTATCGACTTCTTCCTCCTTGTGGTTGCTCGGTGGCATGTATACCTGTATAATGACCAAGTTCGTCGGCTCTGCTTTAATATCTACGAGTAAAATTCTATCTTTCGCTTGCTCTATGTTGACTACGCTTCTTCTTACCCCTTTATTTAAAATTACGGCAACCCCTCGTTGGCTCTCGTCCCCGCCGCTGTATATCACTCTATAATTTTCACTCCAGTAATCCCCGCTATCCTTCCATCTCACCTCGCAGAGACGTAAAACATCTATATTACCTCTTTCCATCTCTCGCTTAATATTTTCTAATTTGCCTCTCCTCAACATTGTCCTGACGTTCCAGGTTCCTATTCTAACTACTTTCGCCTTCTTCTGAGTCTTCTGTCCTGCTGCAGTTATTTCTTCCCTGCAAGGGTTTCGTGGGATGACGACCGCGGAAGCCTTGCCTCTCCCGCTGCCGGGCACGACACACGGCCCTCTGGGCCGAGTACCGGAGTTGCCAGGACTCAATTTCTGGTTTGCGTCCGTCATTATTTTCTTGGGAATGATAATTGAGGTGGTTTCCCGTTGCCTTCCTCAATAGTGTTTTTAACGTGACACCATCACTTAATGGCCGCCCCACTGGGGTCAGACGCCATTGCAGCCGCCTCACTGAGGAACAGACGCTGCGTGGACTACCTTTCGTCTGGCTCCTAACCTTCGACCTATCTGGCATGGGTGACCCTTCGAGGAGTAATTATTATTACTCCCGCCAGCACAGCTCTAGGGGTCATCGGAACACACAAGCCCTTCCACCACGACAAGGTTGTGGTCCATGGGAGGGATATATAAATATATATATATATATATATATATATATATATATATATATATATATTCATACACATTCAAATATTCATTTACACATAGAAATAGATATAAGGAAGGGGGATAAGAAAACATATAAAAGGCGACCACAGGACTGGTAGGGAAGGCGGATTTGAGCAGATCACCAATGTGAAAATATTTCCTGGTTAAGGAAATATTTTTACATTTGTGATAACCTTCGTTGAAGTAACGTGAAGTGTCAAATACAAAACTTAGACGTTAACACACAATATGAGAACACATAAAAGGAGCACTCACACGCCATTTCTTGATAATTTCGACGAAATTTTGGTCCATTTTCCTCGGAAGATTAGTAAGGAGTGACTGGTGAAAGGTATGTGGGACAGAGAGATAAAAGGGGACGGGGGAAGCGGAGAACGGGTGTTGTGGCCAGAGGGGAGCGGAGATGGGATAAGCATGAGAGGGAGGATGCAGGAAAAATTCCCAAGCGGCAGAAAATACAAATAGTCAATCCGCAGACACTACAACATCTACGACCCATGTGTCAACTTAGAAAGTCATCATCAGGACTCAACAAAACAAAACCTAGACCAAGAATAACACAATGTATGCGGACAAACAAAATATTCTACTATTACTACTAACTGTCCTCTTCAACCCTCAATAATTAGTGAACGACATTGAGACACGGATGATGATAGGTTTTGCACAGCCATATAAATGCCATTTCCATCTTTTTTTTTAATTTTATAGGGTTATCGGATGGGGGAAGGGATGCTAGAACGGAAACACTGTAACACTGGTTGAAGGGGGTTTTGTGGTGGGAGGCATGTTTTGGGATGGGAAGACCCGCAGACGGGGAAGTGGGATTACATGAGGCGCAAAGATTGTTTATCCTGAGGTTCAGAGGTGTGGAGCACTGGCCTATATAAAATGCCGGGCAAAGTTTGCAAGTCAAAAGGTAGATTACATTCTGAGATGTGCATGAGGAGTGGGGGAAGGGCGGGAGAGAGTTAAAAGGTGGGATAGTGAGGGGTGGAGTGGTGAAAATAGGACAAGTTTTGCATCTTGCTCGCAAGCACGGAGTGGGTGTGATTCTGGGGGTGGGAGGGGATTTGGAAAGAGGCTTGGTGGATTTGAGGAGATCTGATAGGTTGGCGGGCCGTTTGAAGGTAACAGAAGGGCATTTAGGAAGAAGGTTGGACGAAAAGTTGTGATTTTTGAGGATGGGGTACAGGTCTTTGAGGATGAATTTAAGGGACTGGATGCCAGGGAAGTAGGTGGTGCATATTGAGAGAGGGTAGGAGTCTGTGGTTGAGGGAGGATTAGGGCTGTAGGATTGTTTTAGGATTTTTTTGTGAATGAGAATATCTGGGTAACCCCGTTTGAGGAGGGAATGGTGAAGGTTGTTGAGGTATTTGTTGAGGGATTCGGGATGTTTGCAAATGCGGTGCCCGGGGATAGACAGGGAGTAAGGGAGGAAGCGTTCTACTCCTCAAACTCGATCTTTGAGAGGGCCTTTAGTTCTTTCAGCGATGCGCTTTTAATGTCACATACGGCTGTAAGACGACGGCCCTTCAAGGTTCTCTTGATTTTTGGAAATAGGAAAAAGTCATACGGGGCCATATCTGGCGAATATGGGGGCAGGAGCATCGTTACGGTATTGTTTTTGGCCAAAAATTCACGAACAAGCAATGAAGTGTGAGCTAGTCCATTCTCGTGGTGCAAAAGCCATGAATTGTTTTACCACTGATCTGGCCATTTTCTTCGAATTGCTTCACAAAAATGGTGTTGAACTTGTAGATAGTACTTCTAATATACCGTTTGACTTGGCGGCAGGAATTCATGATGCACTATGCCATTAAAATCGAAGAACACAGTGAGCATAACCTTCTTGTTCGACCACACTTGTCGAGCCTTTTTCGGTCTTGGCGAGCCAGAAGGCCTCCACTAGGATGATGGAGCCTTAGTTTCAACGTCATATCCATTAACCCATGTTTTGTCGCCTGTTATAATCCGTACGTTTCAGTAATTCTGCATCGTGGTTTACTTCAATTAGTGACTCTTGAGTAACTTCCATTCGTCGCTGTTTTTTGTTCAACATTCAACAATTTTGGAACGAATTTTGCTGCCACGCGTTTTATACCCAAAACATTGGCAAAAATGTCACGACATGATCCAACCGATATGCCAACATCGTCAGCGACCTCTCTAATTGTGATTTGGCGATCGCTCATAACCATTTCTTTCACTTTATCCACTTTTTTATCGATTGTTGATGTGCTGGGGCGTCCAGGGCGTTCGTCATCTTCAAGGTCTTCACGACCTTCTTGGAAACGCTTATACCACTGGTAAACTCTTGATTTACTCATAGTAGACTCACAATAGGCCTTTGTTAACATTTCACACACTTTGTTACACTTGATTTCATTTTTTACCGAAAATTTGATACAAATTCTTTGATCCGTTTCTTTTAACAAACGAAAATGGCTGAGCTCATAAAACGCGTCTAACTTTAGGGGCTGTGACAAAATAAGTCCACAATGAGAACAGCTGAATGTTTTATCATAGTTCAGGGGCATATATACCAACATAATAAAAAATGTTTGACAATCGGACTCTCCAAGCCCGCGAAATGAAAATTCTCGTTATGTTTTGAACACACCACGGATATTATTATAAGGTAATCTACCGGTTAAGGTAGATTTTTGGATGGACACAACTACCTAATTAATATTTTGTGACTCCTAAAAAAACACAATATAGCAACCTCTCTACATCAGATCCTTCTTCATCTCTGTGTACTTCTTTCATCCCTTCATCTCGTCCAACATCCCTCTCCCGTTCCTGCCCTTTCCTCCTTTACCTAGTATTCTCCCCTCTATTACAGTCTTCAACATCTCGCTTCCGATCAATTCGCCCTTCATCCATTTTTCCTGGCTCCATCCACATTTCCGGGGATGGAGATAAATTGTTGACGTAATCGTGTAGAAAAAACCGATAAAGCTTTTCAATAGTTTAACGACAATACCACAGTTTATGCACGATTGTAAATTGAATATACATGTATGTATGGTATACTATTATCAGCACTAAAGTTATCTTATTTAATTGAAGGATTACCATCATAATTTGAAGGTTACATGGACAGACAAATTAAGGAACGAGGAAGGATATGGAAGAGCAGAAGAGGATACAACCATATGGAGAACTCCATGGCCAAGATTGGACACAAATTGAGGCACAATGGATCGATTAGGAATATAATAGAGAGGAAGATTCCACGAGGAAGACCAAGAGACATGTACATAAGAAAAATGAAGCAGGAGGTAAAACAGAGATGGCATCAAGAATTGAGGTAATTGGCATTAAAAAGAGTAGAATGGTGACTTACATTAAACCAATCCTAGGATTGAAATACTGATGGTGATGACATTCATAAGCATTATTTAAAACGTGGATTATCGTGTACGGAGTTCTTCACTATCATTGTTTCATAATATTTACCGTATACTTTATCATACATGATTTCGTAATGCATAAAGAAGTTGTCGCTTGCGGTAGCGAATCGCAAACCCCTGAAAAGGTTACCATGAAAACGCAAACAGAGAAACAATGATATAAATTTTGCCAAGGCCTCGCAATAATTCCGTATTCTGAGTCCCTCTGTAGTCTATGAGCATCACGTTCGTTTGAATGTTTAGCGATACATCGCCACGCAAATCAGTGACCCCCGGACTCGGAGCTCCGGTGATCGATGTCTCACGTGGGAAGGGCCCCAACCGCTCGCCGGACATTCCGGTCTCGTACGCACCCCCTGCCATTCATTCGTCACCCACCCCCCACGCATTCGACGCTCCCCAACACCCCGCAAGGCCAAAAAACGAGGAGAATCGTGCACTTCGAAATACCACATGAACAGGATAAGCAATATTTTAAACATATATATTCAGCCAATGCATACAGATATGAGGAAAATGGATAGTAACACACGTATATAGGAATAGCAGACATGCCAACTCTCCCGATTTAAGCGGGAGACTCCCGATTTTTCCTTCTTACGTTCTTGATGAACTGTTCAAATTGTGTACTTAGCTTAACATGTTAATAAAGTGTGACATTCATTAAAAATTGGCAAAGTGTCATAAAGGGATTAAGGTGCCATGCAAATATTGTGGTAATTAAAAGTGATTACTTCGTGATACACTTCTAAAAATCTCCCGATTTTTCATTTTTGAAAGTTGGCATGTCCTCCCGATTTTTCATTTTTGAAAGTTGGCATGTCTGGAATAGTGAGGAAAGTGGATTCACAATTTACCTTTCCTCGAGAGCTCAGAGCACCGGCCCGGCAAGTCGAAGATCCATGGTTCAAGTTCCACTCAAGGAGACTTCTTTATGCTTGTGATATACTCGATTCCAATTTGCCCACTTCTTCTGTGTTCGTCTTTTAAATGCGTTCCTAATGGAGTGGAAGACTGACTCCGGCGGCATTCCACCACTTGGAGGTGACGGAAAGAGGGGCGCCCAACAGTATTCTTGGACTTGGATGGAAGTGTGCCGCAGAAATCCTCCACGCATCAACTGATACTACGCCTGTTGCAGGAGTCATTACGACTCACGCGACGGCCTTTTATGAGAAGCTTGAATGCAAAAAGGCAGAACACCTGCGGCTGATCGGCGGCCTAAAGCCTGTCTCTTGGGAAAGGTACAAACGCCCAAGAGCAGCAACGGGACGGGTAGATGACCAACCACCGTTAAAAAGGAAAAGGAGTTGATTGGACCCTCCATCATCGACGGCCTAAAAAGCCGAAAACACAGCAGCTGAGCGATTAAATCATCGGGCAGCTGCAAGCCAAGCGTAAAGAGGAAACGTCTTTTGCATCAAGAAGCGAAGAACGTCGAAACCTGGGTCGTGTTTTTTAAATAATGGGGAATTACAAAGTAAATTATTTCATTTCAAGTTTCAAATTGTTCTCTCAAGTAGTTTGTTTACACGTATTGTTGCAGTGGACGTCTTTCGTGTTTTTCGTCAAAATGGAAAAACTTTAATTTGGTGCATTCATAAAACTCCTCGTTTTGGATGGAATAACTCCTAAGGGCATTCATCCAAAGTTGAAAAATATGCGCGGGAACTTTGCTCCTTCAATATTAACCGTTCAAAAGAGGGGGGCCAAATTTAAACGCGGTCACGCATCCTCTGAAACCACCGCAGAAACCACCGAAAAGGTGAATGATATCGGGTTGGATGACAGGCGAGTGAGGGTGACTGAGAGAGAGCTAAGGCCGTCGGGGTATCGAAAGAAATCCACCTTGCGCAGATGCAAAAGCACTCGGTGCCAACTGCCGCAAAGCACCGCTGGCGTAGTACCGTCTAAAATACATTTTACATCCTGGAAGGAGGGGAGTGACTATGGAAGGAAAAGAGGGGAAGGGCGGAATTTTGAAGAAGGGAAAAGGTTGCAAAGGAAAGCGGAATACAGAGTTTTGACCTTGTTACAAATCAAATAATTATAAAGAGTCATTAAGTGCGAAGTGGATAACTTGGGGGAATGGCGGCAGTCTCCCATTGGCAGCCGGGAGGACGCCATTATGCCTGCCGAGGGTTGTAGTACAGGCCAGGGAATTAGGACCTTCAGGAAGGGTGGGGGAGGAGTACGCCACATGCAACTCACACACTGGGGGGGGGTGCACTCAGGGAAGGGGCGGTTGTGTGTCACAAATGGTCAATATTTACAAAGGAAACTAACCCAGCGTGTGAGTTAAGTGTGGGCTATTCCTCCCCCAGGGGGTCTTAATCCCCTGGCCTGGGCTCCAACCCTCAGCTCGCCTAATGGCGTCCTCCCGGCTGCCGATGGGTTATTGGCGACTGTCGCCGACTCTAGCATCAAGTTTTGTCGTGAGCAATTTCGCGTGCAAAACGTAACCGATGCATTCTTTTGATATCTCTTAGACGATAATAGCAATCGGATGCACCTTCGTACGTCGATCTTCCAAAATCATACCGTGCACTTTTTCGACGATTTCCGGCGTGGTGCCACTTTCCGGAGGTCATTCATGTGAATCAACTTGGAGGCTTTCACGGCCGCGTTTAAACTCGATGGCCAATTTCTTTCTTGGCGTAAATTTAAGGAGAAGAGTCACAAAAGGCACATTGACAATCCTCGAAATAATTTCTGTGGGTATTATACCTTATTCTAAGAAGGATTTTTAACACTGCACGACACTCGAGTTTTTTACACCTCACAGCACTAAACAGCACACGCACCGCAACTGATTCAGACGACTACCAACAGAAAACTGCTCGATGGAATGGATTGCAATTTCACTTGGCAATCTATTCATATTTATACCAAAGTAAGAGAAAAAAATCATCCGAGTAGCGATACCATCTAGGGGCGAAGCCGAAAACTTTTCGGACCACTCTCATAAAAGGCATTTTTTAATGCTGGAAGCAGCCGCAAGATGTTTAAGAAATTGCTGTGTTTGTGCATTTGGGTCGAGTTAGCACATGCCCCACCGATATCAGAAAAATGAAATCTTTAATAAGCCTTTGATGCGTATCATCATGATTATTCTAAGGCATTTAATATATAAAAGTATAAGGTAAGCATAAAGTCAGGATGAGACTACTATATTTTGAGGATGTTTTTATTTGTGGCCTTGTGTTCATATATTAGTGGATATAATTTAATATTGAGATGATTCTTACATTCCAACTTCAATTACTTTTCTGGTGGCACTGAGGGGTGAAGACAGTGGAAATTTTGCCTAATGAACATGTTGATTTACCACCATTCCATGTATTCTCTTAATAAAGCACCTACCATGTTTGACGGCATACGTATGTAAGACTCAGGTGTATTTCAGAAGAGAGTATGAGAAAAAAAGTTTTTACAGTCTCCGCAAAATTGCAAATATTTTTTTTAAATTTACAACACTTCTTAATCTGTTACTCATGTCCATCCGCCAGTATTAATGATAACAAAAATTATTTAAGAAATTATTTTAGAATCGGGCTGGTTGGTTATGACAATATGTTCTAAATTAAGCGTACAGTAGTGAGTGTTGAGCATGTCTTTTGTGAACATATAGTCATATCTTTGTGTACAAGACTCAGGGTTAATTTATGATCCATTATTTTAGAAAATAGTCTTACATGAAAAGAATCTTATATGCTGTCGAACATGGTGCCGTGTGATCGTATTATGCACAATGAGAAATTGAAAAGCTATGCATGATTAATACTTTGGCCTAGGCGCATATTTCTGGACTGCTTTTGTTTGCAATTTTATGAGTGATTAGACTACCAGTATGTATGCTGGATGTTTGAATTCCCACAGAAAAATTAATAGGACAGGTTTCATACACTGCTTTTGTTTTACCTTTCAACTGTGGTTATCCATTAAATACAACCTGATCACTGTTAGCGCTTTTTATTTTGAGTCACTCATCCCTTAAATTCCAAAAAACCTGCTTATTCGTCATTTAATCCTTGTTTTCGTTATTCTCTTTTACAGGGTTCGTCCGGAAAATAAGTGTACTGATTTTTTCCCGCCGCTCCAGGTGCGCCCAGCACCGCTCTGACGGGCTGCGATTGGAGGGGGGTATGTTGGCAAGCGACGCTGAAAAAGGCAGTCGGCTCTTAGCTGTGGTGTAGTGAGGAGCTCTATTAACGTGAACCTCCACGCTCGACCCACGTCACGAAACGCGATGCCGAAGTTTTTGGAGCAGCGTTATTCCATCAAATTTGCGGTAAAGCTTGGGAAATCGTCTACCGAAACTGTCGGTATGATTAACCAGGCTTACGGGGAGTCAGCCATGTCCAGAAACATGATCTTTCGGTGGCACAAGATGTTCGTGGAGGGCAGAGAAGAGGTCGACGACGAACCACGGCCTGGACGCCCGTCAACGACACTCACCGACGAAAATGTGCGAAAAGTTCGCGATGTACTGAACTCTGATCGTCGTCTTAGTGTTCGGATGATAGCAGAGCAGTGTAATGTGTCAACAACAATAGTGCACGAGATTATTAGGGACCAATTACAGATGCGAAATATTTGTGCAAAGTTGGTGCCGAAAGTGCTCAGTGATGATCAAAGACTCAATCGTTTGGAAATCGCGACACAACTTGCGGATCACTGCAAAAATGATCCACATTTTTTAGAGAACGTTGTTTCGGGTGACGAGACGTGGGTCTTTGAGTACGACCCGGAGTCGAAGAGACAAAGTGCGGAGTGGCACACCCCATCATCACCCCGTCAAAAGAAAGCTCGCATGAGCAAATCTCGGATCAAGGCGATGTTCATTGTCTTTTTTGACAAAAGGGGAGTCGTCCACTACGAATTTGTACCTGAACGACAAACTGTAAATGCTGCATTTTACGTCCAAGTGCTCGACAGGCTTCAAAATCGAGTCGCCCGCGTCCGGCCAGCGATCAAAAACATCTGGCGGCTGCATCACGGCCATGCGCCGTCTCACACCGCGCTTGTCGTGTCGGACTTCTTGGCCAAGCACGGCGTGGCAACGCTGCCGCACCCGCCCTACAGCCCGGGCTTGGTACCACCGGATTTCTTTCTGTTCCCGAAGATAAAGAGGAGTTTGAAAGGAACGCGATACGGGACTTTGGACGCGGTCAAAGAGGCCGTGACGACGTGTCTTCGAGAGGTTCCCGATGATGCCTTCGCGGGAGCGTTCCAGGAATGGGAACGCCGCTGGAACAAGTGTATCGACTCACAAGGGTCCTATTTTGAGGAATATTAGCTTAAGATATGTAAAAGTATAATAATATTTTTTTCCTGAGCTCAGTACACTTATTTTCCGGACGAACCCTGTACATTTGTTCAGCTTGAAAGCCATTAAGAAAATTTTAATAAGTGTTGGATTCAATTGTTGGTAATTTTTGAAGCCATTTGTGATGCTGCAAACGTGTTTCTGCTGCGTCCTTACAAACTTTATCAATTAAAACCCCGTGAAAAACCTTAAACGCCCAAAGTCTCCCAGAAAATCGATAGGCTTGACAGAATTGATAAATATAACAAGTTGAATAATTTACGCTGATAGAATATACCATGAAAACAACTTGAGCATTACGATTTTTCTGAGAAGTCCGAATAAAAATAATCCAGCCGAAGGTATAAAGAATGGAGATATTGTACTGTAATAATGTACTGTGTATCGACTCACAAGGGTCCTATTTTGAGGAATATTAGCTTAAGATATGTAAAAGTGCAATAAATTTTTTTCCTGAGCTCAGTACACTTATTTTCCGGACGAACCATGTATATGTGGCGATCTAAAACCCCCCTCCACACGCACTTGCGGTGTCCTGCAGGGTACTATGTACATGGAGATGAAAATTAGATTTTTTGTGTTCGTAAGAAACTTGAAAATATTATATTTGTACTTTACTAGGCAAAGAGGGAGTTGATGACGGGGACGTTGAGTAGGGAGGTTAAGAAAAGACTCGTAAAAACTCTGATATGGAGCGTAGCTATGTACGGCGCGGAAACATGGTCGCTGAAGCAGGAGGATAGACGTAGATTGGAGGCTTTTGAAATGTGGGTGTAGAGAAGAATGGAGAAGGTGAAATGGATCGAAAGGAAAACAAATGAGGAAGTATTGGTGATGGTGGGTGAGGAGAGAGGTTCGTTGAGAGAACTCCTATGGAGGCAGGAAAAATGGATGAAAGGCGTATTGAGCGGTAGTGGAATGTTGAGGAAGGTAATACAGGGGAGAATGTTAGACAAATGAGGAAGGGGTAGGAACAGGATAGGGATGTTGGACGGGATGAAAGGAGGAAAGAAGTACACAGAGATGAAGAGGGACCTGATGTAGAGTAGGTTGTTGGATTGTGTTTTGTTTGGAGTCACAAAATATTTATTTGGTGCTTGTGTCCATCCATAAACCTACCTTAACCGGTAGATTACCTAATAATAAAAATAATACGTATTTCCTAAAACCTGAACCTATTATTTCCTCTTTCATTACCTTGAACAATCCACCTTCTCGCCGTCTGAAAGGTGCACTAATTCTCTTCCTTCCCGCAGCCCTCCTCAGCTGACTTTCTCCCTTCCATCATGACCTTATCAATCAATAACTCACCCCCTTGGAATATTTCCTCCACTTTTTTTCTCCTCTATGATTAACCTTAAACAATTCTGTCAAGTCGATCAAAATGTGTAATGTGTAATGAGTATTCGTCTCGCCCATAACCTTTTTAACCTACGGTCATCTCTTTGATCCAATGACGAAACCTTCGAAACAAACAGCTTTGAACTCCGTAATTATTGGTTTGGAAGAGCAAATGCTACATAGTTTACATTAACTCAAGAGTTTTTGTAACCAAAGGAGTCTATTTAGGCACTCGACATTTCCTCTTTAATTCCATATGGCTAAGTTAGAATACCGATTTAAGGCGAACAAATTATTCTTTTGAATAAGTAACGATTTTCAACTGAATTATCCTCTTGACACCTATAGCACTCATTTATAGATTATTGTTAATACTTTGAAAGCAATTAATGAAAATAAATTTCAACCCACCAGAGGCTTTAATTCAATAGCAGTAATCTAATCAACTGCAAATGTAACACTCCCATGATACCTCAGCTACCGCATCAAATGTACGTATTTGTCGATTTCAACTGTCAGACGTTTGCCGCAATATCGTCTCCGCAATCAAAGAGGGCAATATATTACCACGCGTTCGGTAATTAACACTCCAAAGCTCAGGCATTAGGGGAAAAACCAAGCCGCTCACTGCAATTTCAAAGGCTCCGCGAGAGCGATGTGTTTTATCAAGGGCAATCTTATTTTAAGGCAGCAAGCCTCACGAATTAGCAATTCGAAGTAGTTGCATTTGGGTCGCCTCTATGCGCACATTAGACTGCCATCGCTTTGTAGCAGGAATTAAATCAGACCCTGGCAATTCAAGCAGCTAAAACACGAGGCAAAATTACGGAAGTCAAATAACCTAAATTATGACATAGCAGTTATTAAAAGTTTATTACAATTTTTGTTGATACAAAGTAACACAATAATTATTTAAAATGTTATTATATATGTTACTCTTAAGTTAGGTTTTGAATACAAATACAGTATATTATACGAGAGTATAAAAATAAATTACTTTGTCTATCCTAAAAATCAAAACCTGGCATGCGACACCAGAATAAATTGTATCTCAATATTTCAAAATACCTTCCTCATTTCATTCCGTCCAACGTCCCTATCCCATTCTTGCTCTTTTCCTCGACTGCCTAACTTTTTCCCCTCTATCACAGTCATCAACATTTTAACCCCAATTAAAATGCTTTACATCCATTTTTCCTGCCTCATCCACCCAAAGGGCCCGGTTTCGAACCCCGGCGGCGGTAGATATTTTTCAGTGGTATCCCGATCCCTATCCGAGGTACTTTGTGGAGGGCACATTGAGTGAGTACGCCGTCCGTCAGATGGCACGTTAAGCTGCGGACCCCTTGGCTCCTTTCGTTACGAGTAGGCTAATACCGACGCCGGGTTTCTCTCCACCTCCATCCTTTCCCGTTCATCCCTAATGATGCAAATGACCTCAGATGTCAGTCGCCTCTCCCAAATACTGCTAATACTACCTATAAAGCATGAAACTCTAGGATACCTTCACTTTTTCCTCAACTTTCTAGCTAACGTGCCTTCCTGCTCGAAATGCTTTTCGTCTTAGTTCAGTGCCTCGCGAATATGCCTTCGTCATTTAATTATTTGCCAGCATTCCCAGGAAGATCATCGTTCTCGTCTTCGTTACCTTGGTTACCGAGCGAAGAACCTTGAAATGGGCCAGCCCCTCTTATTTTGAGGCGACCGGGAGAAGCAGCGAAGACTTAGAGTTGCCCCCGCAGTCCGAATGAATGGCGCTCGGAAGGACAGAGGCGCATTCTTTGCTCCTTCGCAGGATTCTGCCGGCGAGGGTCCCCCTCCCCCTGTATCGCTTTCCTTCCCCTCTGTGCTCCGTCCCACCCCCCTCCCGCCTTTCGCCCCTCATTCTCAACCGCCGAGGCAGCAGCAGCAACGAAACGTGAACGGGGAGGGGGGGGGAGCGAATGCTTCCGCGTGCGTGGGAAGGTATCCTCGAAGTGAGGGGAGGAGATTGGGATTGGGAGGGGCGGTGGCACCGGGGTTGAAATAGGGGTGGCACACGTTCCTTAATTGCCGCACAGTTAATCTGCCGACCGACCGCTTTTCCCCACCACCCATCCAAAAACGGTCACCCATTAAAAGGGAATATGCAAAAAATATGTTTTTCCACGTGCGCGAGCAACGTGACAAGAGATAGAAAATGTTCTAATGAATTCAAATTATGAAAAAAAACTTAATTCCCTATACCATAAAATATTAATAATTGTTGCTAAACTTAGTCATTGAATTGGAACGAAAACGCCAGGATAAATTAAATTTAAATTTTTACCTTTCCTCCTTGGTGAGGTTCAGGTGTCAACTCCTAAACTGAAGTCTGGTTTTCTTTACACTTACCTACATTTTCAAGATATTATTTTTAATTTCTAGTTTTGAAGCAGACAACTGCAATAATGAACACCTAGGGCCGTGCTGGCGGGAGTATAAATAAAGCTGGCGGGAGTAATATTAATTCAATAATAATAAAAAAAAGGTTATGCGATTTTCCAGATAGGAAAGGACTAAGCTAAACTTTACAATATGAGGGCAAAAACTGGGGCAGGTAGAACATTTTACATATCTCGGAAGTGCTTTGGACCAACACGGTCAAAGTAGTAGGGACATAAGGAAAAGAATTACGCTAGGCAAGGAGGTTTTCTCAAGGAGGAGGGAGTTGATGACGGGGACATTGAGTAGGGATGTTAAGACAAGACTCGTAAAAACTCTGATATGGAGCGTAGCTATGTACGGCGCGGAAACGTGGTCACTGAAGCGGGAGGATAGACGTAGATTGGTGGCTTTTGAAATGTGGGTGTGGAGAAGAATGGAGAAGATGAAATGGACCGAAAGGAAAACAAATGTGGAAGTACTGGATATGTGGGTGAGGAGAGGGGTTTGTTGAGAGAAATCCTATGGAGGCAGGAAAAATGGATGAAGGGCGTATTGAGCGGTAGTGGAATGTTGAAGAAGGTAATTGAGGGAAGAATGTTGGGCAAGCGAGGAAAGGGTAGGAACAGGATAGGGATGTTGGATGGGATGAAGGGAGGAAAGAAGTACACAGAGATGAAGAGGGACCTGCTGTAGTTTAGGTTGCTGGATTGGGTTTTTTTGGAGTTACAAAATATTTATTTGATAATGTGTCCATCCAAAACCTACCTTAATCGGTAGATTACCTAATAAAATAAATATAAATGTACGAGGTATGCTCATAAAGTAAGTGTTGTTTGGTAACAGTAAAAAATATGCTCATATGAAACATTTTTATTGGCACTTTTAGTTTGCTACAAACCTACTTCGCTTCTCTACATAATCGCCGTTCACTTCCAAGCATTTTTCGTAATGCTGCACCAGCTTCTACAACCCCTTTTCATGGAAGCTCGCCACTAAAGAATGAGGTTATGCAACAAATTAACTAGAATAAATCTTTTAGTGTGTTTCCTTTTTAGCGCTTTTTAGCGTTTCCTTTTTTTATTTACTAATGTCACGTTCGTGTTCAATCGATGGGTTTTAATCCGTGTACGTTAATCCGCGCAAAGAAGACTTTCTCCTGGCAGACCGTCCTCGTCCTTGTGTTTGTGGTCGCCTCCCCACCCTCCCTCAACCTCCCCCTCCCTCCACTGTCTTCTCCATTCAGCGAGCCGTGCGCAAAGGCAGCCTTCGTCTGCTCTCTCCATTCCGCTTCCATTGCGTCGCATTTCGAGCTCCTCCCATTACAATGAGCCCTTTTAATACGGACCCATACACACACACACGAGGGTGATATTTCACGAAACAAAAGAGTGGAATGATGCGCCCACTTGCAGAGCATTTGCAAAGCCTTCTTTCTTTCGGCCTTGGGGACTTGCTTGTCTAAATAACTGCGGTGAATAGCTATTCTCTCTATTCCTCACATTTCGACGGCACATACAACTTCGCTTTCGGAGATTGTCTGACTTAAGAGGTCATTTCGGCGGACTAGGAGTACTATTAAATTGATTGCTAATTTTTCTGTTCAGGTTTTAAAATTGCGCTGTCTTTTTTACAAACATATACGATTACGATGAATAGCCATTTTGCCATTGGGTCACGACCGTAGGTAGGTTCAATTTAAGTTTACACACATGATTACTAAATCTGCATGACAGTGCTGGCGACAATAGCTATTTCAAGGACTTTTTGTTAGGCAAGGTGTAACTGATTTTGAGAGAACTGTTAAATTTCGAAAAGGTATAAAAGAAACGAGGCATCCCTTCAAATTTTCTCATCTTACGACAGTAACGATGAGGTATATACTATTTGTCGACATCCTGCATGTCTCTTCCTGCTTGTTATTTTTTTATCCAATGGACCCAAATTTTTAACAGTTCCACCAGATGGTTTGAGTACCTCTATCCTTTTAATGAATAATGCTGCATGTAAGTATTTCCTTTGTGTTATTAAATGTTTCGAGCGCATGGTTAAACTAATAATTGTATAGAGGTGACGTGATTGGGATGACCTGACACCCCGCGCCACACGCCCTGGCGGGGTCTTGTGTAGATGTACAAGGTATGATCAAAAAATTACCGGACTGATTTTATTCTGCGCAAACCGTTCAACGGATCTAAATGAGACATAGTGCGCCATCTAGCAACACATCTGACGACTAAAACGAGAGGTTTTGCGTTTCTTTACGTCGAGTCGGTACGCAGCAGCAGCGGTCGTAGCAGTAGTTTCGTCGCCGCGTGCAACGACAGCAATGAAGGCGCTAGAGGTACAGTGTGTGCGTGAATTTTGTTTCAAACTTGGTAAAAGTGCTACGGAGACATTTGAAATGATTGAGAAAGCCTTTGTTAATGAAGCTATGAGTCAAAGCCAGTGTTTTAAGTGGTACAGTCGTTTTAAATCGGTCAGAACCTCGACAGATGAAGATTCACGAATTTCGGGGCAGAGTTGAGGGAGGGCATGGTTGGAATGGAAACAGCTCAAGTTGAAAATGAGGCCGGACGATGATAGTCTATTTTGTTCAAGAAAACATAAGTAAATGATCAGAAAAAGGCGTTACGTTTATTTTTAATGGTCTACGGGGCAAATTCGATAAGGCAAATAAACCACAACATGACCAAATTAATTAGAATCTAAAGATTTAGGAAATAAAAATTGAAGTATAAAGAAATCAACATCTACTTAGCCCCGCAAGCCCCCGCAAGGACGCGTGGCGGGAGAATCTCGCCAAACCGTCAGTTCATGTGCCACAAGGCAGGGCCGAGCACTGGTTCCCACGTCGTGAGCATTGGTGCCGTGGCCATTTTTAAACAGAATGCAACATTGCCTCTCACTGCCTTCTCTCATTATTTCCTCTCCGTACATTTTGCAAATTTGCCCATGAATGTGAATTGACTCGTGGTTTTCTGCCGGTAAAATCTAATCACAGATAGCACTCAACAACTCGCAAGATATTCTATTGCAGCGCACATTTCAACAGTTCACAGTGACTGAAGTAGAAGACCCATAGTCTATACACTACCACAGCAGAATTTGTACTGAACGAGGTAAGTTTAGGCACAAAGTTGGTGGCTCTAGCCCTAACCACAGCCACGCTTGGCCGAAACGTAAGTTCATATCTCGAAAGAATAAATTATGGCTTTCAAACAGGTCGAGTATTCTGACAGAATGAGAAGGATGTGAAGGATAATTACTTGAGCAAAATAAGCGTTTGCGGAGAGAATGGGAAAGAACGCCAAGAGAAAGCAGTGGGAACAGATTAATAAATACCTTGATATCGCGTGTAATTTCTGACGGCCAATAAACTTATAATATTAATAAATAAGGCGTTTTGGCGGGGGGAAAAGCATTTCATTCTGAAGC
The DNA here is from genome assembly GCA_037158775.1 of Hetaerina titia. Classification (NCBI taxonomy): domain Eukaryota; kingdom Metazoa; phylum Arthropoda; class Insecta; order Odonata; family Calopterygidae; genus Hetaerina; species Hetaerina titia. The sequence goes on along the minus strand of CM073776.1, from coordinate 1,995,919 downwards.
GCACACGATTTTGAGATGCTGGTCAGGAGGAGAATGTTAATAAGTTGTATGTCGGGGAGTAAGACTAGAGTAAGATAGGGAGGTATGGAGGAGAATTTTCTTGGGTTGCATAAAGTGGTAGTTGCTGCATTCATCCACTCACATTGCAGCACACCATTTGCTCATGCATATCCTGTCGTTAGTTTAGCAATTAATTGAGTGTGACATTCCCTAATTGTGTCTTTGGTGGCGGAGACCATGAGTTGCATGTCCATGTGGTGGTGGAACTTACTTAGAATTCTTAGAGTACTTTAGAATTCTCGTTTGCACGTCATTGGACAATTTGTTACAAACATTCTTAGGTGCAGGTGTATGTTGGCTGGTTGTAAACGTATTCGCACGCGTGTAAGTTAAAAAGGTTTTTGCATAGATGTATCCGCCACTGTGGGTGTACGTTTGCATACATATGCTGGTTTTGCATGTGGTTTTATTCTCTTTTGCGGGTGGTGACCTAACATCCCCCACCAACCACCCTTGCGGCGGATTGCGGGGTATTATGTAAATGTAGATGAACTGCAGAGAAATTAAAACAAGAGAAGCCACTTCCGCTCATCGTTCTCCTTACATTCCATTTTTAAGCAGTGCCCTCACGCAGAATTAAAAGAATCCGCTTTTAATTACGAAGAATGTTCCTTTAGCAGGATAGGAAAAAGTCCGTCGGTAAAATTTAATGAAGTAAAATCAATAAACAATTTGAGATTTTATTTCACTATAAATATTAAATTTGGTCCTCACACTATTGAAGCTTACATAGGTTATTTTCGATTCAAGGAAGACTTTATTAGCTTGCTTGCGATTTTATTGCCTCTTTACGTGCTCGGGGGCAACTTGACGATTATTTTTGTGCCGAGTGCCAATGTTTGTGAACGCAAAGCTTTATATTGAGTGTATTTAACAGATTTTTTGTCCTTGGCTTGAAGGCTACACAGATTAAAGCACTTTTTTACATTTCATGGAAGGTTAATTTAATTCCAAACGGGCGTTGTTTGACGTCGGAAATTCAATTACCTTAGAACCCTTGGAGTGAAAACATCGTTCCGCTCGTATTTTTACATGAGGCTGTACAAAATAACCTCCGACCCTTCCGTCCAGAAGACACAACATTCTCGGACATAATGGCTCTTAAACCCTACTACGCGAAGTTGCCAACTTATCCTTCTGAACTCACTATAAAGAATCCGATGCTTCACATTTTGTCTCTGGAGAGTTTTCGTCATTTAAATCCTCACGACTTGCTTATCTAACGCAGGGACGACTTTAGTAAGAATGTATTAAATGATATTTCACGCTTATTTTTATTCAATTTCGATCACGCCCACTTTCGAATTATTGTTACTCCCCCCTTCCATTTGGACAAATTTTAGATAATTCAATGCCACTGGAGACACAATGACAACCATGGACAAGGCACAACCGCCATGGATTATTTTTTTTAAATCCCCTCATGCGATTATGAAAAAGGAAAATGTCCACGGAACTCGACACATTATTCGCGACGTACATTCCTTCTTTCGAATTCAGTTTAATCGGCCAAAACATTTTCAGTGATTCAGTACTTAGTGAAAACGTACGCTAGTAATGAAAGTGTGTTCACCGCCAGGAGAATAATTTCATTAAGGATACGTGAACGGTAAATGAAATTATTAGCATTAGTCTACTGGTCAGAGAAGGTTCACAAAGCCGTTGTCATCTAACGAATATCGTCTTCCCGAGCACTTTCCAGAATGGAAAACCGTAAGCGTTAAACCGAATCAATATTTAGGCCCGCATACTTTCTACCGCCCCCTTCAAGGCGTCTCCTAAGTGCCCATTCTTTTCCTCCCTCCACAACCTGGTTTGCCGACCATTCTCCCCAAAATCACTGCCTCCAACATTCCTTTTCCTTTCAGTACATCTTCCATTCACTCGTCTGCTTTCTTTGAATTTTTCCCAACAAGCTTTCCCTACCCGCCCCACCACCCCTTGTTCCTTTGTCTTCTTTTCCGTTCCTCTCATTTTCTCAACTATTCTAGAACCTACACCTCAAAAGACTCCAATCTACGCTTGCTCTCTCTCTCTGTCTGTCTCTCTCTCTCTCTCTCTCTCTCTCTCTCTCTCTCTCTCTCTCTCTCTCTCTCTCTCTCTCTCTCTCTCTCTCTCTCTCTCTCTCTCTCCTAGGCGGCCCAATTTTGCTCGCCTTCAGTGATTCGAACTATTTTTCAGTTTTCTATTCCTTTATTTGCACATTTACTTAGGACTGTTTCCGCAATTTACAACGTCTTCGGAAACGATTCATAGCACGACGAAATTTTCTCCTAATGTCGTTACTACTTTCCTCATTTTCGCTTAAAGCTTTTCAACCTAGTTAGGGGATTGTTGTACTTAACTCAATCCTGCTTATGTGCTTGCATTACATCATGTGCTTACATTGCTTCTCACTGCTTGAAAATCTCATTGCGTTCCATTTGCTGTGTCATTCCATGCTTCTTTTAATTATTCTGTAATGCACCAGGAAATTTCTGCAATCCTATTTGGCATTCCCTTCATGAATGTGACAACGCCTGCTAAATGCGATAACATTTATGAGTTCTTAAAAATCAAGAAAGTATTGACACACATTTTGGCAGTAATGATGAATTTGAAATTGACGACTTTATTCATATGTTTATGTCAGTTTGAATGTCTCGTCATTTATTTATTTAGACTTGCTATTATTCCTTAGATATCAAACAGAATTGAAAGCGTTTTGAGGTAACAATGTTTTTCAATAAAGGGGTATGTTTTCCATATATTTCCGAAGATTTTCAGAGAGGGAATTCATACGTTCCATTATTCGGCAAGAAAAAAACGCCATAGAAAAGGGTTTGTTGACTATGACCTCAAGGAACATCTTTCATAAATATTCAGTAGATATTTATTAAAAATCCGAGAGAGCTGTACGAAATATTTTTTTCTTTTTTTTTGGGTTCAATCATAAGGGTTCTGAATTAAAAGCCTTTTCCCTGAGGGCACCCATCTCGGGAAACCATGCGGAAAATCGTATGTGGATACATCGCATTTTAAAAAGGATGTGTTTCTTGTGTGGGTGGCCTTTGTAAATCGGTACCAACACATTTCACCTGGAGAATTTATTAAAAATGTATAGCATAAACGTCTATTTTCTCCCATCATTCATTATGAGGTAGAATGTAATACAATTTTCTTTTCAAAAACTTAACTCATGTCCAAATATAACTTAACTGGTGTCCATAAGGTTGTTTGAATTAAATCTATAACTTAGTAATGCCTGAACCTCCATACCTGAATAAAATTGACGTGACTGTGCAAAATCACATTAATTTCAATTAGGTGAGTAGGCTTAACTTTGAAACTAGATCGAGTACAACGTAGAGCAGCTGGGCATGTGAAAATTTGTTATGAACAGGATAGCAGTGTCACGAAACTATGAAAAGAATTAGGATAGGAGACGCTAGTTGACCATAGCTTGAAATACAGGTTAAATTTAAAATGTGGTTATTTCCTCGTAACATTCAATACGACAGCAGTGGCGTTGGATATAATTAGACAAGGTAATGTATATATTTGTTCGATATCCTGCATGCTATATTTATCATTTAATAGACCCATCTTTTTAACAGCATTCTCTCACGATTTGAATATATCTATCCTGTTATAAAATATTGATAAAATTAGTTTCTTTCGTGTGATTTAAGTTTTTTCGAGTGCATGTTCCTGCTAATATCTTCATTGAGCTAACATGATTGCGATTGTGATTAAGTGAATTATACCATTTGTTTGTTTTAGATTTGGACGTTTCCCCGAAAGCCGCCGGCGGGGCCTGTGGCAGGGGGTGCTAAATGGCCACCCATCAAAGCTAATAGAACCACATGCAAAACGAACATTTTCATGCAAACCAACACCTACAGAGGCGTGCATACGAATACAAAAACCTTTTTAACTTACACCTATCGAATATCGATTACATATTTCCTCAGAATGAGTTCTTCACTGTACCGAAAGCGCTAAATTTCAGGTGAAATAAAAAAAGTACATTGAACGCAATAATAAACCCATATTTCAACGAGGAAACATTCTCAAAGGATACCAGACGCAGTTAAGAGGCACAGGCAGTTAATTTCAAAGGTGAATTCAGCTGACTCCACGCAGAAAATACCTCTTCAAATGACTCACTCAAGGAAGTGCATCTTTATTTGTTTACACACGTAGTGTACACGAGGATTTGGTAAATTGGTAAAATTTGGTGCTTGGCGAGCCCAAAATCCCACCTTCGTGCTCGACACATCTTAAGTTAGAGTGACCTTCGGCCTACGGATCGGCCTCCCCTCCTTGTCATGCTACCGACCGGAAGTGCGCCCCCTTGTTCGGCCGCCGTTTGAGGGGGCTGAGGCAGTCGAAGCAGACTCTTGAGGTGCCGTCATAACAACCGAGGCTGGCGGACAGCTCTTGCTTCCTCCACAATCTTATCACTCGGGGCACGACTCCACTTGAATGCCTTTGACGATATGTACCGCCAATCGATCGCCGAGCCAAGATCGTCCATTCATCGCAACGCTCTATTGTGAAGGTGGATATTCGAACTCGCACGCACATCTACACAAAACCCTACAAGCCGTCGCAAGGGCGTGTGGCAGGGACTGGTAGGTCACCAGTCATGCTACATTCATTATTTCTATTTCCTCATGCACCTGGCACCCCGCGATCCACGCAAAAACCGCGTGGAAAGGGGGCGACCGAGCACCAATCGTGCAACATGCCTGCATATATATTACTAGTAAAGTGAGGACAAGAAAATACGTTAAAAGAGGTCTGGTAAACATGCAATTCAGACACTTATTACCCGGTTAATATTCTACGCATTCCTGAGTTATATGCATTTTTTAGTCATTGTTTAGGGACTATGTTCGACTATAGATGTTAAGAGGTCTCGTCAGAACTATGACAAAGAGCGTGGTTTGGTAACTACTCTGACCTCACGACACTCTGTAAATGTCATCCTTGACTGCAATAAACCCACGATCCATTCATACACGATTTCATTACGAAAGTCTAATTTTTCCTCCCTCTACAGCCTCTCTTTAAACGACTGAAGGGAATGTTTTGGGTTCCTCAGAGAAAATAGCTTCCTGTCATTCTCAATAGGAGTAGAGCTCATGGCAGTGTGGGATGCGTCATTTCATTGGACGAAAAACCATTGATCATCTTCAGGTGACACCTTCATCCCTGAATCCCAGTTAGATTTCATTTGAAACGAAGACACTTTTTGAAACTGCTCACAAATAATTTCGCTCATGGAACATTGCTTATTCCGCTGTTTTTTAAATTTTGACTCGACAAAACAAATATTAGGTAAATGGCGGCTTTTTTCCAACATTTAGGCAATCCAGATTGTACTCATTAGAGCGTATTTTATTCTTATCCATAAATATCCATGAGTGATTAAAAGTAATCGCGATATTCTGCGCATGCATAATGCTATATCTAGAGTGTGTATTGTTCACCGAAGTTCAATGAGACGGAATCATAGAAAGGCCTTGCTCTGCGTAAACTGAAAATATAAACTTTGAATTTTTTCTAACTCAAATAGTGTGGGATAAAAATAGTATGGAATCGAATGAATAATCTCTTGAAATTATCTTCAGAGAGCGTTTGGAAATAATGCATGGACACATTACATCAATGTATGCCCGTTTGATCAATACATTTTGTTCTATGATGGATGTGTTTCTTTAAGCTTCAAAACGTGGACTTTGTCAAACATCCCTTGGACAGTATTAAATGGATGATATTCCATTGGTAAGGTACGAACGGAAGGGAATCCGTTTACCGCAATCTGACTGAGGTACAGGAAAGATGTCGCAATTGCAATGGCGCAGATGCAGGTGAAAGGGGACACCAGGCGGAGCGCGTGTTTTCGTTAGGGAAGAGATCGGATTGCGGCAATCATGGAGATTCGAGTTATCATGTCAATCTTATGGCGATTAATGAAGGACATAAATAGAATGGGGTTAAATGTTCCATATTTATTTTCCCTGAAAACTGTGTAGTAACGGCTGAATACGATACTGGAACATAAATCCCATCACCTTCTCCTCTTTAGTGTTGGGTGGACGGGTATAACCAAAGAGAACCAAGTCATATAATTTGGTGTCACACCTAATGAAGATGAAATACCTGTGGACTTTGAAGCATCTGTGGAGAGACATTAAGGGAGCTCCGAGCCATCGAACGAGGAGAGGGGAGCTATTGGAAGGGCGAGACCAAGAGAAGGATAGATAGATAGTCAAAGAACTTTATTTGGGCGAAATTGAGACCTAATGGTCCCTTTTCCACTTAACTTATTGTCGCATACATATTATATGAAACATAACTTTTGTAAAATACATGCATATATACACATAAATTGCTCACGTAGTAAAAACCCACGCGGGAAAACACCCACGAAGAGAAGGGGGGTGTGAAAAACCCGCGAAAATCCTATTATTAGGCGAAAGAATTCATATAAATTGTAACAATTATTTTTATTTAGTATACATGTTATTAAATTACTGAAGTTTATTATGAATTATATTGACAAACATTACGAGTAATGAGAAATATAGTATTAACTATAAATGATGATGAAGATTCTACTGCTTGAGATGACAAAAAAAGAGCAGTGAGAAACTTTCTAGAGGCTGAGTGAAATGAGGTCAACCCAAACCTTAGCTCATCAACAAAATTTATTAGTGACGGATTGGCCATCTAAACCCTTAAAACTACGTATGTCAGTGTACTTTCTTAGTTTCTGTGTTTAACGCCGTATTCAGTGTTTATATTTATATGTATGCATGTATGCATGCATATACATATATGCTATCTAGCAACCTACTCTACATCAGGTCCTTCTTCATCTCTGTGTACTTCTTCCCCCCTTCATCCCGTCCAACATCTCTATCCTGTTCCTGCCTCTTCCTCGTTTACCTAACATTCTCCCCCTCTATTACCTTCTTCAACATTCCACTACCGCTTAATACGCCTTTCAACCATTTTTCCGCCCTCTTCAGGATTTCCCCCTCTTTTCGTCCACCATTCCTAGTATTTCCTCATTTGCTCTCTTTTTGGTCCATTCCACTTTCCCCCTCCCTCTCCACACCCACATTTCAAAAGCCTCTAATTTACGTCTATCCACCTACTATCATGTTTCCGCGGCATACATAATGATGCTCCATGTCAAAGTTTTCACGAGTCTTTTGTTAACATCATCACTCAACGTCCCCGTCATCAATTCCCTCCTCCTTGTGAAAGCCTCTTTGCCTAGCGCAATTCTTCTCCTTACGTTCTTATTATTTTGACTGCATTGGTCCAAAACACTTCCGAGATACGTAAACTGTTCTACCTGCTCTATTTTTCCCCTCCTATTTTAATGTTTAGCTTAGCCTTTATCTTTCTGGAAAATCGCATAACCTTTGTTTTATTAATATTGATTCTCATGCCATATTTATCGCACTGAAATTCCACCTTAGTCCACCTGTACGGACAATATTCCAAATTCACACATATTCTTTCAAATTGTATGGCATGTAATAGCTTTTCTCCGCCAAGTTTAACCTAGTTTCTAAATGAGCCGTTACCTGTCGGCTTCAACCACCATTGTAAACCTCTGTTATAGCATAGCTTACTCTAAATCATAAGTTTCTCGTCTCTCACAAACAACACGCACACGAATGAGATGTTTTTTTGGAATGTCATGGCTTTATCTTGTTTGTTAAATGACCGGTTAGGGTGGGTTTTCGCTCACCGGGACGGTGTATGTGTGCCCTTATGGGCCGACAATGAACGCTTGGACCCTCCAATTCACTCAGCAATGCTTGCAACCCCTTGGCTGACTGAGAAACTAATGCTTGTTTTAAATGAATACACTTGGTAACTTCCACACAATTTTTATTCGTTCTACCGGTTTTAACGCTTCGGCGTCATCATCAGGTTCAAAAATTTCTTCAGCACAGGGTTATATATATATATGCACTCTTCGGAAAGGAATGTCGGTGGAGGGGGGGTGGTGGGGAGAAAGGCTAATGGGAGGGAGGGGGTTAGGGGAGATAGGAGCGTGGCTGGCAGGTCCTTTGGCGGGGGGGTGGCATGGGAGAGGTTAAAGAGAAAGGAAGTTTTGGGTTGGGCTAAATGAGGAGGTTGGGGGAGGGTAAAAAGAGGCATGCTATAGAGGGTTTTAGGCACATGTTATTTTTTGAAGGAGATTTCCAAAATTAAGGAGTGATTTTCATATAAAATGTCGTTGACTAAATGTCCACTCTTCATGTGTCTTCTCATTTCCAATTCTTCCCACTTGCCCATTCTTCTTCCCTTTTCCACGACGTGTAGTATTTCCGGGTTGAAGTCGCTGGAGTGCTCCTCCTCCCACAAATGTTTCGCAAAGTGGGATTGTTTTAAATTTCCCGTGCGGTGGCTGCACTTGTGATCCCCCGCGCGTGTGAGGAAGGATCTGCCTGTCTGTCCGATGTATGTGGCACTGCAGTCATTACACTTCAATTTGCATCTACCACTTTTGTTTATTGTATTGTACTCGTATTTGTATATACCACTAACTAACACTGCGTGGGATATCAAACTTATTGTTCTGTAATCCTCACATGAAGTATTCTTTACCTTTTCCGGATAGAAACTAACACCGATCTCACAAAATCTTCCGGCCAGATTCCTCCCTCATAGAAAATACGAATCAGTCCATATAGAGTCTTCTTCCCACATTTTTGTAAACATTTCACTAGTTCCGCAGAATTTGTCTACCCCAAAGGCCTTATTTTGTTTTATCTTATCGTCGAGTATGTCTGGAACGAACCTATCTTCATCTACGTCATGTTCTCTTTCTCTGCCTAACATAGCTGGCCTAAGTTCTTTACCATAGAGTTCTTCTACATATGCCTTCCATTTCTCTTGGATATTTTCTGCCTATTATTTTTCCCCGACTTATCGCTAACTTATAGCACAGATCTTTCCATCTTACTTCGCGGTGGTGATTTAACCTTGCATTAGAACGCACCAATTTCACACTTTTTCTGTAAACTTTCCATATCTTCGTACTACGTCTTCCACCATGCTTCTTTTACTTTATATGTTACCCGTCTCAATTTATTATTTGACTCGTTGTACTTCCTTCTGCCCAACTGCGAGTATACCTGCTTCCATTTCCTTTTCTCATCTGCATCCTAATCATCCCGTCCGTGATCCATGGTTTCATTATCCTTTTTCTTTTTCTTAACGGTTATTGTGGTGTCTTTTGCGGTGTTCGATATCCCTTTCTTGATATTTTCCCATTTTATTAGTTAGTATTCAGATCTTTACTGTCATGCATCTTCTTATCTAGACCCTGCTAATACTCCTATTTTTTCAATTCATTTAATGCGTCTATATTTCATTTCCTAACCCGCCGCCCCTGCCTTATCTTTTTGAAACGAATGCTACACCTCAAAAAAACTAAATTGTGGTCAGAGTCCCCATCCGTTTTCATAAAGCTCTGTGTTTACGTTCTTCCATCTTCTTCTCTCATCCATCTTTGCAATCATCTCATCCGTGACCCTTGGGTTCCTATTCTTTTCCCGTTAATGGTTCCTAAAGTGTATACCTCTGTCTCCTGCAAAACTCAACTGATTTCTCCCCGCGTTTATTCCTCGTGCCTAACCCATAACCGTCGCATTCCAGTCCCCCATCACTATCAAATGTTTCCCTGCAGGAACACACGCGATTATATCCTCCAACTGATCGTACATCCTATCGACTTCTTCCTCCTTGTGGTTGCTCGGTGGCATGTATACCTAAACAATGACCAAGTTCGTTGGTTCTGCTTTAATCTCTACTACTAATATTCTATTCGTTGCTTATTCTATGTTGACTACGGCTCCTCTAACCTCTTTATTCAAATTTATGGCCATCCCTCGTTGGCTCTAGTCCCTGCCGCTGTATATTGTTCTATGATTATCACTCCAGTAATCCCCGCTATCCTTCCATTTCACCTTGCATTGACCGAAAAGATCTATACTTTCTCTTTCCATATCTTGTTTAATAGTCACTTATTTTTTATCCTTCTCCTTCTTTAGAAAGGTGGCGTTGACCACAGTATTTCGAAACCTTTTCTTTTTTTTGTTTTTGAGCGTTTGTCTTTGTCCACTAGTGCTAATTTCATATACATAATTATTCACGTCCATGAGACTTTCACAATAGTCTTATGTATATTACTTCTTCATTAAAATCTTATCTTTACACATAAGCTCAAAGATAGGACACTCTCGTGTATTTGACATTTCGACGGCAAAGGCCGTCATATTCATATTGTTTACATATATTTTAATGCATGTATATATATATACAGCTATATATACACATGCATTAAAATATATGTAAACAATATGAATATGACGGCCTTTGCCGTCGAAATGTCAAATACACGAGAGTGTCCTATCTTTGAGCTTATGTGTAAAGATAAGATTTTAATGGAGAAGTAATATACATAAGACTATTGTGAAAGTCTCATGGACGTGAATAATTATGTATATGAAATTATATATATATATATATATATATATATATATATATATATATATATAGTTGTGTCCATCCAAAAACCTACCTTAACCGGTAGATTACCTAATAATATATATATATATATAAACCATAAACACAGTAATCAACCCGAAGGTCGGTTTAGTAGGTGATGGTAGAGCTCACCCATGTACCAAGCCCGACGGCGTGTGAATATTCACACATCAGGGTAGGGGGGCCAGTTCCTTTCCCTGTGCCGGTTATGGTTTCCCAGGAAGATCTGGTACCCGAAAAATCAACTAGCTTGGGTGGAGCTGCAGGTGCCCAAAGTGCCTTGCCCGGGAATCGAACCCGGGACCCTCCGGTCAGCAGTCCAACGCTCTACCCACTAGACCACCGCGACCCGCATATATATATATATATATATATATATATATATATGTATATATATATATGTATATATATATATATATGTATAAAAATATAAATATACATTTTATGTTATCGCTGAAAAACATTCGTTTTTAATGAGATATACAAAAATGCATAAAATATTATGCATGTGTATTCATAAGTGCACAAAATATGCATTATTATGGGTGTTTTTCTGTTTTATGAAATGATAAAATCGGACGAACGATAAAGTAATGTTCAGCGTGTGAACGTTCTAGCTCCAAAATAAAGGAATGAATCCGCTGTCTTGGGAAAAGACGTTAAAGCAAATTATGGTCCTGTTGAATGAAACGGGGTGAGCAGGCAACTCGATTATGACAGTAGACGAGGAAGGACGCGGCAGGGCAGAGTGAGGGGCGTAATCAAATGCGGCGCTCGCCGAGAGACTTTTAAGGGGTTGCATGCGTGGGTGGTGTTGGTCCAGAGCAAGGGGATTTGTGGTCTTCGTCTGAGGGGCCTTTCAAGTCTCCCTAGAACTGAAATTAGAAAAATTCTGTGTCGGAGAAGAGATTGAAAATGAATATTTATCGCGGCCCCCATCAGTCCGGTGACGCGTAAATGATTTCCCCCGTTCATCAGCGACAATTTTTTACTTTCCTTGAAATTTTTAAATATGTCGAAACAATCTCGGTACTATTAGATGGAAGGCTTATGGTTGGACGATATAAATTGAATAATTTCAAAGGGATTGCTCCGACAGGGTTTCGAATTAAATGTCTAGGGAAAACGAACGACCTGCCTATTGAAGTCAACGTCATTCGACGGCACATGGCTTCATTTCTCCAATTCGAGGAAGTTCTTTTGCCCTTAGAGAGTCTGTCTTAAGTTCCTCACGGCGCTGAAGGTCAAGGGAAATATTGAAATGGGAGAAGGGATACATAGATGCGGGAAGGGTTCAGAGACTGCTCCTTTGACCCGGGCTAAATTGGGTCACATTGCCTCTCGCATCAAAGATCAGCTCGAGGTCGGGATAAGGAGTGATTTTTTTATACCGATACCCAGCTATGCTAAAAATGCGCCTAACGGCGCAGTACTTAAGCATCAGTCAGTCAGTCATTTTTACCTGATGATGTTATGCTATAACGAAACCTGGGTCGTGAAAATAAATAGTTTATGTGGAAAAGAAAAGTGGTTTGATTTATAAAAACGTCAGTATGAAGATTTTCCACCAAGTTACGCCAGAAACTGTTTTATTTAATAAAATGATAGAATAATCACAAACAAATAAGGTTTATTTACCAGTCCTTCGTCCGGAGTCTGTGAAACAACTATCCTTAAAACTGCTACAATTTGATGGAAAGGGCTTAAACAACTCTCAAAGGTAGCTGGTTTCATGCACAACACTTCAGTTTAAAATTTTACATTTTTTTATTGTGTTCTTATTTATATTTTGAAATTGTTGTCGTTTTTCCATCAAATTTAGTTTTTCTTTCTCCTTCCATAAATCTAAGTTGGTCTGATAATCAACGTTAGTTTACAAAACAAACATTCAAATTTCCGATTGCAATATTGCCAGACGTGTTGAGTTGAGTGTAAAGAGAGCGAGAGAATTAAAACTCAAAGCTAAATATTCTCAATGAATATTCTTACTTAGTAATTAATTAAAGCTAATTTTGTTTTCAGGATTTTTACGTGGTGATGCAATTATTTTCATCAAAAGTTAGGTAATATATTTAATTAATTGAGTATGTGATGATCATGTCTCTCGTAAGCTTAATTTAAAATAACTAAATGGAATGCCAAATGAGTTTTTACCGTGAAAAAGTTTCCAAAGCGTTTTGAGAAAGATAAAAATCAAAGTTACGCTCTTATTTTTGCAAAGCAAGTTTTGATTGAAGAACGAGGAGGTTTCAAAGAGAAAAGCCGCCGCGTCCTGTAAACATTAACGCCGAAGGGGTGGCTGGAATGTAAATAAGGACAATTCGCTTGCTTACGAGCGTAAAAAAAAAACGGCAGACAATTTAAAATTTTGATATAAATGCCAATTTTTTCAACAGGTAAATGTATTTCATTTTTTAAATATGGCATACAAGACTGTTAGGTTTTTGGCTTATTTGAGTCAAGCAAAAAGCTGCAACTACAGATCCGGTTGGTTGGATGTACTTTGCAAGACTTATTTATGATATACTAATGAAATTATTTTGTGCTTTAAAAGGTATTCTCGAGACCTTGTTTTGATACTTAAGGATTTGCTGTGGGGTCTTGTGTCCAGTGTTAATCAACTTAGAAGAGCAACAGAACATCACAAAATTGCAAAATACAAACTAATACCCCTAAAAAAAGATACCGAATCAATTTTTCAGTGATCATTAAGCCTGCATATATACTATATATGCAAGTGTGTATTTTATTCCAAGGGAATCTACCGATTAAGGTAGGTTTTTGAATGCAATCAGCTACCAAATAAATATTTTGTGACTCCTAATAAAACACAATCCAGCAACCTAATCTACATCAGGTCCCTCTTTATCTCTGTGTACTTCCTTTCTCCCTTCATCCCGTCCAACATCTCTATCCTGTTCCTGCCCTTTCCTCGTTTGCCTAACATACTCCCCTTTATTACTTTCTTCAACATTCCACTGCCGATCAATACACCCATCATCCATTTTTACTGCTTCCATAGGATTTCTTCCAACAAACCCCTCTCCTCGCCCACCATATCTATTTTCGAAAATCCCTTTCTCATATCTGTGTACATCCCTTCCTCCTTTCATCCCGTCCAACATCCATTACCGACTCCAACCGGTTCCTCCATTGCTTGTACTCGTACTACCCGTTATCACAGTCTTCAACATGCTACTGCCGACCAATACGCCGTTCATCCATTTTTTCTGTCTCCATAGGATTTCTCCCAACAAACCTCTCTCCTCGTCCAAAAATGTGAGAGTTCTTTTACGTGTTATCTGTTTTATTTAGTGTTCTATTGTAAACTAAAAACTTAAAATATATATATATATATATATATATATATATATATATATATATATATATATATATATATATATTGAGGCGGCTGCAATGGCGTCTGACCCCAGTGGGGCGGCCATTAAGTGATGGTGTCACGTTAAAAACTCTATTGAAGAAGGCAACGGGAAACCACCTCAATTATCATTCCCAAGAAAATAATGACGGACGCAAACCAGAAATTAAGTCCTGGCAACTCCGGCACTCGGCCCAGAGGGCCGTGTGTCGTGCCCGGCAGCGGGAGAGGCAAGGCTTCCGCGGTCGTCATCCCACGAAACCCTTGCAGGGAAGAAATAACTGCAGCAGGACAGAAGACTCAGAAGAAGGCGAAAGTAGTTAGAATAGGAACCTGGAACGTCAGGACAATATTGAGGAGAGGCAAATTAGAAAATATTAAGCGAGAGATGGAAAGAGGTAATATAGATGTTTTAGGTCTCTGCGAGGTGAGATGGAAGGATAGCGGGGATTACTGGAGTGACAATTATAGAGTGATATACAGCGGCGGGGACGAGAGCCAACGAGGGGTTGCCGTAATTTTAAATAAAGGGGTAGGAAGAAAAGTAGTCAACATAGAGCAAGCGACAGATAGAATTTTACTCGTAGAGATTAAAGCAAAGCCGACGAACTTGGTCATTGTTCAGGTATACATGCCACCGAGCAACCACAAGGAGGAAGAAGTCGATAGGATGTATGATGAGTTAGAGGATATCATCGCGAGTGTTCCTAAAGGGAAACATTTGATAGTGATGTGGGATTGGAATGCGACGGTAGGCGAAGAAAGAGATGGTGGTGAGGTGGGGGACTATGGGTTAGGCACGAGGAATGGGCGCGGGGAGAAAGCAATTGAATTCTGCAGGAGACAGGGGTTAGTCATCACTAACACATGGTTTAGACACCACAAAAGGCGTACGTATACATGGAAAATGCCAGGTGACACAGAAAGGTATCAGTTAGATTATATTATGGTTAGGCACAGGTTTAGGAACAGTGTGATAAAAACTCCAGTTTCCCAGGAGCGGATGCGAACTCTGACCACAATTTAGTTATTATGAAATGTAATGGTCGTTTCAAGAAGATAAGGCAAGGGCGGCGGGTTAGGAAATGGAATTTAGAAGCAGTAAATGGATTAACGAGGAAGGAGTATCAGCAGGCTGTAGAGAAAATGATGGATGACGGTAAAGAACTGAGTACTATCGAAAAAAATGGGAATGTATCAAGAAAGGGATATTGGAAGCCGCTAAAGACACTATAGGAACCGTTAACGGGAAAAGGATAAGGAAACCATGGGTAACGGATGAGATAATTGCAAAGATGGATGAGAGAAGAAGATGGAAAAATGTAAACACAGAGTTAGGCAAAATGAAGTACAAAGAGTTAAACAATAAATTGAGTAGGGCCACAAATAAAGCAAAAGAAGAATGGTGGAAAACGCAATGCGAGGATATGAAAAGTTTACAGAAGAAGGGTGAAATTGGTGCTCTATACAGCAAGGTTAAGTTATTATCGGGAAGTAAGAAGGCAAGATCTGTGCTAATAGTTAAAGATAAATGGGGTAAGATAATAGTTAAACCAGGAAAAATTCAAGAGAGATGGAAGGAATATATAGAAATACTGTATGGTAAAGAACTTAGGCCGACAAGGTTAGACATAGAAAAGGAACATGACGTAGAAGAATATAGCTTAGGTCCAGGCATACTCGACGATGAAATAGAAAGGGCATTAAAGGAGATGAAAGCAAATAAGGCTGTGAGGGTGGACAATATTCCTGTAGAAATGTTGAAATGGTTAGGGAAAGGTGGGAAGAAGGCTATTTATGGACTGATTCGTAGTATTTATGAGGAAATAATCTGGCCGGAAGATTTTGTGAGATCGGTGTTAGTTCCTATTCCAAAAAACGCAAAGGCTTCGTCATGTGAGGATCACAGAACAATAAGTTTGATATCCCACGCAGCTAAAGTTATTCTCAGGATCATTAACAAAAGGATAGAGAGTAAGGCAAATGATTACTTAGGGGATGATCAGTTTGGGTTGAGGAAAGGAAGAGGTACGCGTGATGCAATTGCAGTAATGAGATCACTAGTCGAGAGGAATATAGAATAAAATTAGGACGTTTTTGCCTGTTTTGTAGATTTCGAAAAAGCGTTTGATACAGTGAATTGGGAAAAATTAATTGTATTGCAGAAAATAGGAATGAATTGGAGGTACAGGAGACTGATCCGTAACCTGTACATGTCTCAGACTGCTCAGGTGCGAGTGGGGAACGGAGAGTCCGGATGGGCAGTGTTAGGAAGAGGTGTAAGGCAGGGTTGCCCATAGTCACCGGTACTGTTCAACCTATACGTAGAGGAAATGATTAAGGAAGCAAGGAAAGAACTGGAGGTAGGAATGAAAGTCGCCGGGGAATTCGTAAAATCGGTTAGGTTTGCTGATGACCAAGCATTAGTTGCTCAGTCAGCCAAGGGGTTGCAAGCATTGTTGAGTGAATTGGAGGTTCAGTGCGATAAATATGGGATGAGAATCAATATTATTAACACAAAGGTTATGCGATTTTCCAGAAAGAAAAAGGCTAAGCTAAATATTAAAATAGGCGGGGAAAAAATAGAGCAGGTAGAACAGTTTACATATCTCGGAAGTGTTTTGGACCAATACGGTCGAAGTGGTAGGGACGTAAGGAGAAGAATTGCGCTAGGCAAGGAGGCTTTCTCAAGGAGGAGGGAGTTGATGACGGGGACGTTGAGTAGGGATGTTAAGACAAGACTCGTAAAAACTCTGATATGGAGCGTAGCTATGTACGGCGCGGAAACGTGGTCGCTGAAGCAGGAGGATAGACGTAGACTGGAGGCTTTTGAAATGTGGTTGTGGAGAAGAATGGAGAAGGTGAAATGGATCGAAAGGAAAACAAATGAGGAAGTACTGGTGATGGTGGGTGAGGAGAGAGGTTCGTTGAGAGAACTCCTATGGAGGCAGGAAAAATGGATGAAAGGCGTATTGAGCGGTAGTGGAATGTTGAAGAGGGTAATAGAGGGGAGAATGTTGGGCAAGCGAAGTAAGGGTAGGAACAGGATAGGGATGTTGGATGGGATGAAGGGAGGAAAGAAGTACACCGAGATGAAGAGGGACCTGATATAGATTAGTTTGCTAGGTGGAGAGTCACAAAATTTTATTTGATAGTTGTGTCCATCCAAAAACCTACCTAACCGGTAGATTACATAATTATTATAAATATATATATATATACAAAGACACGTATCACTTCCTCCACCGTTTAAACTCTGTCTCCATTCCCTCCACCTCCAACCTGCTTATGGTCACCATCGACGTCACCTCCCTCTATACTTCTATTCCCCATGCAGAAGGCCTATCCTCCCTCCGACACTATCTTTCTCTACGCCCCCCACCCCAGTGCCCCTCGACCGAATTTCTCCTCAATCTCGCCACTGTCGTCTTGACTAAAAATGCATTTTCTTTCCAAAACTGTTTTTATCTCCAAACGAAAGGCACAGCGATGGGAACGAGGATGGCGCCATCGTACGCCAATCTGTTCATGGGCCACCTTGAAGAGAATTTCCTTTCACAGCAACCTTTCCAACCTCTTTTCTGGGTCCGCTACATTGACGACATTTTTATGCTCTGGACACACGGCTCTGATTCTCTTGACAATTTCTTATCGAACTTAAATTCTTCTTTCACTGTTAAATTCACTTCGTCCATTTCAGACTCCACCATCACCTTTCTTGACACAGACATCTCAATTCATAATAACAAATTCACCACTTCAGTACACATCAAAGACACTAACCATCAACAATATTTACACTATACTAGTAGTCATCCTTCTCATACCAAACGCTCAATTCCCAACTCTCTCTCTATCCGCGGACATCGGATTTGCAACACCACAGCTACCCTCAACAAATACCTCCACAATCTACACCATGCACTCCACAAACGCGGTTACCCAGAAAAGCTCCTACAGGATAAAATCTACCGCTCCACCCGACCACACACACCACAGAATGACAACCCCACATCTGACGCTGGACTCAACCTTTGCACAACCTATTTCCCCGGATCCCACAGACTGAAAACCATTCTCAAGGAACTTTATCCTATATTACATGACAATGACGCGACCACATCCTTACTGCCCCAATGCCCCTCTGTCGCTTACTGACGACCAGCCAACCTCAGAAACCTTCAGAGATCCACCAACCCTTTGACACCCCGCCCTGACAAATTTCCACATATTACCCCTACCTGCAACCGCCCCCGATGTAAAACATGTCTCCTAATCAGATCTGCTCCCCTCTCCCCACATCCCCTCATTGTCCCTTCACCCCGTTCCCACGCTAATTGCCTCTCAAAAAATATTATCTATCTCTTGTCGTGCAAACAATGCACCTCATTCTACATAGGCGAATGATTACCCCATTATCCATCCGAATGAACAATCACCGTTACTCATGTAATTCTGCTTCACTCTCTTCTCTTCCTATCCCTTTACACGTGTGTTCACACAACCTATCATTTGACGAATGCTTTTCCTTAACAGTTCTAGAATTCCTACCCGATTCAGCCACCAACATAGAGGTGAGAACTCGCGAATCCGCATACATCCTATATTTCCGATCCTTTAAAATTCCCACCCTTAACCGCCATCTTTAATTTCTTTCCCAACAGTCCCTAAACCTTCCGCCCCCCTTCTTGCTTCCCCAGGCTCTCTTCCCTCAAAACCTCTCAGGCTGACCTGAAGAAGGCCTCGGAGTAGGCCGAAAGCTTAAATCATCTACAGTGTGAGTGTCCTTTTACGTGTTATCTGTTTTATTCTGTGTTCTATTGTGCCGTCCAAAAGTTGTATTGCTCTCGTGAGTACTTCCGCATCATCGATATATATATATATATATATATATATATATTCTAACTTGAAAATCCCGCCATACGGTGCACAAATATTCATTCAAACATAGAAATAGGTATAAGGAAAGGGGATAGGAAAACACATAAAAAGTTTCAAGTTTGAATATGTGTTTGGCCAATGTGGCTCGTCTCTTCTTTTGGCTATGCGTGCCATTAAACGCACCGTTCCTATCCTTTATAAGATCGTATGAATGCTTTTCTACTATCCTTTCCCTTTCTTGTGTCCCGTCTATTTCTCCTGTGGTGGGTGAAACAGCTCCATAACGCCATCTCTCGGGCAATATGTATCGGAGCACTTTGGCGCTTTATAAGATCGCAGATTTCAATGTAAATCAGGTTTCCTTATTATCTTAGGTGGTAGAGCATCCGCCCGGCAAGTGGAAGGCCCGTGGTTCAAATCCCGGATAAAGAAATATTTTTACTTTCGTGATCTGCTCAAAAACCGCCTTCCCCACATGTCCTGTGTTCGCCTTTTATGTGTTTTCCTATCCCCTTTCTATATATATATATATATATATATATATATATATATAAAGGTATAAGGAAAGGGGATAGGAAAACACATAAAAGATCTATATATATATATATATAGCAGTCTGACCTGAAGAAGGCCTCGGAGTAGGCCGAAAGCTTAAATCATCTACAGTGTGAGTGTCCTTTTACGTGTTATCTGTTTTATTCTGTGTTCTATTGTGCCGTCCAAAAGTTATATATATATATATATATAAATATATATGATTACACGAGAGCTTATTTGTAGTAGTAATATATAAAAATATTTATATATATATTTCGTTTTTTTAAATATATTACTACTACAAATAAATATATATATAAATAAAAATATGAGGTCTATGCAATGAACGCACGAACTGGTGCAATCTGGCGGCCATGACGCGGAATATAGCCCCACCTACTAGCGGCGCTAGTTGCCTGAGGCCCAATGAGCCCTCCGTGCTTGGCGGATCGTCGAGCTGTGCCAGTTATGTTAGTTTCTCTTGTCCTTGTTTTTACTGTTTGTCGAAAATGGAAATTGACGTAACCACGGAGGAACGAATCACCCTTAGGTGTTTGGTGAAGTGTGGTAAAAGCTATCAAGGAATTATTGAATCGTTGACAGCTGTCTACGGTGAGAATACTCTAAAGAAAACATCCGTTTTCAAGTGGATTAAGCGTTTGAAAAATGGCCGACAAAACCTCACGGATGATGCAAGGCCGGGACGACTCTCAACCACCTGGGTTGACCACAATATTGATCGTGTGCGGTCCCCTGCCCTTACCAATTGTCGAAAAACTGTCCGAATGATGGCTGGCGAACTGAATTTAGGAAAATCAACAGTGCACACTGTTTTAACCGAACATGATGGATGGATCTTTGACTATGACAATGCAGCTGCAAATTCAGCATTGATTGTTCGCCAGTTTCTGGCAAAAATTCAATCACCATCCTTGATTTTCCTCCTTTTTTGCCAGATCTCGCCCCCTGCGACTTTTTCCTATTCCCAAAATTCAAAAAAAAGTGATGATGGGATTTCCCTGAGAAGATGTGGACACAATAAAGCAAGAAACGACGAGACAACTAAAAAGCCTAACTGCCCCGAGGACTTCCAATGGTGCTTTAAACAGTGGAAAAGAAGATGGAATAGGTGCATAGCAACTAATAGAGAGTACATTGAAAGGGGCAAAATCGATGTAGACTGTATTTTGCAAAATAAAGTTTTTATGGCCTCAGCTCGCGTTTCTATGGGACATACTACGTATGTGTGAGCTAATAGTTTTGTGTGCACGGCTGGTGCCCTCACACCCCCCGCCACACGCCCTTGTGATGGTATGTGGGGTATTATTCGGAGAAGTGTATAGATGAAGCTCGCTTCCCCGAGCAATAAATATTTCAAACTGCTATAAGTTTGCTCAGCTTCCCTGTCAGGGGCCCCGTAGTCTCGGGGTGTTGAGTGACAGTTTCCAAAGTCTTCCCTGACTTTGTAATCCTTTTCTCGAGACCATCATGGCGAGGAGAAAGATTTCGTGGCTCAGTGTGGGTGTGGAGCATATGCAGTGCGCATTGCTTCTCCGGAGGGTTCGTCACCAGCGACAAAAATACTCTTGCGATAGCACTTCGAGGACGCGTGGGTCATTCTACGCCCCTTTCAACTAGAGTCGACCCTCGACTCTCGGATTTAGATAAAAATCTCGGGGGATGGAATTTCACCTTTTTGAAAGAAGTTTGAATGGGAGCGTTTCACGAAAACAGATAAGAAGAGCCGAGAGTAATGTCTGATTTTCCAAACAGTTATTTTTAAAAACATCGAATTATCATGATCTTTAGAATTTTAGGATAGAATTATCGTAGAGAGACGTTTGATGGCTTGTTTTCAATGCAAACACAATGGGAAATTGAAAAATGGTAACTCTAAGTTTGATGTAAAATTATTATTAATCACATTAATTTGAAATTTTAACCGTTTATACTCTTAAAATGCCTTATTAACTAAAATTCCGCTCAATTAAAAAATATGCACTGTCTTATAGAATATAAAGAGCTGAATGAATATTATATGACATTTTTAGGGGAGTGTTTTTACATTTTAAAATCACTAAATAGAATAAAAACTTTCTATATTTTGAATTTTTAATGTCCCGTCTCCATTTTGTTCTCTGCGTCCTCTGTTCAACCGCGTCTTTAAGCGCTGCTTCCGTGCGTAGACTGTGATGGGAACTAGCTGAGCCCAAAAGCGAGCGCTCGAACGGATGAATGTTGAAGTTGATGTTTTGCATACCTGCCAAAGGCACCGCTTAAACCATATTGGGTGTATTTGGACTTGATTGAAAGTCATCAAAACCCAAGTCATGTAATCAATCGACACCACCAGCACTGTGTGCCTTTTAAAGGGTTAACTAGACTTTTTTATATAAAAGGTGCAATGTTTTTGTTATAAATTGCAAATTTCAAGATTTCCTTTACTTTCTGCTATTTTAACTGGAATTCTTTTTACGGAAACCCAATCGAAAATAATGAAAGGCAGGGAGAACGGGGTACACTCGCTTAATTGCGATGACTCGCTGCAGAAAAAAATCTTCAATGAGAAAAAATAATCTCAAAAACCTAAATACATTATTTATTTATGAATGTACCCTATAAACAACCGCTATGGTGTGTAGCAGGGGTTGAATAAGCACAAGAATAATTTTTACCTGAACATGACCCTATTACGGTCATTAGGGAATGTTATTATGATCCCTCATCGTTCGTGAAGAAAATGACATCCTACAGGTAAATCTATTTTAAACTTCAAGAAACTGTAATAGTAACTTTAACGGAGTCACCCGCTATGTGTGCATTATAATGCAACCATTTCAGAGCGTAAAAATCATTCTCCTTGACAAAATCCTCTTACACTTTGAAAAAATTTCAGAATGTAAGAGGACGTCTCGGTAGCTTAATTGGTTAGAGCACTCGGCCGGATATCGATGGATCCGGGTTCGAATCCCAGTCAAGGCGAATGGTTTTTACTCTCTGAAATTGTTGCATTATTCTAAACTTAGTATCTCCAATTTTATTGACATGATCTCTCCCACTGAGTACGATGGAGATATTAACACATTCAATTCAATATCACTGCTAAAGATACCCCCTTCCAATTGATTCAATAGCTTCAATATGTAATTTAACCTCCGCACCATTGAATTATTCCCAGCCTATCTGCTCTAATATTTTGAATACGCTGCTAATTTTATCGAAAAAACATTTTGCAAATCTAGCTCCTCTTGGCTGCACACGATCCAATTCGGCAATTAATCCAACTTCGTGAGGATTCCATTCACTTGTAGCACATTCTAAATGAGGCCTAAACAGCGACAGACAACATTTCCCTTTGATCTTTTCATCACATTTAGCCAATTCCCCGTATATGTTTCACCCACCTTTAATTGAGTCTACAAAATGCATTTCGGTGTTCCCGATGCAGTGGGCGTTCGGTGGGAATTGCTCTTTTTCCAAAAATTTATGACTACGCACTTTTCTAAGTTTAATTTCAATTGTCAAGTGTCGCACCAGCGTTGTAAAGCTTTAAAATCATCTGACAAAGTTGTTGTGTCCTCAGGATCACGGGTATCACGGTAAATCACTGCATCGTTGGCAAATAAACGTATGTTACTATTGACTACGGTTTCAATGTCGTTTACGTGACGTAGGAATAAAAGAGTTTCGATAGCAATTCTCTGGGGAACACCGGAAGTAACTTTTACTGCATTTGAGCTAACTCCATCTATCACTACTTATTGAATCCGACCGTTCAAAAAGTCTTTAATCAAACGCCGAATATTTTTATGTATACTATATGCTTCTAGCTTTTCGAGTAGTTTACTATGAGGTACGTTGTCGAAGGCTTTCTTAAAATCTAGCAAAATCGCGTCCACATTGCTCTCTCTCGAAATAAGAATATCATGAACAAAAATTGCAACTTGTGTCTGGCAGGATCTACCCTTTCGGAAACCGTGCTGATTTTTCATTAATAACTGCTTATTATCGAGGTGTCTCACAATTGAACTGGCAACTGTACATTCCATAACTTCGCATGAAATGTATTTGAGGGAAATAGGTCTGTAATTACCCGGTTCCTCCTTGTCTCCGTTTTTAAATATTGGTGGTACGTTAGCCGTTTTCCAGTCTCCGGTCACCTAGTGATCTACCAGTGACTTCATGAATACGTTTTATTTCGTGGTACGGCGCAATTTCCGAAGCTAGATCCTTAAATATACGAGCGGATATTTCATCGGATCCGGAGGATTTATTAAGCTTAATACTAACTTGAACAAAAAGTTCCTGGAATAATCACCGTGTGGCGCTCCCATCGTTCCGATTTGAGTTCTGTTTTTTTTGTTAAATTGGTACATCTGTTGTTGATATTCCTTTTAAATCTTAGTGTCATAACTTGACATTTGCAAAAGTTACGTAGCCAAGAGTACATCTATCTCTGTGTGTGTTGGCGATTTTTTACAATTGCAGAAATGGATTTAAATTTGCAACAACGAACTTGTATTAAATTTTGCGTAAAAAACGGATTTAGTGGCGCACGGACGTTAGAAATGTTGGAAAAGTGTTTCGGCAACGATTCTCTAAAAAAAGCGGTCGTTTACCAGTGGCACGAGCGGTTCAGAAGTGGTCGTGAGTCAATCGAAGATGATGAACGCAATGGCAGACCATCGACATCGAAAGTCGGTGAAAAATTTGATAAAGTAAAAGAAATGTTGGTCAACAATCGCAAATTAACCATCAGAGAAATAGCGGAGGACTTGAACATTGCCTATGGATCCGCCCAAGACATTGTGATTAATGATTTGGGTTTCCGTCGTGTAGCAGCAAAGTTGGTGCCAAAAGACCTCAATTTCATGCAAAAAAGAGACCGTGTTGACGTCGCAAAAGACATGATTTGCGAGGCTGAATCCGATCCCACATTCATCAAAAGGATCATTACTGGAGACGAGACGTGGGTTTATGAGTACGACACGCAATCCAGACATCAGGCAAGTGAATGGCGTTCACCAAATGAGCCGAGACCAAAAAAACCACGTCGTTTTCAGTCAAAAAAGAAGGCAATGCTGACGGTTTTCATGGATTACAACGGTGTAGTGCATCATGAATTTTTGCCAGAAGGCCAGACAGTAAACAAAGAGTATTATTTGGGCGTTATGAGACGTTTGCGTGAAGCAATTCGCCGAAAGAGACCAGAAATCGTCGCACAGTGCGTCGAGACCGTCGCACAGTGCTATCATTATTCGTAATTTTTTGACGAAAAATGCAACAAATACTATCCAACAGCCACCGAATTCACCTGATTTGGCTCCCTGTGACTTCTTTCTGTTCAATCGAGTTAAAAAACCATTACGGGGAACGCGTTTTAGCAGCCGAGAGGAAGTAATGGAAAAATCGCAGGAAGCACTGACGGACATACCGAAAACCGAATATAAAAAATGTTTCGAGGATTGGATCAAGCGCTGGCATAAGTGTGTTGCAGTCGATGGGGATTACTTTGAAGGGGACAATATAGATTTAGATGAATAAACTTGTATTTTTAATTTTCGAATAAATTCCGGGAACATTTTGATCAAGGTAGTATTTTTCAGCAAACGTACCATTCCATTATATGAGATTTAAATTTTTAGTATCGGTTGACCGACAGGATTTGGTAAGCTATCGGAGGAATTCGGGGGATATTGATGAATACGCTTTGAAAGAAGGAATTTAATAAGTTAGTATAATCCAAACTGCAGGTTACTCTTTTGCCTTTATCTTTTTTGAGTGAATTGAGATTTGATTTATTTCCGTGAAGCTCTCTAACATACGACCAAAATGCTTTTGGATTCCGCTTCAAATTTTCCGCGATCCTTTTCCTTTTAAATTCGCTTAACGCTTTCCGAAATTCATTCTTGCTATTCGCCCTGAATATCTTGTAAACTTAAGTGATCTCATTTTTTTGTCACTAGAGAAACGATTCCTAATATTTTTTCTTCTTGACATAACCTTTAATGACGTAATGCCTTTCTAACATCCGCGTTGTACCATCTAGGTTCCGTGTTCCCTTTTATAAATTTACTTGGAATGAATTTGTTGAAGGCTTAGCGCGTGATCTCAATCCTTGTTGAATTTCCCCGCCTATCATGACAGGCCACGACCCTTTAACCCAGGCTCCAGTGACTCTCCTTTATTATCACCCTTCATTGCTCCTTCTTTCCTTTATCCTTTGTAATGTTTATGTGCTCGCAGCTGGAGTGCCCTGGTTTTCCCCAGATCCACAGCCACGAGTCCGTTGCAACGGCCGTCTTCTGCCGTCTGATCGGATACGAGGTGTGTTCAAAATTCACGAACACAAAAATGTTCATTTCGCGGGCTTGGAGAGTCCGATTGTCAAACTTTTTTTATTATGTTGGTATATATGCCTCTGAAGTATAACAAAACTTTCAGCTGTTTTCATTGTGGACTTTGTCTGTGACAGCCACTAAGGTCAGACGTGTTTTAAGAGCTCGATGATTTTCGTTTGTTAAAAGATATGGACCAAAGAATTGGTATCAAATTTTTCGTAAAAAATGAAATAAAGTGTAAAAAATATGTTAAATGTTAACAAAGACCTATGGTGACTCTTCCATGAGTAAATCAAGAGTTTACGAGTGGTATGAGCGTTTCCAAGAAGGCCGTGATGACCTTGAAGATGACGTACGGCCTGGACGCCCCAGAACATCAACAATCGATGAAAACGTGGAAAAAATGAATAAAATGGTTATGAGCGATCGCCGAATCACAATTAAAGAGGTCGCTGATGATGCTGGAATATCGATTGGATCATGTCATGACATTTTTTCCAATTTTTTGGGTATGAAACGCGTGGCAGCAACATTCGTTCCAAAATTGTTGAATTTTGAACAAAAACAGCGGCGAATTGAAGTTTCTCAGAAGTCACTAAATGAAATAAACGACGATGCAGAATTACTGAAACGCACGTATTGTAACAGGTTAGGAAACATGGGTTTATGGATATGACGTTGAAACCAAGACTCAATCATCCCAGTGGAAGCATTCTGGCTCGCCAAGACCGAAAAAGGCTCGACAATGCGGTCGAACGTGAAGGTTATGCTCACTGTGTTCTTCGATTTAAATGGCATTGCCCATCATGAATTCCTGCCGCCAGGTCAAACGGTCAATAAGAAGTACTACCTACAAGTTCAATGCCGTTTGCGTGAAGAAATCCGAAAATAACGTCCGGATCTGTGGAAAAACAATTCATGGCTTTTGCACCACGATAATGCATCACATGCACACTTCATTGCTTGTTCGTGAATATTTGGCCAAAAACAATACTGTAACGATGTCCCTGCCTCCATATTTGCCAGATATGGCTCCGTGTGACTTTTTCCTATTTCCAAAAATTAAGAGAGCATTGAAGGGCCGTCGTCTTACAGCCGTAGATGACATTAAAAGCGCATCGCTTAAAGAACTAAAGTCTATCTCAAAGATCGAGTTTGAGAAGTGTTTCGGAGATTGCAAGAAGCGCTGGCACAAGTGCATAATCTCCAATGTGGACTATTTTGAAGGTGACAACATCAATGTATAAGAATAAATAAACATTATTGTCCGAAAAATTAAAATTCTCATTAATTTTTGAACACACCTCGTATTTATCGCCCTTCCCTGATCAGCGTAATTCTAAGAGATGTTGCACAGTATCGCAATCGATTACAAATCAATATATTTTGCGGGAGATAAACATTTTATTCGTTAAATGGCGTAAAAAACAGTGAGATAATTTGACCTATTTAACGAAAACATTATTATTCCACAAATATTTTATTTATTTATTGTTAGCTTGCACGCATTTGCATGAGTATCTGTTAAAAAGATTTTTGCATCAATATACTATATACGCCTATATGGGTGTATATCGGCATGAATTTGTTGGTTTTTGCATGTGCTTTTGGTGGATCGCAGGTTGTCAGGTTCATGAAGAAATATATAGAGAATGGCTGATGACCTACCACCCCCTGCCATACGTCCTCGCGGCGGTTTGCAGGGTATTGTGTAAATGTAATATTTAATATTCATGAATCAATATTCTTTCGTACTTGGCAATTGGCAAGGGGTTTTGAGAGGATGATGAATTACTTTTTATTACTGAAACGATGGGTGAAATAATATTTTTAATGGAATGACAGTTCAATTATTTTCTTTAAGACTTTCACATGTTTTATTGATTTAATTCCACTTTTTATTCTTCCGTGAACACAAGGAAAGCCCGACTTTTTAAAAGGGACACTCCACTGGCAGCTAACAGACCGATATTGAGTCCATCAGGAATTCATAAGATTTGATATTTTCATTCTGTTCTCGTGGCC
Organism: Hetaerina titia; assembly: GCA_037158775.1. Taxonomy (NCBI): domain Eukaryota; kingdom Metazoa; phylum Arthropoda; class Insecta; order Odonata; family Calopterygidae; genus Hetaerina; species Hetaerina titia. Next base: position 1,968,130 of record CM073776.1, on the reverse strand, counting down.
AACGTTCTTGGAAATAGATATAAGATGAGGTATGCGGTTCTGAATGATTTAATGTGAGAAAAAATTGGATGCTGTAGATGAAAAGGGATGGAGCTGAACAAATATTCTCGGAAAGGAAGTTTTTCCTCTTTGAAAGTGAATTTGGTACGAAAAGGGATGCCTCCCGAAAAGGAAGAATCAAGGGAATTTTTTATGTTAATGGTGCAAATTATAAATTTATGCTAAGAACGTATTCTCCAGAAGTTTACCATGGCATCAACTGTGTGAGTGCCTTCTATAGTCGTCGTTTTTATGCATTCCAGATACAGTAGAAATATGATTTTCAAAACTGAAAGGAATTTGATCTTACAATCTCGTATGATAGTGTACTCATTTCTCTCTAGCGTCACTTGAAGGAACTTTATCATCTTTACATAAGAAAGGGAGCATTTCGTGGAATTCTAATCATTTGTTATAAATATTTTATTTCCTCATATCTTACCGTTTAAGTTGTCTAAAACGCAAAAATCGGCGTTCTCGTCTTTCCCTAATCTAATCCACGGGGTCAGGGGCTCCCTATTGGACGACGTTTGCACCAGATATTACTTATTCTTTGGTGAGGGGCGTTATGATGCCAGACTTGGAGAGTGTTTTGTGGGAATTTAATCTGGTACACCCTTATTTTCGACAATGCGTACCTATTTATTTATTAGGTGTTCCCCCTTTTATTGTTGTCACGAAAAGTGCACGGAAAAACCGAATACCTGAATCAGTTAGAAAGTCCAACTCTCCCTTTTTTTGGCAATTTTCGACCCTGCCAATGCAATTAGAAGTTTTGCGAATATTCATGACACATTCAAGAAAAGGTCGTAGACAATCCATGCCCGCGGGACCATATACAACACATAACTTTAAGTATCAGAGTGATCCCCTCTATCACAGTCTTCTGCATCCCCTCGCCAATCAATGCGCTCTCCGTCCATCCCTCCCCCCTTTTTGTTTTGATTTCCTCCAGCAATCCCATCTCCTCCGCCACCATACTCAGCACACACTCGTTTCTTGAGAGGACTTGGTATCACTCGATGAGGAATTCGCGGGATGAAATTGACACTTCACAGTGATAAAGGTGAACATTAAATTCGTGGATTAAAAGTGTGAAACTGACACTTACCCGAGCTCTATATGAGTTTTACTATAATATCGAGGGGGAGGAATATCTCATCTGGAAGATTTGAGAATGGAAAGTCCACATCAGGGTTTCATTCCCATGCGTACGGAATATCCTGTAATAAGGAAATTTCTATTAAACTTAGTTAAAAGTGACGTAAAAGCTCAAATAAACTTAGTATAGGTGTATGCATACTTCACAGTAAATAAATACAGCAGTGATAAACTAAACCCTGCACGCAAGGCAAGCTCCTTAAAGAGGTTTTAACTTCTGAACGCTAACCATTAGCGGAACAATGACACTTTATATATGTCGGTTTTGCTTTACACGAGCACGCTTAGTGAAGTTTTCTCGGGTCTTCCACCGGGTCAGGAGTTCCATGTTAAAGTTCCAAGTTAGCCGGTGTTTCGACACTCGACTGGAGCAATGTCCTCAGGGCAAATCATAAGTGACTCATCTGCCCTGAGTACGTTTTTCCAGCCGAGTGTCGAAACACCGGCTAACTTGGAACCCCTGACCCAGTGGAAGACCCGAGAAAACTTCATCAAGCAGGTACGCCAGGAAAGCACCAGATCTTACTTCACACGAGCACGGTTTTGCATTCCCAGTATCTCTGATCGCATTCTCACGATCTCTCCTTTCTTAGTACGACGGAGACGGTGATACCGTATTTTAACATCATCGCAAAGGAGTTCTGTTTCTAATTAATCAACATACCGTCATGTACCATGCCCGATAAATCAATGGGATGATTTGGCTCTTTTTTCCTTGCTTGAGTGCCCCGGGTAGGGCGCCTTCACCTGTCCCCGGCGCCACCCCTTGCGTGCACCACTCCGACCCCCTTCCCTCGACGACCACGCCTGCCCAACGCACCCTTAATTGCCTTTCCACTTCCTTTTCCCACTTGGGCCCTCCATATCGGTCACCTTCAACACTTTTCCGATTCTTCCTCTCCCTCTCTTGCGCCCCTGCGCACCCAAAGGCCGAAGCGAGGTCAAGTGACAAATGGCTGACAGTTTATTTACTGAGAATATTGTTTTTTCTATCTCGAAACATGGCCATTTGAAGGTGGCAGTATTTTATTTACCAACGGTTAATACAGTTGTGGCGCATTATTTACCAAATGGTTACAACAGTTGTAGCTCATTGTAGGGCTCCACATTTGACCCAATCCTGAAACCGATTTCCGATTCTTTGATTCTCATTTGCCAGATGTCATCGATTACGAGTACAAATATTTTTCACTCCAGCTAGTAAAATCATTGTGCACACGGACCCAATTCCAGGAAGAAACTACGTCATGTAATAAAGCTTAAAACTGACCATTCCCTACAATGTGATCCCCAATGGTTGCATGTGGCTTCTTTATTTTGGTTACTCCTAGAATTCTAGGTAATTCTACATCTACATAATACCCCGCAAGCCGCGGTAAGAGCGTGTGGCGGGGGGTGTTATGTCACCATCGGTTAAAGAGACTAAAACTGCATGCAAAATCAATACATCCATGCAAACCTATATCCACAGTGGTCTACTCATTCATACAAAAACCATTTCTACTAACACGAATGCAAATACATATACTATCAACTAAGAAAAAATTGCATCTTAGGATACAGTAAAAATGTATCCAATAACATGCAGGTTAGAACTTGAAAAGTAAAAAGGCGAAATTCCAAGACCACATGGGCATGCAACATGTCTCCTCCCCCAAGGACACTAACGCATGTGTTAAGGCTCACATAGGTAATGTGGATATATAATAATTATTCCAAAAGATGGAGGAAGATATTAGTACTACCAGTAATTAGCAGCAGGGTAACCCGTAGCATGGCGCCAGCAAATCCCGTTCGAAGAATCTCTTTCGAATCCCCTTCAAGAAATTGTAAGAAGCTCTGTGTTCCTAAGTAAAATATTGACAAAAAATAGATACATCCTTTATGCCTTGATAAACTCAGAAATTTGTTGATTATTTGCTGGTCACTAGTTGGTAGCGAAATTTGAGAACGAAAGGAGGACGAAGTAGGGAGGGTCCTTCTCTTGGTCTCGCCCTTCCAATAGCTCCCCTCTCCTCGTTCGATGACTCGGAGCTCCCTTAATGTCTCTCCACAGATGCTTCAAAGTCCACAGGTATTTCATCTTCATTAGGTGTGACACCAAATTATATGACTTGGTTCTCTTTGGTTATACCCGTCCACCCAACACTAAAGAGGAGAAGGTGATGGGATTTATGTTCCAGTATCGTATTCAGCCGTTACTACACAGTTTTCAGGGAAAATAAATATGGAACATTTAACCCCATTCTATTTATGTCCTTCATTAATCGCCATAAGATTGACATGATAACTCGAATCTCCATGATTGCCGCAATCCGATCTCTTCCCTAACGAAAACACGCGCTCCGCCTGGTGTCCCCTTTCACCTGCATCTGCGCCATTGCAATTGCGACATCTTTCCTGTACCTCAGTCAGATTGCGGTAAACGGATTCCCTTCCGTTCGTACCTTACCAATGGAATATCATCCATTTAATACTGTCCAAGGGATGTTTGACAAAGTCCACGTTTTGAAGCTTAAAGAAACACATCCATCATAGAACAAAATGTATTGATCAAACGGGCATACATTGATGTAATGTGTCCATGCATTATTTCCAAACGCTCTCTGAAGATAATTTCAAGAGATTATTCATTCGATTCCATACTATTTTTATCCCACACTATTTGAGTTAGAAAAAATTCAAAGTTTATATTTTCAGTTTACGCAGAGCAAGGCCTTTCTATGATTCCGTCTCATTGAACTTCGGTGAACAATACACACTCTAGATATAGCATTATGCATGTGCAGAATATCGCGATTACTTTTAATCACTCATGGATATTTATGGATAAGAATAAAATACGCTCTAATGAGTACAATCTGGATTGCCTAAATGTTGGAAAAAAGCCGCCATTTACCTAATATTTGTTTTGTCGAGTCAAAATTTAAAAAACAGCGGAATAAGCAATGTTCCATGAGCGAAATTATTTGTGAGCAGTTTCAAAAAGTGTCTTCGTTTCAAATGAAATCTAACTGGGATTCAGGGATGAAGGTGTCACCTGAAGATGATCAATGGTTTTTCGTCCAATGAAATGACGCATCCCACACTGCCATGAGCTCTACTCCTATTGAGAATGACAGGAAGCTATTTTCTCTGAGGAACCCAAAACATTCCCTTCAGTCGTTTAAAGAGAGGCTGTAGAGGGAGGAAAAATGTAAGGGTGACACATTCCGATTTAGATGAGGGTGGAAACGTTGATGTAGTCAGTCATTGTATCCATCTAAAACTTTTTTTCTGAGCCCAGCAACCCACCACTAGGACGTGTGGCAGGGGGTGAATACAAGCCAGCTTAATTTTGACGCAAATATTTTTAGCCCTGCCACGATCGGACAATGTTATTATGATTCCTTATCGTTCGTGGAAAAAACGTAATCTTAAATCTGCTCTACACTTTATCGGTCTAATTTTAATGGCATGATCTCCCCTGCCCATGTACAGCGGGGGTAATAATACAAATAAATAATTTTCAACATAATTCCTAAACAGACGTCCTTATTTTCCATTTATTACCTAACCTTCCGGATACATATTATCAGTATGGCAGAGTGACTGGCCTATAATCGTTAGTTTAATCACAGTTTTCTTCTCTACATACAAAACCGCCCATTTAAAATCGTTTGGCGTAGCATAAGTTTGCAAGCATTAATTAAAGAATTCACAAATTGAGGTAAAATAAATTCACACAAACATAAATATTTGACAATGTATATCTACGCCTTCAACATTTCCGTTTCTCAAAATTCTATCAACAGTTAAAAATTAACATTTCCATGCACTTCTCTTTATCGATCTCCCTCAATAAATGCGCCGATATCCAATGTACCCTCAAAAAATTACTCTAAGAACTGTTTCTTCTATCAAGTCCGTTTTTATCCATTTCCGAAATTCCTTAAAAGTTAATAAATATAAATTCTTTATACCTAATAATAAAATAAATTCTCTTTTGCTTCCGCCATTCATAACCTTCCCTTGTTTCTTAAACGACAGCGTGGTATTCTTTTATTACCATTTCTATTCTTGTAATTCCTTCAATTTTAAGTTTTGCCATCCGCTGATGAATGAGAAGCTATAATCTCTCCAACTCCCCGTCTATCATCAGCCATGCGAACCCAAAACTACACATATGGAGGCTTTGAGTAATGTTTCCTTAAAAGCATTTTTTTCAAATTTTCAGAAACATAAGATGACTGTTTTGTGCACTCCTTACCTCCCAACCATAATATTGTCATCAATTTCTTTTTCAGGAAAAACCGTTAACACTTTCACCCACGTAAAAACTGGACATCTCAGCCCTGCCTCCTTCCGATGCATAGCTCTCGCCCAACAGATGGCCTGCGAATCATTTTCGTATTCCTTACTTCATGTGCCTTCACATACTCGTACCCACGCCGCCCATAATTCCTTCGCTCCTACGATGATTTTCATTGACATCGAAAGGTAAATACTGGTAGGGTACGCAAGGGTTATTGCAGCCTCAGCAATATACCCCTGTCACATGCAGAATTCCCTGACCACGATAGTGGTGCTCTGCAGGGTGATTTTGGCACAATGTCTCAGGGCGTTCCAGGAACCAAACCAAAAGCATTTTATCCATTTGGAAACGACACGGTGCATATTTGAGTGATGCCCACCCTCTGCAATAATATGGGATCGGAAGCTTTTGACGCAAATCTACATCCGACCGAGAGGCTAAGAGCGACGGCCATAAATTCATCTGTCCTTTGCCATCGACCGCCCCCGTTCCGTAGTATTGTGGTCGTTTAGATTGATTTCCTGATAAGTTAATCACGAATAATAATCCTTCAGGCCGGAGTTTATAAGGAAGACGGTATGCGCTCCGACCCATGTTCTCCCTCTATTGAAAATACATCCATGTAAGTGCATGCATTCATCGAATTACTCATCAATCAGAATATTGGTTCACTATGGGTATTCAAAAAAGGACTGGAATATTCCAATCACGAACGTGAATGTAGCACAAAATTAGAGGAAGGTCTAAGTTTCGCATTTTTTGTTCCGTTTTTTAGTATCCTGCAAGTCCTGCTACGGTGTGTGGCAGGGAGTGAATAAAAAAAGAACCAGACTAAATTTGACTCGAATAAGTTGCGTCTGACGACTGCAAAAATTTATTGCGACAATCTCTTAAGCAAATAACAGCATCGACGATTGTAAAGCCAATCTGAGATTTGAACAAGGAAACGAAAAGTATGATGTTGCCCATTTGAGGTGACGTTTCATTCATTGATGGATTTGAACTGGTAAAACTTTATATTATATTTATTTCGCAATGATTCAAGTCATTATTTCATGTTAAATATGCTAATTTACCATTAAATAACGCATGTCACGATACATGAAGATAATTATGTGAAACGTGAAACATTGAATCTATTATCATACGAAGAGAACAAGCGAGACTTAAACTTTTAGAAAGATTCAGAACAAACGAGTTTAACAATGGCACTAAAGGAATTATAATGGACCCACACTACTTAGGCAGATCAGACCACAAAGGTAAAATAAGGGAGATAGATTCCAATACAGACAGACACAATTACTTATTCTTTCCCCGAACAATCAGGAATCATAATAGTAAGAAACCGAAGTCACTTTAGAAACATTAAAATCATTGAACTTACAAGTCGGAACAAGGTATATTTGCAGGTGCATATGTATGTTAGTTGGTAGTTTGTGTGTTTGCATATGTGTGGGGCGTAAGGGTTTTTGCATGAATTTATACCATGCTTTGTTTGTGGACACTATCAATGTGCGGCTATTGAATGCGATTTTTTTAATGCGAGATGTAGTGGAGAATGGAGAAGGGTGCAGAAAAGACTCAGTCAACAGCCGAGGAAACATATTCACAGTAGAATAACATTGAAATGAGCCGTATTTATTATGATGTTTTGTTAGGAGAACGTTCTGTTAACGCATTGATCTTATAATTATCGACCCTATGTTATTGATCTGCAACGGACTTCTTTTTAGGATATAGTAGTCCTTTTTAAGAACTCTTCCCCATCATAACTATTTCCTGGGAGTGTAATATGTATTCGCATGCGTGCAAGTTAAAAATATTTTTGAATGAAGAAATACGTCACTGTAGGTTTGCATGAATATGTTTTTTTGCATATGGTTTTCTTCTCTTTTACGCGTGGTGACCTTACACCCCATGCCACACGCCCTAGCGGCGGCTTGCGGGGTATACTGTATATGTAGATGAGATGTCTAACTAGCTCCGTACATTCCGGTGTACCTTAAATTCAGTCATGAGACGTCAAACACAGAAGAGCGTAACAATCATTACTGCGAGGTGGTATGTTTTCTTGGGTGAATATTGTGGCGTGAGATCCGTATCCTCAACCGTGTTATGAGGCCTTCCTCCAATCGTCCTCTCAATGTGTGAAACGACGTTTAGGGGAGCTGGAAGCGGTCCACCCATGCCACAAGCGACTACTCCGTCAGTGGTTCTCCTTTTTCCCGTACTTGATACGCTATGAGATATATCTTCTTCATTTAATCAATCCAGCGTGTATGGAAAAAAAGTTTCCTTATTCAGTTGTCGCAACTCGAAGGAAATTGAGATGCGAGCATTTATTTCTGTGATTCCTTCCCGAGGGAAATCGCTTTGGAACAAACCGTTGCACCTATACTTTGGGGCCCGAGGCCCTTCGCATCGAGAGTTGAAGAATCCTCTAGTGGTCTTGAGGTGATGGATGAGAGGAGGATTGAACCAGCTGAGTGAACTTTGGAGCCAGTTATGGGAGAGTTTTCAAAATATTTTATTTCAGTGGCCACAAATGTAGCATTTCTCAAGAATCTCAAGGCGTTCTCTGTCTCTTATCACGATTTGTTATGATCCTGCAAAACAATTTCGTAGACATTTAAATACAAATATTTAATTACGAAAATAATATATATATAAATATATATGAGTGGATACATAATTTATATATATATATATATATATATATAAACTTGGAAAAGACGCTCTCCGGCGACGCACAAACACACAAACACTAACACAAAAAACACTACACACATAGAAACATAAAAGAAGGACACTTACATTGGATATTTACGTTTCGACGGCACGGCCGTCGTCATCAGAATGCCGTTGTCGGGGAAGAGCGGAGGGGACATGTGCAAGAGGAGGGTGACGGGAGGAGAGGTAAGGGGCCAATGGGAAGCGGACAAGGTGGGGGAGGGGGAAATGGCAGGGGGCGGTAGAGTTGCCGCGGTAGGGGAAGAGCTGGAAGGTCCCGGTCGTGAAGCGGCCGGGCCTTTAGCGGGGGAATTGGTGACCGATTCGCTCAGAAGAGTGAAGCGGTTCTAGGCAGCTTTGGATAAAATCCTTATATATATATATATATACAAATGCATATATATGCATACATATACACATATACATATATATATACATACACACACTCTTCTACATATATACAAGGAGGAGGAGAATTAAGGGGCCAATAGGAAGCGGACAAGGTGGGGGAGGCGAAATGTAGGCAGCATTGGATAAAATCAGTGGGCTTGGTTCAGCCCGGGGGGTTTAAAGGACTGGAGCACCCAGATATGTGCCATCTCGCGAGTTCTCACCTCTATGTTACTAGCGGAATTGGGAAGGATTTCAATCACTGAAACGGAGAAGCAGTCATCAAAAGACTGGTTGTGGGAAGCAGTGTGAGTAGGGATGGGATAATTAAGGAAGGTGGGAGATTTGGTGGAATAGCGGTGGTTATTCATTCGGAGGGAAAGGGTGGTCGTGCATTCACCCACGTAAAAGGCAGGGCAGAAGTTACAGGAGAGGCGATATATAAGGTTTTTAGAGGTGCAGGTGGCTATGGGTTGGGAGTTGGTAATAAGGGACGTGGAAGGTCTGAGGAGATGGCAGCATTTACAGCGTGGGCGGTTGCATGGTGCGGACAGGGGTGGGGAAGAGACAGGGGTGCTCGTAGGTGGTTTTATAGATTTAAAGATATCACGCAGGTTTGACGGGCGTTTAAATGAAACGGAGGGACAATGTGGGAATAAAGGTGATGTGGATTGACTATTGCTAATAATTGGGAAGAGTTCACGGATTATCTGTTTAATTTTGTGGGTTCCGGGGAAGAAAGTGGTGATAAGGTTAGGGCATTTTGGGCGGTTAGGTTTGGGGAGAGGAGTGTATTGGGTTGAAGGTTTGAGAATTTTCCTGTTGAGCAGTGTTTCAGGGTACCCACATTCTCTGAGAGAAACGTGTAACTGGTCAATGTATTTCCGTTTGGAGGGGGTGTTGTTGCAGAGACGGAGGCCGCGGACTGAGAGTGAGAAGGGGATGGAGCGTTTTGTGTGCGATGGGTGACAGCTATTGAAATGGAGATATTGTTGGGTGTTGGTCGGTTTAATGTGAACTGAGGTGTAAAACTTATTGTTCTGGAGATGAATTTCAATGTCTAGAAAGGTGAGATTTGAGTCTGATATAGAGGAAGTGAAAGAAACCGAGGAGGAGGAGTTGAGAGAGGAAATGAAGGATGACAAGTTTTCGCGTCCGTGGGGCCAAAGGAGGAAAATATCATCAATGTAACGGGCCCAGAAGAGTGGTTTAAGGGTTTGTTGCTGGAGAAATTTTTCTTCAAGTTTACCCATAAAGAGATTGGCGTATGCAGGAGCCATACGCGTGCCCATTGCAGTACCTTTTATTTGCAAATAAATTTTTTCATTGAATTGGAAGGCATTTTTGGTTAGGACGAGTTGGCTCAGTTCGAGAAGAAAATCTGTGGATGGAGTGTGTGGTGTCGGTCGTAGAGAGAGGTAATATTTCAGTGCTTCTAAGCCTTCTTTGTGGGGAATGGAGGTGTACAGAGATGTAACGTCTATTGTGGCCATGAGAATGGTCGTGCTGTGAGGAATTGGGATTGAGTGTAGACGTTCCAGGAAGTGGTACGAATCTTTGATGTAAGAAGGGAGTGAAGTGGCAATGGGTTGAAGGTGGTGGTCTATAAATGCGGAAATTCGCTCAGTGGGGGAGTTGATGCTAGAGACAATGGGGCGTCCGGGGTTATTGGTTTTGTGAATTTTGGGTAGCAAATAAAAATGTGGGGTCTTAGGATTAGGAGGAGAAAGAATGGATATATCTTTACGAGATAGACCTTCTCCGGGACCAAAATTGGATAGAAAAGATAGAATATCCTTTTGGTATGAAGGATTAGGATCTTGGGGCAGGGGGGTGTAGCAAGAAAGGTCATTTAATTGTCGTAATGCCTCAGTGTCGTAGTCTTTCTTGTTTAGCACGACAACGGATGACCCTTTGTCCGCCGTTGTGATAATTATATTTTTGTTAGACGCTAAACGTCTGAGAGCTTGTCTCTCAGGGGGAGAAAGGTTATCTGTTATATATATATATATATATATATATATATATATATATATATATATATATATATATACGAAATAGTTTTGCAAGATCATAACAACAGCATATTATATTTGTATGTATGTATGTATGTATATATATATATATATATATATATATATATATATATATATATATATATATATATACATATATATATATAACCTTGATCAAAAAGTTCCCGGAATTTATTCAGAAAATTAAAAATACAAGTTTATTCATCTAAATATATATTGTCCCCTTCAAAGTAATCCCCATCGACTGCAACACACTTATGCCAGCGCTTGATCCAATCCTCGAAACATTTTTTATATTCGGTTTTCGGTATGTCCATCAGTGCTTCCTGCGATTTTTCCATTACTTCCTCTCGGCTGCTAAAACGCGTTCCCCGTAATGTTTTTTTAACTCGATTGAACAGAAAGAAGTCACAGGGAGCCAAATCAGGTGAATTCGGTGGCTGTTGGATAGTATCTGTTGCATTTTTCGTCAAAAAATTACGAATAATGATAGCACTGTGCGACGGTCTCGACGCACTGTGCGACGATTTCTGGTCTCTTTCGGCGAATTGCTTCACGCAAACGTCTCATAACGCCCAAATAATACTCTTTGTTTACTGTCTGGCCTTCTGGCAAAAATTCATGATGCACTACACCGTTGTAATCCATGAAAACCGTCAGCATTGCCTTCTTTTTTGACTGAAAACGACGTGGTTTTTTTGGTCTCGGCTCATTTGGTGAACGCCATTCACTTGCCTGATGTCTGGATTGCGTGTCGTACTCATAAACCCACGTCTCGTCTCCAGTAATGATCCTTTTGATGAATGTGGGATCGGATTCAGCCTCGTAAATCATGTCTTTTGTGACGTCGGTCGCGGTCACGGTCTCTTTTTTGCATGAAATTGAGGTCTTTTGGCACCAACTTTGCTGCTACACGACGGAAACCCAAATCATTAACCACAATGTCTTGGGCGGATCCATAGGCAATGTTCAAGTCCTCCGCTATTTCTCTGATGGTTAATTTGCGGTTATTGACGAACATTTCTTTTAATTTATCAATTTTTTCACCGACTTTCGATGTCGATGGTCTTCCACTGCGTTCATCATCTTCGATTGACTCACGACCACTTCTGAACCGCTCGAGCCACTGGTAAACGACCGTTTTTTTAGAGAATCGTTGCCGAAACACTTTTTCAACATTTCCAACGTCCGTGCGCCACTAAATCCGTTTTTTACGCAAAATTTAATACAAGTTCGTTGTTGCAAATTTAAATCCATTTCTGCAATTGTAAAAAATCGCCAACACACACAGAGATAGATGTACTCTTGGCTACGTAACTTTTGCAAATGTCAAGTTATGACACTAAGATTTAAAGGGAATATCAACAACAGATGTACCAATTTAACAAAAAAAACAGAACTCAAATCGGAACGATGGGAGCGCCACACGGTGGTTATTCCGGGAACCTTTTGATCAAGGTAGTATTTATTTATTCTTATCCATTCATGTTGTCACCTTCAAAATAGTCCACATTGGAGATTATGCACTTGTGCCAGCGCTTCTTGCAATCTCCGAAACACTTCTCAAACTCGATCTTTGAGATAGACTTTAGTTCTTTAAGCGATGCGCTTTTAATGTCATCTACGGCTGTAAGACGACGGCCCTTCAATGCTCTCTTAATTTTTGGAAATAGGAAAAAGTCACACGGAGCCATATCTGGCAAATATGGAGGCAGGGACATCGTTACAGTATTGTTTTTGGCCAAATATTCACGAACAAGCAATGAAGTGTGCATGTGATGCATTATCGTGGTGCAAAAGCCATGAATTGTTTTTCCACAGATCCGGACGTTATTTTCGGATTTCTTCACGCAAACGGCATTGAACTTGTAGGTAGTACTTCTTATTGACCGTTTGACCTGGCGGCAGGAATTCATGATGGGCAATGCCATTTAAATCGAAGAACACAGTGAGCATAACCTTCACGTTCGACCGCATTGTCGAGCCTTTTTCGGTCTTGGCGAGCCAGAATGCTTCCACTGGGATGATTGAGTCTTGGTTTCAACGTCATATCCATAAACCCATGTTTCCTAACCTGTTACAATACGTGCGTTTCAGTAATTCTGCATCGTCGTTTATTTCATTTAGTGACTTCTGAGAAACTTCAATTCGCCGCTGTTTTTGTTCAAAATTCAACAATTTTGGAACGAATGTTGCTGCCACGCGTTTCATACCCAAAAAATTGGAAAAAATGTCATGACATGATCCAATCGATATTCCAGCATCATCAGCGACCTTTATAATTGTGATTCGGCGATCGTTCACAACCATTTCTTTTACTTTTGTGAATGTTACAACACTATGTTACTATTTTTTCATTTTCAATATTACTATGTAATTTTTATGAATGCTCATTACTCATTTTTTACAATGGCTACGGTTTAAGTACGAGGAATGACCGCGGGGAGAAGGCAATTGGGTTCTGCAGGAGGTAATTAGACTATAGGAGCCTTTAATGGGAAAAGGACAAGAAAACCATTGATCACGGATGAGATGATTACAAAAACGGATGAGAGAAGAAAATGGAAGAATGAAAACACAGAGTTAATCAAAATGAAGTTCAAAGAGTTAAATAATAAATTGAGACGGGCGACAAATAAACAAAAGTAGCCTGGTTGAAGACGCACTGCGAGGATATGGAAGCTTTGCAGAGGAAAAGTGAAATTGTTGCGGTACACAGAAAAGTGAAATGTCTTTGGGAAGTAAAAAGGGAAAATCTGTGCTAATAGTGTAACACAGAAAAACGGAGAGGAATAGATGATGAAGAGAGATTCCAAGAGCGATGCAAGGAACATAGAGAAAAACTGTATGGTAAAAAACTTAAGCCAACAAGGTTAGACATAGAAAGAGGTTATGACGTAGATGGAGATAACTTACGTCCATGCATACTCGACTATGAGATAGAAAGGGCATTAAGAGGGATGAAATTAAATAAGGCAATAGGGGTAGACAAATTTCTTGCGGAATTACTTAAAGGCCTAGGAAAAAGTATAGGAATATCTATGAGTAAGGAATCTGACCGGAAGACTTTGTGAGAGCAGTGTTAGTACCTATTCCGAAAAAGGTAAAGGCTACATCATGTGATGAATACAGAACAATAAGTTTGATTTCCCATGCAGCTAGAGCTGTTCTCAGGATCATTAACAAAAGAATGGAGAGTAAAGCAAATGATTACCTAGGGGATGATCAGTTTGGGTTTAGGAAGGGAAGAGGTACGCGTGATGCCATTGCAGTAATGTGATCACTAATCGAGAGATCAAAGATTACAACTTTGTCAAAAAGAGTCATAGCATATTTTCATCTGTAATTCAAGCACCGACTATTAAAAATAAATAATAATTTTGTGCATCATAACAACTACACCTGTTAAATTCATTTCCCTCTGCCATAAATTACACGTTTAAAAAGCAGACATTGTAATTAATAATACACTGTATTACGTGAAGTACACATACAGGGTTAACATTCTAACCGAATATTCCGCGAGTTATTTCCTGTTTCGAAGCATATATTTCCTGTTTCAGTATATCTTGTGCTCTACTCGTAGTGCTTTTGGGAGAAATATTCTACTACTCATGGCATTAAGTTTGAAGGAAATATTTCGGAAAAAATTGGATAACGATATTTTTATACATTAAAAATTCCAGTTTATACCAATCCTCTTATAATTCATGCTATTCAGTTAACTTAAAAGTTTTTAAAAATTCGTCATTTGTTTTCACGGCTTTTTTTTCAACCCTGTACAAGCCATGACAAAAACAATGCAGATAACCTTGAACATTTAGGACGCAGAAATCCACAATAC